>CM031241.1:684337062-684717267 GCA_018340775.1 Taxus wallichiana var. yunnanensis
ATTGGCTGTAGAGGCATGCCTCCAATTTTGACCTAGCTCCCTTTGCCTAATTTTTTTGCATTCCTTGGACACGTGTCCTTTTTGATTGGTTTTGAACCTCGGGTCCAATATTTACTTTTACCATTTGGATTTAAAACCGCAAAGTCATCGCGGATCCTGCTTTTGCCCCATCCTGCCCCTTTGTGAACATATGTTAGCTCTAGATTGGAGTAGTAAAATGTCACAAAATTCTCCCTCGGCCCCCTTATTTGAATTTTTCCATTTTTCAGACACGTGTCCACTTCTCATTGGATGCAGGCCATCAGGTCAAAAATTTCCATTGAGACTTTGAGTCACAAATCACCAACTGCCTCCGCCACTCGCATGTCCCCCGAGTCCACGTGTCCTCTTCCCATTCACTGCGGGCTTTTGGGCCTAGAAATGACTTTGAGAATTTTTCCAAAATGAAATCCAAAATTCTTAAGGAACCTCCGCCACCTGCCACTCCGCGACCAATCAAAATGTGCCACGTAGGCATCCTTTGCAAAAGGCGGAGCCATGGGTCAAAATTTTCCCCTTAGCCAAAACTTCAAAAATGACAAGTTAGAAAATATTTCCTGACCTCCCCTGGCCAATAGGAGCCCGCCATGTTGCAATAATAGTGTGATGATGAATTTGACGGGCCGAGAATGCCCGTCTGATCACAAAACATGGAAAATACAAAGGATGCCCTAGAATTCAAAAATTTTGACAAGGAAGGTGGATTTCTTGGTTTCAAATCAACTAAATCATTTTTTGACATTGTTTTCAAGCTCGGGATTGGGAAAACACTTGTACAAATTTGGAATTTGATCAATTTCAAGTTTTACATGATTTGACAAAGGAAAAAAGCGACACAACTGGACCATTTGAAGAGCTAGGGCACAAGAAAGGGGGAAACTTGGAATATTGCTTCAGAATAGGGAAAAACAATAACATTATGGGAATTTTCGAAGCATTCAACTGGGAAGGTGAATAACAAATCACCAAATCGACCAATGAAACATTTGTGAGAAAACCTGGACATGGAGAATTAGGGTACATTATGAAAATTCAATAATGGGACCAACATTGGCTCTTGCTTGGGGATGGGCACTCCCAGTGAGTGCCACAAGATCAAAACATAGACCAAGTGCCAAAAACCATTGGGCAAAGGAGTCAAAACATAGGGCAGCCCAAAAATTCAAAATTTCCACCAAAAACCACAAGAAAACCACCAGAATGGCTACCAAGGACAAAAGGGCAAACCACACACCAACAAACAACAAAAACAAAGAAAGAACAAGGACTATACAAATGTACAATTTGTGCATACCTCACTTTGGGGATTTAATCCAAGAAATGTTTTAAATGTTTTCCATTAACAGGAAGCTCCAGCAAATCCCCATCTAGATCCTTGAGAAAAAATGTGTGCTCACCAATTCTGATGTCAATGGCATAAGGGCCCATCCATAATGCATCAAACTTGCCATGCTTTCCTTTTCTTCATGTTTACTATCCCATAGCAAACCAAATCTCCCACATTAAAGGCTCTAGGAGTGACCTTCTTATCAAACAACCTCTTCAATTTCTCTCTAAATCTGATATGCCTTTGATGAGAGGCTCTTCTTTATTCAACCAACTCAGTGATATGATTGATTCTTGATTCATATGGGCCATGTTCTTAATCTTCTAACTGTTGAGAAAACTGAAATGAGGATAATTGCAGATGCAAGGGCAACAATGCCCGAGTTCCATACACCAATTCAAATGGAATCTTACCAGCTTGCTCTTTTAGGAGTTATTCTATCAGCCCAAACTGAAAATTTCAATTGCTCTCCCCACTTCTTCTTGTTGATTTCCAAGGTCCTTCTAATGATCTTGAGCAAGTTCTTGTTACTTGACTTAGTTTTTCCATTCCCTTGTGGATTATAGTTTGAAGAATAAGTTAGATTGATTCCATATTCATAGCACATTTCCATCAAAGGTTTGGCTCTAAAGCACATGGCATTATTAGATACAATCTTAATCGAACTCCAAATCTGCATATGATATGATTTAACAAGAAATCCATTACTACTTGGTGTGTTTCCTTTCTAGATGGAATTGCTTTAACCCACTTTGTAAAATAATCAGTTTCCCAAGGATCCATTTATGACTAGAACTAGAAGGATCTGTAATCTCACCAATGAAGTCCATTCCCCATTGTTTGAAAGGGGCTTCAACTAATACAAGATGCAAAGGAAGAGAGCCTCAAGCTTTCAATCTTCCGAGAAACGTTGTCAACTATCACACTTTCTAACCAACTAGGTTACATCTTTAAAAAGAGTAGGCCACCATTAACCAGCTCTTAAAATCTTATGTGCTATCACTCTCCTAGAAAAATGTCCTCCACAAACTCCCCCACGGAAATCAGCAATCAACTTGGGAGCTTCATCTTTAGTTATGCATTTCAAAATAACACCTTCTGTGGTTTTCCAAGCCATCCCAAGGTCATTTATGATATATTTTTAAGAAGCCACTTGAGGGATCTTTTCTTATTTTTATTTAAATGAATAGGAAAGCATAGGTGTCTAAGGTAGAAGATCAGATCTTTGTACCATTCAAAACTCATCAATCTCTCCGTAAGATTTGCCCTTTCTTCCTCTAGTTTATTTACTTCTACATTTTGCAAATTGCTCTCAGCCATGAGCTTGGCAAGACCCAAACCTCTTACTAGCTTTGTTGTTTGGATATCCATATCATATTCTTGTAATTTTTTGACCCATCTACATCTCTTTCTTGATATCTTCATGTATGATAAGATGTCTTTAACTATGGTGTGGGGAACATAGGTCACAACTTTTGAACTCAATAAATAAGGCCTCGAAAATCTTTGTTGCTTTCACCAAGGCAAATGCTTGTTTTTCCATGATTGTATACTTCAACTCAGCTGCTTGTAAAGCCTTGCTAAAGAAGGAAATAGGCCTCTCAGCTCCATTCTCATCCTTTTGTAACAAAAATGAAGCAATAGTAAATTCAGAGGCAAAAGAAAATATTTGGAAAGGCCTTTTATAGTTTGGAGCTACCAAAATAGGTGCATGCTTAAGTGCATCCTTTATTCCTTCAAAAATTGAATGGAAGCCTCCTCCCACCTGATAACTTGATCCTTTTTAACATTCTTGTGATTGGAAGAGTCAGCTCATAAAAATTGGAAAAAAACCTTCTAATAAAATTTATTTGGCCAAAGAAAGAATGGATACCTTTCTTGGTTCTTGGGATAGGTACTTTGCCGATTGCCTCCACTCTTTCGGGTCTATCATGACACCATGCTTTGATACAATATGCCCAAGAAACTTGGCCTTTTACATGCCAAAATGACACTTCTTTTGATTAAGAGAAATGCCATACTCCCTACATTTGATCAACATTTTTTCCAAGTGCTGCAAATGATCACCTTGCTGCCTTGAAAATACATAGTCACATCATCTTGGTAAACTGCAATAAAATCATTGATGTAACCAAAAAAAGCAACATCCATTTCCCTTTGAAAAGTGGCACCAACATTCATCAATCCAAAGGGCATCCTTACAAAAACATAAGTTCCCCAAGGAGTAGTGAAGGTTGTCTTAAGTCTTTCTAATTCTTTAACAACCACTTGATTGTATCCAGAGAAACCATCCAAAGTAGAAAGAATTTCTGACCCTGTCACAAGTTGTAACATATTTTCCATGTTTGGCAAGGGGTAGTTGTCCTTCATGGATGCTTTTTTTAGATTCCTAAAATCCACACAAAGTCTAATGTCTCCATTCTTCTTTCTAACTGGTACAAGGTTTGCAACCCAAGATGAATACCTAGTGGGTTGAATAATACTACCATCTCTCAATTTCTTCAACTCTTCTTGCATTTTCATGGAGAGAAGTGGATTAATAGGACTTTTTCTCTATCTGAATGGCTTAGTCTTGGCATCAAGAGGAATCTCATGTTGGAACAAGTCTTCTCTATATGCTTTTAGCTCTGAATAAGACCAAGCAAGGTAGTCTTGATATTTCTTTAAGAGTTGGGCATAGGACTATTTTTCCTCTTTGCTGAGATTGCTGCCCAACCAAATCTTCCTTGGTTTATCCTTGGTTCCCAAGTTGTGTTCTTCCACATCCCTTGAAGCAAACATGTTCCTATTAATGATGCAATCAACATTGCTAAAATTTGATTCAAGTGCAACAAGACCTTTAGGAATGGTATTTGTTTTTAATTGTATAATGTCCTTGTCAAAAAAATTCTTTCCGTTCATTCATTCATACCATCGGCTCCCAATAAATTTTCTAACCAGAAAACTCACCTTGGCATTGTAAGAACCTCAACACATGTGCATCATCATCAAAAATCTGCCAATGTTTCACATTATCTGGGATAGCTGGCCTTGTTAGCACTTCAATGTTATATTCACAAAAAGGTGAAATGGAAAATTGTCAAATATAGAACCAAGTACAGAAAACTTATCAGCAGCAACATTAAGACTTCTATCATGGTAAACAATGTTAAAGGAATGAAACATTTCAATCAAGTCCCAAACAACATGCTTATATTTTTTCATACGCTGATTTTTTTTGGCATATAACTTCCTACTTGCTTGAAAACCAACTCTGAATCCCCCTTGGCAACAATATCCTTCACTCCATATTTCCATGCAATCCTTAACCCCAACAACAATGCCTCATACTCAGCAATATTGTTAGTGCATTCAAAATTAAGTTTGAAGGAAAAAGGAAACTCTTCCAAACTAGGAGAAAGCAAAACTATACCAGCACCATTTCCAAATTTGGAGCAAGCTCCATCAAATAGAAATTTCCATGGAGAACCTACCATATCAAGGCACTCTGATTTATCCATCTTGTTCTCTTTTCCATTAGCAAAACCAATGAAATTGTCAACATCTACATCAGCAAACAACACTTCATAAGAAGCATTGTTGGGATCTTCAATCAAGTGCAACATCTTCTTTTCACCATAGAGTTTGACAAGGCTTCCCTTAATGGGAATGGTGGAAAAGGACATGTCCATTTGAACACTACCACCAACACTTGCAGCCCATTTTCTTGACAAAAGCATACCCCATTTGGCAGGGCAATCAACAATTACAACATCAAGTTTCAATTTTTTACCTGGATAGGCTGCAAGTTGCACCACTAAACCCTTCACACAACCAACAACCAACACTTCCCTTGAATCCATGGCTATAAATTTCCCATATGCTGCTGTCATTTTGATATCCAACTCATTCATGACTTCTAGAGGCATGACATTACATGATGCACCAAAATCAAACATGCAATTATGAAGCAACCTATCTTTTATGAGAAAAGTTGTGAAGAATGGATCAATATTCAATTGGGAATCAACCAAGGATGTCCCCAAATATACCTCAGGAGCCTCTCCAAAATCCTCCACTGCTGGTGGTGTTTCAAGGCTAGCAGTGATTTAAAGAGGAGTCTCAAGAACATTTACATTTCTACTTGGTATACTCTTTTCTTCCTTCAATCCCAAGTATTCAAATGCTCTCTTCTTGTGCTCGGGTATTCTAAGAAACTCAATGATGGGAAAACTCAATTTGATTTGACTCAATACTTGGGAAATATCATATGGAACACTCTTTGGTAGGACAACATTGGGAGGGACACAAGTAGATTCATCAGATGGAGAAGGATCCTTGGCAGCCTAGGCATGAAGAGGACTGATATTTTTGCATGGGACAACAGGGTTTTTGGCAAGTGTTTCTTTTCTAGGATTTTCTTTTGGAATGCTTGTGAGTAAGGGTGTCTTTGGTTTGGCTTGAGGACCAACTCCTCTAACAACTTTACTTCTAGTATTATACTCTTTCTCTTGACCAACCACAACATTCATTAACAATTATCTATCTTCCTCTGAGGGAATACCACCATCATACTTCTTGATCATTAAAGCCCTTAGATATTCAAATTCATTATTAGGAATTTAAAAATATTGAACAACATCTACCTCATGAGTTTGAGAGGAGGAAATAATTGGTACCCTCTTTATGCAATCCCAAAAGGTTGCAGCAGTCCTTGCACTTATCACATCTGTTGATGTTGCTGCTTGTTGTGAGCTTGAAGAGGTGCCCATCATACAAATTTCATCATCCATTTCATCTTCATTATCATCTTCAACAACTTTCTGGTCCATTTCACATGGAGGATGAGGAAGAAAACATCTATCACACCAATCCATATCAGCAATTTCTTGAACAACAACAACTCTTGCAGTTAGAGGGTTAGGCACCACTCTATTTTCACGTTCTTGGGGTTGTTTATTTGTAGATCCAACAAGCCCTTTACCTCTATCATATTGTCTTTGATAAACCCTAGGATGATTGCCAAATCTATCATGGTTTTGAGTTCTTTGCTGTCCTTGTGAACCTTGCCCAATTCCTTTCTCAGCCTGGGCCAATTTGTAAGAAATTTCTTTGACAAACCCTGCCAAAGTCTTGACAACATTTTCTAAATCAGCACCTTTGCTAGCTTGAGGTTTTTCAAGGTTTACCAACTTCACACCATCCCTCTTAAGTGGTTTACCAATAGCTTTAATATTATTTTCAATTTGAAGTGTCATGGTGAAAGCTTGCCTCAAGTTTGTAGGATTTTTGTCTCTCAAGTAATAGGCTTCCTTTTTATCAAATGCATCTGCATATTTGATCAAACAAGATTCATCACAAGGCCTCAAAATGATAGGAAAACTTCTCAATGTTTTGTTAAATATTGTGTTGAATTCATGGATTGTTTCATTTGGGTTCTTCTTGATATTCTCAAACTTAGACAAAAGAAATCTAGGATCAGTACTGTCACCATATTACAATCTAAATGCATTATTCATTTCAGTCCATGAATCAATAGATTTATTAGGTAGATCCTTGCACCAATCCCTAGCATCTTCTTTAAGTGTATGAATAAACAAATTAATATACACATCCTCAAACTCTATCTCAAAATCTTCCATCATATTATCAAAAAGTTTGAGATGCTGATCACTAGTGATGGCATTGTTACCTTGGAATTTTGGCAACCTATTTCTAACATCTTGTGGGACAACATTTGGGTAACCATCCATTCCTCCAAAATTTATAGGACCAAAAGTGTTAACAACAAATGGAGGTCTAGGTTGAGCCATATTGTTTGGTGGGGGTGATCTTGGAGGTGAAACAAGATGGTGAGGAGTACAATATCCTTGGGGCTCAAGAATGTGATTCACAAGACTGGTATCCTCTAAGTGCTGATTTTCTTGGAAAGTTTGATTCGAATTAAAACACAGAGGTGTAGATTGGAGAAGGAACTTACCAGGTACAGTAGAAGGACCTTCACTAGCTGAGGTAAACAAGTTTATGAGAGGATTTCTTGAATTATAATCACTTGAAGAAGAATGATAGTCCTCTACCAAAGGCTGATCACTCTCACCAATGGTTATGTCTTTGCCTCGATGTCCGACCTTTAACCACCTTCCAAAATCTTCTCCCTTCCAACTCTAATTTTCTTAAATTTGAGAACAATTTCTATGTAGAGTCTTTAAGGAAGAGAGATCTTCTTCCCTCCAGTCTTACAAAGATGAACAACACAAAAATAAATGACAGAAAGCTCAAAACACTGGCATTTCCAAATTCAAATCAACATGGATTCGCCACTAAGGAATTTCACCTCAGTTGTCTAAGAATGCACTAAAATAATTCTATCAAATGCTTGCTAATACTGATAACTTTGCAAATCCTCATAAATCAGACCTTCCTCTTCTTAAATCAATCAAAGACAAAGCAACCAGGTTGTATAACTACTTTGGTAAATGCAAAAGAGCAGGCTAAGCTTGAAATTTTTACCTAAAACTTGTAGATCTGAAGTACAAAACAATATTTCAAGAATGCAACAACTCAGATACTTGAATATGAAAATGCTCAAACCTTCAAAAACTCCAAAAACACTAATAAATTCCAAGAATTCCCCAGCAACGGCACCACTCAGGTGTTGGTACCCAAACTTAATCTCCTTCACAACTCAAGCAACATCATGGATCTCACAAGACACTCAAGGGAAGATAAATGATTTGTGTGTCATTTGTAGCTGGGGAACACATCTATCTGACTTGTTAGCACTCAATATTTGAAGGAGTGGGTAGCACCTCAGAAGGATTTTGATATAATCCTCGACTATTCTAGGTTGTGCCTTTCAACCAAGGTAAGAGAACCTATATTGCAGCCTTTGTTTGATGAAGGAGGTGGAGATATCCTTATGCTTTATACATTATATAGATATGGTCTTGGGAAAACATGATCAATTATCCATTATCCAAACTCAAAAGAGTTTTCACTACTAAATGATGGAAATGCTTTCAAGACAAGGCTAAGGCTTTAGAGGCATGATGAAATCCTGATATGCTTTGTGTATTTTTGTAAATGGATTGTATTCTTTTTGACACATAATGCAATGTAGGGTAGTATGGGTAGGATGAGTTAGTTTTAATGAAATTTTGTTGGGAGATGTTTAGACAAGATTAGCTAGGAATTACCAACTTCTTTGAGAACCTTTGTAAGAGATTTGCAACACCTAAACAACAGAGATGTTTCAATGGGTTTAAGATACTCCTTCAACCAAGATATGTGCACCAAATGGAGGCCCAGATCTACACTCTTCCACACAACCTTTGATAACCTACCACAAAAGATTGAAGCAAAATACCAACAAAGTATCCAGGAATCCCTATTTGATCATGACCTAAGGTGCACCCAAAGGTTTACAAATAATCTCAATATTCAAGGACAGTAAAATGATTTTAAATATGTTTATCTTCTATCAAATGAATGCTCTTCTGAATGAAAGATTGTAGATACCATTAAACCCTCAACAAGAAATGAGACCATGTATGATCAAGGAAGATCCCACACACAAGATTGTAACATGAGCAATAAACACAAATTGAAATCATTCTGAAAATATAAGCATATACAAATTTTGCCAAGAGATAAAACCAAATAATCCAAAAATTAATCAAATACATCACCATGGGAATGTTAATGGAACAATCTCAGAGCTTTTGACATCTTTACAACTTAAACCAACTCAACATGATGAAATCTGATGTAATATAGAATTAAAAATGGCTCTCAGGTGTTTTCTCCAAAGAAATTGATTTCTTCCAGTTTTTCTTGAAAATTCTACGTCTTTTTCTCTCTCTTCAAATTCTCCAAAAATATCATATATACTCTATGCTAGCTTGGAGAATTCCTTCCCAAGAAAAGAATATGCCATGGGATCAATTCAGTTATAACAACTCCTCATGATTTCATGAAAATGACATCAAACTGGAAAAACAACTCACAGGTTGCCAGGTATGCATACAAATTTTAAAATATTACACAAATTTAGATTCTTATCCATCCCAGGGTCATGTTTTTATCATTCAGGCATGCCAACATGCTTTTTCAATCATTTTTCACCTTTTCCCTCATCATTTCACCTCTGCAACTTTTGATTTTTACTTTTCACATTTTTATATCGGGCCCGAGAAAAATACATCAAAACATCATAGATCATCAAATTATCTCATGAAAATGGTTCCGATGCACTCAGAAGGCTGAGAGGATGCAAAATCATATAAAATTTGATGTGATTTGATGAATAAATGTGATTTCCAAGATCCTTGGAGCTCCCATGGTGGCCAAAAATGAAATTGCACAAACCGTCGATTTTGGATCAACTTTTAAATGCTAGCCCTCCACATGGAGGATGAGATTCTTGAATATTCCCATTTTTACCTTTGGATAAGGTAGTATACATGTCAAAATACCATTGGTTCGGTCACTTTTGCCTCTAAAATTTACACTTACAGACTTTTTGAATCTTTGCAAAATTTTGCAAAATTTCCCTGCCTGCCTCCTGGGCCCGCCACGTGTCCATGTGTGGGCCCCATTAAATGTGGGCCAATTCTATCCATTTTGCTCCTTTTTTGAAAAAAGTAAATTTTTCTCAAAATTCTCTGCAGGCCCAAACACCCGCTCTCTTCCTCACCACGTGGCATTCTCCAATTAGCTACGGGTCCAGGCCTCCAATTCTACCCACCAAAAATGCAAAGTTTCAAAACTCTCCTCAAGCCCGCACTCTCCATTTGACTCCTTTAAAAATGCCACGTGTCCTCCATATATTGGCTATTGAGGCATGCCTCCAATTTTGACCTAGCTCCCTTTGCCTATTTTTTTCATTCCTTGGACACATGTCCTTTTTTTATTGGTTTTCGGAACCTCGGGTCCAATTTTTACTTTTATCATTTGGAGTTAAAAACTACTAAGTCATCGCAGAACCCGTCCCATCCTCGCATCCCCTTTGTAAACACATGTTAGCTCTGGATTGGAGCGGTAAAATTTCACAAAATTCTCCCTCGGCTCCTTTATTTGACTTTTTGCATTTCCGGACATGTGTCCACTTCTCATTGGATGCGGGCCATCGGGTCAAAAATTTCCATTGACACTTTGAGTCAAAAATCACCAACTCCCTCTGCCACCCACATGTCCCCCGAGTCCACGTGTCCTCTTCCCATTTGTTGTGGGCTTTCGAGGCCTAGAAATGACTTTGAGAATTTTACCAAAATGAAAGCCAAAATTCTTAAGGAACCTCCGCCACCCACCACTCCATGACCAATCAGAATGTGCCACGTAGGCATCCTTTGCAAAAGGTGGAGCCATGGGTCAAAATTTTCCCCTAGCCAAAACTTCAAAAATGACGAGTTATAAAATATTTCCCGACCTCGCCCGGCCAATAGGAGCTGCCACATTGCAATAATAGTGTGATGATGAATTTGACGGGCCAAGAATGCCCGTCTGACCGTCAAAACATGGAAAATATAGAGGATGCCCTAGAATTCAATATTTTTGACAAGGAAGGTGGATTTCTTGGTTTCAAACCAATTGAATCATTTTTTGACGTTGTTTTCGAGCTCGGGATTGGGAAAACACTTGCAAAAATTTGGGATTTGATCAATTTCAAGTTTTGCATGATTTGAAGAAGGAAAAAATGACACAATTGGACCATTTGAAAGAGCTAGGGCATAAGAAAGGGGAAACTTGGAATATTGCTTGAATAGGGAAAAACAATAACATTATGGGCATTTTTGAAGCATTCAACTGGGGAAGGTGAAAAATAGATCACCAAATCAACCAATGAAATGTTTGTGAGAAAACCTCAGTAATGGAGAATTAGGGTACATTATGTAAATTCAATAATGGGACCAACACAACATAAGAAAGGATTGAAAATTCATTCACAGAGCTTACATTGTCATTTCCATTTTTAAATACAAAGGCATTATAATAGCAAGGAGGTAGAAAGCATGTTGCAGTCCTAAAAAGGTCCGATATTCCACAAATTCACTTGCCAAGGTGAAGGAGGGAGCTGCAGATCATAAAAAAGTCCAAACCCTTACAAAATGAGCCAAATATGGCTTTTAACAATGAAAACTTGAGTTCAGGAAGGAGAAACGTGGGAAAATTGAAATGAATGATTCAATCACTTTGACTATATTAAGAAAAATAACATGGGTACCCTTAAAATTTTATGCCCCAAGATTTTTGACCATGCTAGAGAAGAATGGAAGCCATACTGCATTAAAAATGGTGGTTGAATGTCAATTCTGCTCTTTTCCCCATGCCAAAGTCATTTTTCTCATTTTTCTCTCACTAAACTCCACCAAAAACAAAATTGAAGATTCCATCATGTAGAGGACTTCAATAGATTTCAAATGACACCAAAATCAAGAAATTTGAGCTCTGGATCAAAATATATGCCGCTCTGAAGATTTAGGGCAAAACTGGGGCAAAAATCGTGTCAACAATTTGAAACCCAAATTTTTTTCCCTTTTTTGAATTTGGGAAAAAATCCCCAAAAATCTTCGTGCCCCACTACTCCACTACCACATGGCACTTCCCAATTCCTTTGCATGGGCTCAAATGTCCTTTTTACACCTTCTAAATTTTGGAAAAAATCCAAATTTCTCCACGCCTCGCCACTCCGGGACACATGTCACCCTCCTATTCGCTGCAGGCATGTGCTCCAAATTCTTCCTTTGCACTTCCGACCACTTTGGAAATAATTTCCAAATTCTCACCGCACCCCCAACCTCTATCGTGAATAGGACATGTGTCATCTTCTTATTAGTCTACGAGGTTTAAAATAAAACTTCTATTTCCTTCTTGGGGCGGGCTGTGGGTGGTTTTCATTTTGCCTTTTGCTATTTTGGTAAAAACCAAAAATCACTCATGTCCCTCCGACCCCTGCTAGTTCCATGGACATGTGTCATATTCTTATTAGTTGTGGGGCTTCCCAAAGAAAAAAAAAATTCATTGCGCCATTTTTATGAAATTGTCTTAACTTACCCCGTCGATTCGATCTCTGCTACCACATGGCATCTCCTCATTCGCATGGGTCTCAAGCCATTTATTTCCTTTACGGGCCCGCAAGAAATTTTTTTCTTTGTGCCTCGCCCATTCCTTAGTGATTTTTTCTAACTTACCTCCACCGACCTGACATTCCGCCACCACATGGCGCATCCTCAATGGTTGTAGACCTTCCCAGGGAAAATTTCCCTCAAAAACTTCGCCGAGCCATAACTTGCAAAATACAAGGAGTTAGAAGGAAAATTTTACCTTTCCTAAAGGTGAGAAAATTATCTATTTGATGAGGCCATTTCCAATAATTTTGAGTGCCTAAAAATTAAAAAATTTGACTGAGACACAAGGAAGGAATGAAAGAAAGTTAGTCAAAATAAGCAAGGGCTTATTTTGGATAACAATACCTAATCTTGGTGCCAAGTACGGTGTTAGGTTAGTTTCGTTGACAAGACACCTATCCCTACTTTGGAAAAGTCCATTATTGGTATTTGTTATCCATTTTCCCCATGGGAAGAAAGGACAACATGGAGTATTAGACCTAGGTACCGGAATAGGACCCCATACGAAAATTTAGGAAAATTTGGGTTTACAAGTCAAAACTAGGTGTTTTTAGCATTTAGGAAGTATTCATGAGCTTGAAATATTTAAGAGGAATTTTCCCTCTTCTAGGTTTTAAAACTTAATATCTTAGTTTGAAAGATGAAGAGAAGCCTCGTGGCCCTACAAGTGATCAAGATAGGAAAAACTAAAAAGTTAGCCTCCTATTAGTCATGGTCATTTTCATGATCCCTTAGGTCTTGAAAATCCCCAAAATATGAAAATCAAGAAAAAGGGGTGAATCAAGGTCAAATTTGGTCTATTTCCCACCAACTCGGTCAAGCTAGTTAGCAAGTTAAAGGTGAGCTCTATTGAGCTATACAGGTGAGTGCAAAAGAGAATTCACCGTGTAGCTTTCCAATATTCTCCGCGAGTTGAAGAAATTGTTGTGAATTACCTTGATGGCAGGTGAGAATAGTAATGGGCTTGATGTGTTATCTCACCGAACCGGTGAAGTTGTCTTGGGGTCGTAATGGGGTTGAGGTCCATGAGCTCTCCTAGTTTGGTAGACTGATTTTGAGTGTGCACATTATGTGAAAAGTGGAATTCTGAGATCTACAAGCTCGTAAAGGTTGCGAAAGGTTAGCTCATGTGGGAGGGGTCCTTGTGATATGCATAGCAAGCTCGTGAGTTTGACATATAGGTTATCCCAATAGAAAAGATAAGGTAGAATCAAAGGTGATAGTGAGGGCTAAGCTCAAAGTATCATGGTCATGCTATACATGGATGTAGAAACATAGAGTTGGGGACAACTCATTGGGTAAGCTAAACACATAGTGTGGTCATAAGGTGAATGAAGAGCTTAACGTATTGAGCTAGGGAACTCACGCACATCGGCGCAATGTAAAAATGGAAGTGAGGCATAGTTGGGTTTGTCAAGGTAAATCAATGAATCAAGTGGAGAATAACATTGTGTCGGCCAAGGATGAATCAAACAAGGTGCGGAGGTGACTCATCAAGGGCTAGGTAGATAGAAGAAAGCCCTAGGCCATACTGGCCCAAACATGATGCAATGGTGAACAAGGTAAACTCGGGCATTGAATTGAGCCAAAAGAACATAGTGGTGAGTGAGAGCCCTCGAAAGGCACATACAGGGTCGGCCCATATGTTAGATAGCTCAGGGATAGTTAATGACCTTGGCACATAGTCAAGGTAAAGTGGGGGTCGAGCCATGTTGAGTTTGGGATTGTTGTGCAGAGGACTAGTGTTTTGAAGATCATGGCTTTTGAGATTGGTGAGCCTTTTACAAAAGAGAACAAGCGAGGAGCTTGAATCTCAAAGTCTTAATTTTAGATTTGGGGCTTTATGGAATAAAATATTTCACCGATAAAAATGAATAGTGCTCCATGTGGTGAGTCAAGTTCTAAACTCCAAAGTCTGAATTTCAGACTTCAAAGGTTTGGGGTTTTGGAATTTTGGAGGGAGCTCGGAAATGAATAGTAAATGGATCGGTGGGGAAAAGTTTGAATCTATGAAATGGAGATGTCTAAAATTTTCTCTCGTTAAAGAAATATGTCGAGCATTAGGGATTTCTATGGCAAGGTAGGGAAAAATTAAGGTGCCACATGGATAGCTCGAAGTCGAGCTAATGAATATGCTTTGTTCACAAGCAATTCAAAGGCCAATGCAAGGTGGTTGGGATGTTTCGAGGATTTTTGACCAGTAGGAAATCAATGTGAGGGTGGAAGATCGATCCAATCAGTTTTGGCCAAATCAATTGAATGTGGGATGTGGTAGAAGGCAATATGCCAATGCGGTATGGGTTGGAATTGAAGGCCAAGCTAGCTCGAGGAAATAAAGAGGCATAGAGGTAATTTCAGGGCCAAGAAAGATTGATGCAAAGCAAAAGGAAAGGATCTTGAGCACCGGGAAGGGAGATATAAGGTGACCTCCATGCATGAAATCAAGGGGAGCTTTCCCCTTAGCTTGGTGAGCGGTGCGACAAGCTAGTCAATATTGTCTTTATTGCACAAATGAGCTAAAACCCTTCCCTCATAGAAAATGTGATATCTCGAGCTAGGAATGTTCGATTTTCACAAAATACCAATCGTTGGAAAGGTGTAGAAGATATATACATCTTGAAGGTATCAAAAGTGGATTTTTTGATATTTTGGACATCCAAAATTATAGAACATTGAACAGTGGCAAGGTAGGTGAGAAGTCATTAATGAAGATATGGGCACCCATTTTTTAGCATGGGGGCCAAGTATCTGAAAGCATGGGCAGCTCTAGAGGTGATGAAAGTAGGGATGGATCACCATAACACATAGGAATATTAATTTATTCTTCTCTTGCTCATATTTCATCTATAAATTTTAAAGGGGTAGTACATTTGAATGAGTTAATCAATTTTCCTCCCTATACACCCCTTTTCTTCGCCTAGGTGAATTTGGGGCTTTAAGCCTTCACACTATGAACTGTAATGGCATATTTCCTCTCCCTACATGTAATTTACTATGCATATTTTAAGGATCAATTAAACTATGTTAGAGTTAATCTTTCTATCCTTTCATGGTTTATTTTTTTCATTTTGCCTCTCATTCCAAATGAGGTGTTCTGTAAATTTCATTGTTTCATTGCAAGATTTGGGTGTTTTTTGCTTGCTTGGGAATGATGGATGTATGCATTTTGGTATTTAGTGCATTACCATACTCTCCAAGTTCATTCCTTCACTATTTTTCAGGCTGGGAAAGTGATTGAAACCCCTTTTCTTTGCACTATCACCGTTCTAGTGTAGAATTTCCTTCATTTCATGTATTTTCTCTATCCCATGTCTCCTTGGAAGTGTTAGGATAGTTTTAGTTACTTATTTTATTGCATTAGGGGTAGTTTAACATTAGGATTAGGAAGAGGAATTTGAAATTCTCTAGAGGTCCACCTCAAGCCCGCAAGTCCCACAACTTGAGAGGTGGTACCCATGTTACACAATCACATCGAATGCCCCTTCTACAAATTTTCCATTCGGGGTGTTGTGATTTCATGATAATAGAGTTGGCATGCCCAAAGGTGTTACAACATTGAAGTCAGGGTTTCATTTTTTATAGTTGTTCCATTATAAGATCTTATCCACCTTATTATATTTGCAAGAAAATTTGGATTACATAGGTCCCTTACATGTCGATTTTTAGAGATTGCAGATTTCAGATTTTGGAGGTTTCATTGTAGGGTCCAACTTTTGAAATGGATTTTTAAAGGTTTAACATGTGAAAAATTAGTTCCAAGTTTCATAGAAGATAGATCGGGTTTCAAAGATTCCAAAATAGGTCTTAAATCTCAATTTCATAATTTCAAACATTTTTGGGTTTTTTTGCATTTTGGATTTAAGACATTTTAGAATTTAGAGTTTTCGAATTTTAGGATTTCAAAACCTATGTTGTATTTTGGAATTCAGAATGCATAGGTTGCAGAGTTTTCAAGGTTTTCAGATTTTGGACTTTGGGTATTCCAGGTTTCAGAGGTTGCACATTTCAAACTTTGGAGGTTGGTGTGTGGAGCCAAGTTTCAAGTTTTAGATTTCAGAGATTAGTTGTTGCTAAACAAAGTCCAACTTCTAGAACCATTCTTGGTCCCTTCAAGGTGTGCATTAAGGTTTCATTTTCATTTCATAAAATTTTTGTGCTCTTGGTGGAATTTCATTCTTTTGAGACACATGCAAAGCATAACTGACGACTCCATTTGGTCAAAACCCATTCTCTGAGTTATAGACTTTCCCTCTCTTTTCCACCCATTTGCATCCATTTTTACTTCCATCTCTTTCCATTTTATTGTATTCATGAATTCATGCAATCATGGCTTCATTTGCATCATGTGATTCACATTCGCAGCAATACTCATACAGTTTTTACTCACCTCCAAGCTTACAAATTTCATTTCCACGTTACAATCAACCATCTCCAAAACATTTTTTTGATGAAAATAAAATTTAGTGTACATAATCCTATGAGCAAGATACAGGTCAATTTAGCAATCCACCAAACTATGTAACAATACAAAGTCATGACTATGTAGCTTTGAGAGGCCATCCCACATATGGAGATGATGTGTTGCAGCTAAAAATTCAAAAGATGGAGGCAAGTATGGCATAGTCTAGGGACTCAAATCAAATGAAAAAAATTCAAGATTGATTTTATGGCATCTTGTACATGAGGTGGTCCTATGCTAAGAGACTTTAGCTCTCAATAGAAGATTGAATTCATGATTGAAATATTGCCCCAACTGGTAGGATGGATTGAGTAGATAGAGTATTTCGTACTTGGTGTCGGGAACCTTGTTAATGGGTAAGTCCTACACCATCATCTCACAATTTTATCCCCATTGCCCAAAGTGGCACCATCTCACTGAGCTTTAATTTCCAAGCTTCTCACCTGCTTCCCTAGTGTTAAATCAACTTCTCCATCTCCTAGTCATCCACCCCATTTGGAATGTTCTTCACTTTTTTACTCTAAACCCAAGATCCCTCCACAAGAGAAGAATGTAATACCTCTTCTCCCATAACCAACAATGCAAACAATATTTGAACCAAAACCCACCCCTCATCTTGCATTCCCTAATTCATGTCGATAGGAAACTCAAAAGGCCAAGTAAAGAGGAACAACAAAAATAAAATCCCAATAGAGAAGAAATGATAAATTTTTTAAGGAATTGGGCTTCAAGGTATGGAATGGAAAAAATTCCCTTGTTGGTTAATCCTTCGGAGGAGGCCAAGGTTAGAGAACAGGTGGTAAAAAATGAGTCTATAATAGTGGAAAAGTAAGAAGTAGAGGAATATCAACAATCAGTATGTTTGGAGTGTAGTGTCCATGAGGGCACTCTATTTTCAGAAATTGTTGATCAGCCACAAGCTATAGAGCCAACGAAATAAGAGAAAGTAGATCTAAATCCAAAATAATATGAGCTACATGCTATGGAGGAGGGTCACATAGATTCAGAGGTCTTAAATACAAGGCAAGATATGAAAGAAACTCTAAGCCCTTTCCCCACTTCACCCTTTATGGATTCTAATTTCAGGAATAATATTGAGCTCTCAAACTTCATGTTTGAGGATGAGGATGACCGTGGTGAACAAGTTGCAGATTCAAAGGTCATAAAAAAGAGTATGTACATATCAAGAAAAACAAGTCAATTTCGAGACCTTACAAGAGGAGGATATCATAGAGAACTTATTTCTCTCTTTTGGGAATGAAAATTTATACTTTCCTCTTCTTTCATTTTTCGTTAAAAATGGTATGTCTTATGAATCCACTACGAGAGAAGAGTATGAAGGACCTTGCTATTTATAATGGCCCCTCAGTGTATAAATAAGAGGATTTTTACATTTCAAACTTCAATTTGGAGGAAGGGAACATATGTGCAAGATAGTGTTGCCTTTAAGAAGGGAAGGAAAAATCCCGAGTAAGTAGCAAAATACATTGAAGCAAGTTACCAATGGTTCAACTATGTTGAAGCAATCTTGAAGAGCTACATGTGGTGGAGGAGTTTCTCACTACTAAAGAGGATAACATGTAAGAACATGTTTCTCATAAGAGTCCTCTTGAGACAATATTAGAGGAATTGAATCTTCTAAGTCTCACATTGATCAAGGAGGAAACAAGGTACAAATGTCATCATTTCGTACAATTCATCAAGAAGGGACATCAATTGTCTTTAGATGATCCATAAAGAGAAGAAAAAAACTTACAGATATTCACATTTTCTAGGAAAGTTTTCAGAAAGACTTCCTTATTGGTATTAGAACTCGGAGCGGTGGGTAGGTGCGATGGATCGTGCCATGTCCCATTAGATACCTAGTTTCATTGGAGCAAGAATCGGGGTTTCCACTAGTCATGTTCACTTCCAAACATGAGGATAAGTATCAAAGTACTAAGGATCAGCTATAACACCTCTAATAACCCCATGTAGATCATTCCAAGGAGGTATTTTTCCTGTTTTCGAGTTGAAGCCTTCATGGTACGAGTGGAAAATTGGGTCTATGTCGGTTTCGCACTCATGTGCACGACCATGGTCATTGTAAAATCATATACATGGTTTCAAGTTTTGAGAAGGGGAAGTTTCTTTTCCCTACCGGTGTTAGGTTTTGTTTGAAGTATTATTTCTTTTAGGTTAGTGTATGGTAGGAGTAGGTTTGTTTCTAGTAGAACAAGTGCTTATGCACACTCTACATGTCTCATTTGGACATGTATGGTTTGTCCTTTTACATAGTTTTGTTTTTGTTTTCTCGACTATCTTGCACCATGTTTCAGATTAGCCTCCCAAAAATATATTATAGTAGGAAGAAGCTCATACTTGTAGGAGAACAGTTGTAACTTTCAAAGAATTCCAAATATAGAGAAACTAAATTTTATAAGGGACGAGTTTTAATAGTTTCCATTCTTTTGTTCCTTTAAGATCAAACATAGGTGAACTTCTAGAACCCCTTATAGGATCAAAATTCACCTCCAATGGTATTTGTTGCATTACAGGTAAAAAAATTCATAACAACAATAGGCCTAAGTTTTGGGAGAAGACCCTTAATCATTCAAAATTTCCCCATGATTGAGGGTAGAAGATCAACCTCAAATCCCAAATCTTACATAATTCAATTCAATTTGAATATTTTATGGGTTTGTAGGCCTCCTTCAGTAGTGTTCCGAGTACTGTTTAGGAATAGGAAAAATAAGAATTTAATAGAGTTCCATGATGTCCCAACTCAACAAATATTTCACTTAAAAATCTGCAATGTTCTATGCATATCAAACAATCATTAGTTTCAGTGTGCTTCATACTTGGAAAAATAAGGTTTTGGGATAGGTTCGGAGGTCCATTTTAATCCTTAGGTCGGGATCGTAGGGGAAAGAGATAAATTCAAATTAAAACAATTTTCCAGGTCATGCGAATTTTAAGTTTTTCTTATAAAGATTGGAAAATGCAAGCGGCGGTCAACACAGGCGAAGTGTTGTTGCAAGCGGTTTAAGGGAAAATTAAAAGTTTGGCTCACTTATATGCTATCACTTATGACTACGTTCCCAATGGAAATATCAAGGCTACTTGGTCTAGAACATCTAATAGGAAAATGTTCTTGGGAGCTAGTCAATATTCTGTAGACCACGAAATGAGCTAAAACTCTCCCCTCACGAGAAAATGTGATATCTTGAGCTACGAATGCATGATTTTCACAAAATACTAGTTCTTTGGAAAGGTGGAGAAGAGATATATATCCTAGAGGTATCAAAAGTGGAACCTTAGAGGTTCTATACCTTTGAAATTATAGAAAAATGTAAAATGGTAGGGTAGATAAGAAGTCATTAATGAAGATATGGGCACCCATTTTTCAGCATGGGGAAAAGTATTGAAAGTATGGGAAACTCCAAAGGTGATGAAAGAAGGGATGGAACACTATAACACCTAATAATATGAATTTATTATCCTATAGTTCACATTTCTTCTATAAATTGTAATGGGATTCTACATTTTAAGGAGTTAGTCATTTTTCCTCTCTATGCACCCCTTGAACTATAATGAGATCTTACCTTTCCCTATATGTAATGTACTATGCAGATTTTAATGAGCAATAAAACTGAGTTTGTGTTAATATTTACGGCCTTTCATGGTTTATTGTTTTCATTTTTCCTCTCATTGGAAAATCAGGTTTTCTATGTAAATTTCATTGTTTCATTGCAGGATTTGGGTGTTTTGTGCTTATTTGGGAATGGTGGATGTATGTGTTTTGGTCTATGGTGCATGACCACCCTCTCCAAGTTCATTCCTTCACTATTTTATAGGCTGGGAAAGTGATTGACACCCCCTTTTTCTTGGTACTATCACCTTTGTTCTAGTGTAGGATTTCCTTCATTTCATGTATTTTCTCTATCCCTATCTCCTTGGAAGTGTTAGGATAGGTTTAGTTAATCTATTTTATTATATTAGGGGTAGTTTAGAATTAGGATTAAGAAGAGGAATCCAAACTTATCTAGAGGTCCACCTCAAGGCCGTAAGTGCCATAGCTTGAGAGGTGGTACACATGTTACATAATCACACCGAATGCCCCATCCATAACTCAACAAATCGGGGTGTTGTGATTTTGTGATAACGATATATTGGCCTCACGTTTGATAGGGAATAAAGATGGGGACATGTTTTTATACTATTGGGATCCCATTTTCTAGAGAATCAAGATGTATGGCATGGTATATGCTTGGGAAGTAGGTATCTTGGGTACCACCTATTATGATATTTACTGAGGGTTTCCCTCTTTTAGGGGCTAAGTCCCTCACCCGCCCCAAACTTATTATGTCCTCGGTTAATAAGAAGATAATCCCCTACCAAAGGGGTACCATGATCCCCTATTAGAGTAGTTAGATGGGTGGACATGGCTCCACTTAGGGGCCCTCCATAGTTAGTTTCTACATTAACGTAACAACCATGATAGCCCAACCATATTAGGATATGGTATGCTAGTGGAGTTAGGAGATGACTTATTTGACTGCTTGTATCATGATAGTTTAGTTAGTTGACTAGAGTAGCAGGGAAAAGACCCATCTAGTACTCCGAGTACCTCAAAAATTTGGGCATCCTTACTCCGATGCTATTCTAACCGTTCATATAGTTTACGAGAGGGATCCGGAGGTGATAACCACATAGAGAGGCTAGTTAGAGTGGAAAATTTCTACACTTGGGGTTTCCATTAGTACATGGCATGGCACACAAGTTCTAGGTGATGAGGTAGTAGTTAGTCCAATGAAAGTGATCCAAAATTAGGCATTCCTAACACACAACAAGGAGGAGGAGGAGGAGGTCAAGATCGATTCGGTATTAGGATAAGACACAAAATATGAGAGGTAGGCAAGCGTAGAGGCCTCAACAACCTGCTAGAGTTGAGGAAGACACGAGAGGAGGATATAGTGCATAAAAGGATGCCTTTCATACAAAGTAGTAGGCATCAACACATTTAAATAATTAGGAGTAGGTAAGAGTTGAGGAGGATCACGTATTATCTCCTTCATAGAGACTAGTTGTTGATCTAAGTTGGATGCTTAGAGATCCAAGTGAGTGAAACAATCTTTACCCTACATTTACTTCCTAGACTAGATGTTAGTAGGCTACTCTAATTTTTTTCATTTTGTTTTAAAATTTTCTAACTTGCTATTATTTATGTTCAACTTACGAGATATTGTGGATGGATGGCGAGACCTTATTCATCACATGAACTTAGATATGTTCGCGATCCCCATGGGGAAGACTCGAGGGGTGTTACTTTTTTACTCTAGACATTTGAGACTAGTCGGTTGGAATACATACATGTTCACTCTAGCATAACATGCCGAGAGGAGATGATTTGAATAAGGAGATATATTTCCATTGATAAGGATAGAGAGACAAAAAATAGGAAACTCACTTCTTGGAGCTATCACTAGTGGTCACTCACCCGGACAATCTCATGGGCATTCACATAAATCTACACATGGATGTTCTCATGTTACACCAAGCTGTTATCATCGCGAGGAGTCGTAACAGGAGACCTCACCATGCCTCTTCGTAGGGATCTAGGAGGGAGGGATATTATTAGAGCCTTTACTTGCTTTGAGACAAATTTTTACGTGTATATCTATTTTTTGTATTTTTAGCTCTTAGAGAGCATTTTTACCACACTTACTCTATAGTATGATGACATTGTACATGAGAAAATTTGATATCTTATATACATATTATTGGTTTGGCATTCCTTGTAAGAGTTAAATTTGTTATGGTTTATCTCATCATGTACTCTTAGATGGTTTGGAATTTCTGATGTTTTTATGTTTTAGAATGTATGTTATGGATGATGATGTAATGTGGTAAATAAAATGAATTTGTATGATTATGCATATGACAACAAATTGTAACTTAGATACTTTATTTTTCAAGTAATATTTAGCATTTATATTTCATTGGAAAAATGTGTTGAATGTGATATGATGAAAAGATGAACTCACTCCATTCTTAACTCCACACAACTAGTAGGATGTGAGGGATCATCACCAAGAGTCAATAAGGACACAAGTTATATGATTTGAAGAATGTGAATGTGAATGATGATCAAGAGACAAGACTTTGACAAAGATCCAATTAGAAACTTGTAACTCAACCCTAACCAAGATAAAATATACATTTTGAAATGAAATTTTCTTGTACTTTTTATAGAATTAGATTCATGAATGGCCTATTGATTAAAAAATATGGTTTTGAGGAACAATTCTCTCTAAACATACACACCTAATTCATTTTCATGCGGATTTTTAAAAGCACTTTTATTTTTTTATTTATTTGAAACTTATGATTTATTATTGTGACCCCCTACATCTTGCCCCATGCTACTAGTAAGAAGCATGGGATCATCACCAAGGAAAAAACATAGCTGATTAAGGGTACTTCCCTCCTTTCCCAAACTCATGCTATCAGTAATAAGAATGGGATCATCAATAAATATTGGTAGGGATGATAAGTTTAGTTTTATTTGTAAAAGAAATAATTTTGTGTTTTTTAATTGACTTTGGATTTTTATTTTAGGAGGGAACATTTTCCCCTAGCCTCAACCCCATGTAACCAGTAGGATGTGAGGATCACCACCGAAGGTTGAGATAGGAAAACAAATATTTCGAGGTGAAATGTTTAGAATGTTTTTATCATAGAGAGAGATTTTTAGGGAAGATTTATCATCAAGAAGCTTCTAGAGAAAACTATGGGCAAGAAACACCTGAATTGGAAGAAACCATGAAGATAACTAAGTATAAAAGTCCTTGTAGAATCATTGTCAATATTTTGTCTCACAAACCAAGATGATGAGATAGATTGAGTAGTTTGAAGAAGTGAAGTGAATATTGAAGAGATATGATTTGATATATTTTCCAATGTTTGAAATCTTTAAAAAGTTACTTGAAAAGTAAGTTTCTAGTTTACAATTTCAATGATATGATAATGCTAATGACAAAGCAATATGAATGCAATAATGTACAATGTGGAGATGTAAGTGACTATATGTAAAATTGTTTGAGGTAAAGTGATTTGGCAGACTCACAAAAATATTAACCTCTAAAGTACATAGATGATATGCACCATTCTTGTATTCTTCCATTACTTGGTACAAACCTAACCTTTTTGGTCTAAAATTTCTTCATTTTTTGACTGTTTTGTCTATTTGGCTATCAAGTCATAAAAACAGTCTCCTACCCAAATTTCCTATTCATAGATTTTCTTGTTGTACTAGTGACACATTCTCAAACATAAAATTGATGATGTTGTTAGGCCCTAAGCCACATTTCATCTGGGATATATGAATAATAAATTCCCATTTCTTGGTAGGAATCATTGTTAATAATGTCTTGCGGAGACACAAGAAGACTTGGTAGCTCTACCTCAAGAGGAAAGATTGCTTCAATAAAAAGACTAGATAAAAGGGATTTACCCCATAGGTGTTCACACTCAGATTATGTAATCCCACAAGGATATAAATAGCTTTAAGTGCCAATATTTCTTATTCTCCTTAAATTTCTTAAGGAGGATGGAATTTAAAGTCTTATTAGTAGTCTCACCTGTCGATTGGCTTGATGGTAGTATAAAAAAGGTAGTCGATGATATATATTAAATTGATCACATAGCTCATGCAAACCTTCATTTTTAAATGGATTTCCATTATCTGAGATAACAACTTTGTGGTACACTTTGTGCCTATAACTGATTTGATTTAATATGAACTTGCAATAACCAATCTAGAAACTATGGTTAGAGGTATGGCCTTAACCCACTTTATGAAGTATTATGTGGCCATGATGATGAAGTTGTGGCCATCTGAAGATGAGGGAGATAATTTCCCTATTAGATCAAGACCCCAAGTAGAGAAGGGCTAAGGTGTAACAATTGGTTGTAGAGCTTGTTAGGATATGTATGGTATGTGAAAACTCTTAACACTTTTGGAACTTACGCACATATTATATAGCATCATGTTCTAATGTGGGCCAAAATTATCCCATTTAGTGAATATTTCAAGTGGTTGAATTCCCTCCAAAGTGGCCACCATAGACTCCACTTTGGGATTCAAACAAAATATTCTCTACTTCTTCTTCATCAAAACATCTAAATACCATGTCATCGAAGGATCTATGATAGAGAACTTCTAAAATTACATACTTTATGGATATGATATGCAACTATCACCTTTTTCACGAATTGTATCTTTTAGGATAATTTTAATCCACTATGTGATTTATAATTTCTACATGCCACAAACAAGAGGAAATGGTGGGCCTTTCCTCTCTGTATAGAATGCACATTCATCGGGAAATATAGATCGACTATCTCTCTACAATCTATATGGTTATCGTCCAACCAATAATTAATGATTTTTCCTTGACAAACTTTTGATTGATGAAAGTGAGTTCAAACTCACCCATCAATGTGATAAATCTTCCAACCTTTTTATATAAATATGCTTGCATCAAGAATGTATGAAAATGTTTTGATTTAAAAATTACTCGCATCTATTGGTTAAGCATATAGTGCCTTAACCTCTTAGTAGTGAAGATGACGGAAAATAAATATTTCTCCACTCGAGTATACCTTGTTTTGTAATCAAAGAGATTATGACTAATGAAATGTATGAATTTTTCACGACCATCATCATCCTCTTGTACTAACATGCATGCTATCAAGACATTAATGGCTTGATAATATAGAATTAGAGGGTGATCAAATTTGGGTGGCATGAGTGTAGGTGGTGACATGAGAAAGATCTTGACTGAATAAAACATGTTGTGAAATTCATCGGTCCATTCCTTGGAAAAATATTTCCTTAGAAAGTCATTGATAGGGTGAATGACATATGTCAAATCAGGGAAAAATCTATGAATTTCTCCAAGCTTGCCCAAGAAAGATCTAATGTTGGACTCATCCCTTGGTGGGGCCATCTCTAATATTTCTCAAATCTTCACAAGATATACATCAATACATAAAGATGATATGATATATCCCAAAAATTTACCCCATGTAACTCCAAACATGTACTTTTTTGGATTTAGGGTTAAATTGTTTTCAATTAATAATGAGAGAATAATATGAAGACTTTCGGATGGTCACCCCATTTCTTATACTTTTCCAGGATATCATCAACATATGTTTCAAAAATATGGAAGATATATGTCATGGCCAATTGATATGTGGCTCCAACATTCTTTAGACCGAAAGGCATGATGACATAAAAAGGTCCCCTAAGGAGTAGTGAAGGTAGTCTTAGTCTGATCCTCCTTAGAGATCCCTTTTTTATATCCAAAAATCTTTCCATGTGAGAAAACAAATCATAACAAGTCGTTGCATCCATAATGATGTCAATAGAAGGAAATGGGAAATCATCCTTAGGGTAGACTTTGTTGATGTTCCTAAAGTCAATGAAAATCCATATCTTCCCATTATTTTTACATAATGGGATGATGTTTGAAAACCAATGGAGTATCCTACTAGTTTAATAAACCATAATTGAAGGAGCTTCATTACTTCCTCCTTGACCATAAAAACAACCTTAGGATTCATAGGTCTCAGTTTCTATTTTATAGGTTTCATGTCAGTTTTAGTAATCATGTTACGTGAGAAACTTGTCATCTCCTTATAACTAAAAACAAAATATTTGAAATGCTCTTTAAGCAATTTTGTGTGTGCTTTTACTTCTTCAGAAACAAAAAGAACTAAGGTTTAAGATTCTATGTTCTTCTTCCATTCCCATGTTAATATCTATAGTTCCCTCAATTAAAGAAGCATTTCCCTCTTTGAATTCCATAGGACTTGGAGGTAGATCTAGTTCCTCTTCTTCAACTTTATATATTTCAAAATATTTTGATGATAAAGTATTCATTTTTATGTCCCCAAAGTAATAACAAGGGTGAGGGTAAGAGAAAATCCTTTACGATGATGTGCGGGATGAATTCAGGTATATATGTGTAGGTATCCTAAGATCACCTCGTCATTCTCCATAAAATATAGTGTAACATGCTCATTTCTCATTATCCATGTATGCCAACATTACAGTGATTGGAATCTTACAAACTAAAGTTTTGAATCAGAAAGAGATGGTGAATTCTATTTTCTTTAAATCCTCATTAGGAAAAAAGCTGAGAGGAAGAAGTTGACAAAGAATCAAAAAGTTGGTTCTAATCTCTTGGAACAACTGCAATAGAAATAAAATCAAAATATTTACATAGTCCATGCACAAAATACTTGTAAAGTTTGAGGTCTCTACTCTAGTCTTGTAAAATTCTGAGACCTAGTTTGCAATAAGTTATGAGTCACCTAGGAATCTGAAATTGTGCACACCCATCCTCTTGGATACAATGATACCAAGAAGTAGAGCTTCATATTTTGATCCATTGTTCGTACATTCAAAATTCAATTTAAAGTAAAAGGAATAACTCTCCCTTATGGAGAAGTGAGAATCACCCTTGCCCTCGCACCATAGAGGCATTTTTCTCCACCATAGTTGAGAGCCCAAAAATATGAAGAAAGATAGATGTTTCATCATTCTTTGAATCCTCTTCTTGAAATTAATACATGTCAACCATGCAAATCTCTCTATGGCCTTATGTCAAAAGAGAGGCTATCCAAAGAGCATGACATATGCCCAGAGATTAGAATGGGAGAATAATTGGTAAATCATTCTCCAAGAGCTTCACAATATCTGCCATAGTTTTTGTTGAAACTGTCTCCACTACGGAAATTTTGTTCTTGTTAACATCCACTCCTTCAATCTTGTTAGGTGGCTCTAATCCATTTTGGGGACAATGTTGGATGTGGAGTTTCTCCATGTGAAAAGAGGGGCTTGTTTAATTGGTTTTTTGGGAGATCAAATTATGAATGGACCTTAAGATTCTTCTTAATTTTAGCTAGGTAAATGTTGAAAATTTTTGGATCACCTTGAGCCACAAATACTTTCACTCGATGAAGGAATGTGACTTCTTGAAACAAATTAGAGGGAATGACCTTCATTCTATGAATCCATGTCTAACCAAGGATCATATTATAATTTATTTCCGTACCTATAATATAAATATTTGTCAAAACAAACTTAGGTCATATAGTGACTGGGATAACTATGCTCCCAATGGAAGTATCCATAAGGCTATCATAGCCTCGTAGCGTGTTTCAAGTTGAATAACAATTCATTTCTCTATAGCCTATATTTTGTAAGAAATAAAAGGGGACAATGTTAATTGTAGCTCCATCATCAATCATAGATCTCTTGATATAATTGTTGTAGATCCATACCTGTAAGTATAATTCAATATCACCTCTCTACCCTAACTCGGTATTTGTGGAAATCTTACTAATATCGAAAACAAACCCAATGTCTCTCTCATGCTGGCCTAGAGGATAGATGTCAAAATCTATATGATTAATTTGGGCCTTTAGAGGAGGAATAAATTTAATTAAGTGACCAAGACCTAACATGTTGGACCTCTTCAAAATCAAACATCTTCTAGATATTCCACACTTGTTGGACCTCTTTCTTCCAATCAACCTCTTATGGTCAACCAAAACCCATACCAATCAATTCATTTCATAATGAAGAAGTGATTGGAGAATTTATGGGGGTACATGAAGATATTCCTCTAGAAGGTTACGAGAAAGAATTCTCTTTAGACCTCGATACATTCACGTATTGTGGGGAAGAGGTTGATTCCTTTTATCAGGAAATAGAGGAAGACCCTAGGATCATCAAACTTGATCCTCCTCTTATTCTTCCATCTTCACATTCTTCATTATATGATGAAATTCTTGGGTCTGACATTGATCCATGGCCTATCTTCTCATCACCCAATCATTCTTTATCTATCATGATTCCTCAATCACAATCTCACCTTGGGTAACTGCTAAGATAGTAGCCTTTATCTTCTATTTATGGGTCACCTCTGGGTAGCCCATCCTCTTCTATACTTGGGCCACATCCTAGTATACCTTCATATTCTGTCTATGTGATACCTCTTAGTATCCCATCCGCTTCATTCTTGGACCGTATCCTTTTCGTACATAAAATTATCCTTCTATTAATGATTATGGAAAGCCCACCATCATTTCTCACTAAACATCCACTTTCTTCTCCTATTTTGTGGGATCGGATGAGTCACATATTAGCTTATAGGAAACCCAAATAGTTTCTTTATCAAGCTAAGATAAAAAATTCCAAGAGCTTCAAAGATCCCAAAAATTGAAACAATTATAAAGTTTAGAATCAAACACGATTCAAGAATGCACACCAATTAAACCATCAAGTATGACACAAAGTGCATAAAGATGTGGATAGGGAACTCAACCTTTCACATAAAAATCCATGTTTCAAAATAAATTGCAGTCATTTATTGAGAATGAGCTCACCACGATCGTCAAGATCGGAGATAATATGAATAGTGATAAGAAAACATGCATAATATCCCTTATCAAGGAAATTGTGAACATTTTTATTGGATCTTATCATGCAGATTGACATTGATTGGTCCCAATTTCCAAAAATCTAAAAAAAAATCAAAAATACAAAAAAATGAGAAAACATTTAAAGAGTACAAATAAAATCAAAGATACAAATATCACACATTGCAATCAAGTATTGCATACACATGGATGTTATTTCTTCCCTTATTTCCATTCCTTTACATATCATCCACCATTTTCATACCTTCAATGATATTTTGGTTAATCTATTCACACACATTTTGTGACATTTATCTCTATGGTATCTGTTTGACTTTGGTCTTTCATCACCTTAGTAAATTAAAGAATGACCGACCTTGTAGAGTTCTTATCATAATGAACATCTGATAAAAAATTTATGAAGAAATTTTGAATGTATTTGTTGACACTAGCCAATGTTGTCACCCCAATCACTCCCACATCCTTCCATAAAGCCATAAGTGATTCTTAATCACTTGTAAAAATAATCAAAAGAGCTGAAATAAATTTTTAGAAAGAAAACGAATGAATCAAAATCAAAAGCAAGAATAAAATTGATATATAACTCTCTCTTGGGGTATTTCTAATATCTCTATTGGGGTTATGGATGCTTGGGTGGTAGTAGAGAAATGCTGTGATTGGAATCAAAAACATCTCTATCGAGGATATGGACACTTGGTGGAAGTGGAGAAATGTTCGATTCTCTTTCCACCCTCCATTAATAAATCAAATTTGAAAATAAACCATTCCTACATATTAACTAAGGTGTCTTCACTTGTTTATCAAATCTTCCCTCCAAGAGGTAATAAATATCCATATGCACAAACCTGGATCTCGAAGAGAAAACAAGATTAGTATGCTACCAAGTGTCTTTTTGGAACTTTTTCAAACTCTTAATTTAGTTTGAATCTTGTCTCATGATTCTTTCCTTTGGCTAGTGCCTAGTCACCTTTTTCATCATGGGGCTTCTAGCTACATTTTCCATATCCTTTCATAACATTTTTTGTTCTTCTACTTCGTTTAGAACATCCATGTGTATAAGATTTCATTTTACCATGTTTGAGGGAAACTTTCTACCTTATTTTAATAAAATGATCTTCTACTTCTTTCTATCATGTATTTCCTAGCCAACTTATACTAGGGGCATGCTTTCTCCATCTTAGCACTTCATTGGTTTAGGCTCATCATCATGTTGAACCTATTCACATTGGCCCTAATCCAACTTCTATGTGTGTAGAGTTTGCCTTTGCATATTCCCATCTAATGTTGCAGGAATATTTGCATCTTCACCTTCTTGCAAATAACACGTGTAATTATTCCCTTGTACATCCCATCTATCACTAGGGGAATCCATGTTTCTTCATTTCCTTGAACATAGCTTTCGAAAACTTCCTAGAAAATCACAAAAACATTTGTATAAATTTTTAAAACTCCCAAAACATTCAAAAATGTTAGCCGATAAAATCAAAACATCTAGAAATGCATTTCATAGAAAACTCCAAAATAATAAAACATTGTCTCCAGGATAATACAAAGAATAGAAAAAAACGTTCCAAAATGCCCCACAAAAACAAAGTAGTAGTTTGCTTACTTTAGTTGTTTTATTTGTACATAGTTTTGGTTTTATTACTTTTCATCTTTTGTGTTTTAAATTATATTCATTTTTTTAGCTTAGATTAAGTGTTACTTGAATCTGTTGTACATTGCATTGAGTTCATTTTTATCTTGCATACTTGTATATTATTTTGTTGTCTTAATTAGATTTTATTAATTTGTGTTGTCTTTCTTGCTTGTATAGTTTGTTGTCATCTCATCATCATATCATCTATCATCACATCTATACATCATATATAAATAAATTTTAAGCTACATCATCATGAAACAAACAATTTAACATGTATGATAAGCTAACATCATATAATATCACCAAGAGTGGAAAGAGGGATCACCTTCTATCCCCCATCAAACATAGACTATAATAAAAACGTGTATTAAAAATGATGTATCTCATAAACAAGATGTGATAAGTAAACATAGTCCATCATCATCATAAATCCATATAAATAAAAATGTTAGTGTACAAAACAATGTGTATTGATATACATCAGATACACTAAACCATCATGGGAATCTATACAAAAAAATGTTCCTTCATCACGAGGCATAATAAAAAACAATACATAAGTACATCCGTAGAAAAATGTGCCTTCATATCAAGGCATACATAAAAAATAGATACATCTGATATAATACAAAATATTCAACTATGAATCTCACCCATGCTTTGGACTTTGTGGCCTAGGGCCCTGAGGTGGTGGCATATGTTGAGAAGAAGCTCCATGATGAGGTGATGGCTATTGAATGGATCTAATAGACATAGATGACATATGTGATTTAGATCATGACTTGTTGTTGGCTACATGATTGTAATATAGGGCCCTCTGGTTAAATGGAATAAAACCATGGCAAATAATCCTATAATAGGTGGCCTCACCTGCAATGGCTGCACAATGAAGAGATAAGTCTTATACTCCCGATGCTACACTTTCCTACTAAAGTGTATGGTGCTCCACTCTCGTGCTCACTAGCTTGACCTGTAGATAGACTCTCTATGTAGCTAACTGATCCCTCTCAATAGTAACTTAAAGCTATTGTGCTACCATTTTCTGTAGCTACTTCCTCAAGGTAGATAGCTCATCTACATGTTGTGCACCTTATCTCGATGGATATCCCAGGGAAACTTGTACTCTTCTCTACATCCTTCCCCCATTAGAGTGTGTGGTGAGGACCCCAATCCATCCCAACCATCATCATCTCTATCTCCTCCCCTATCTCTTCCATCCCATCCATCCCGTGGTAGGATGTGTGGTGGGCTTGGTGCACGTGAAGGTGATAAGGGTACCTGTAATGGACCCTATTGTAAAGGAACTTGTTGTAAAGGAATCATCTATAATGGATCTTATAGTCGAACTTGGAGCACTTATGGAGCTTGTACCTATGGATGTGTAAGAATCTAACCCTAAACTAGTATATCAAAACTCAATCTACCCTAGCCCTGTTCCTATGGATCTTCTTGAGCCCCTACTTGTGTACATGCCTATGTTTGAGCTCTAAGATCTTAACCTTGTAGACCCCGTGCTACTACTACAACCCAAAATTGTATGGCTACCTACAGTATAGTAAGACACCATTATAATAATTTCATGTACCATGTAGGGTAATCTTGAGTCTCCCCTGGATCCACTATCTATGGTCACTAGACCCAAGGCTATGGGACCACTGTGCAAATCTATCATGTGCTTGTCATAATATAATCCAAGTCCCAATGTCAAATTTATCTTTGGGTCTATGCCCGTACCACATCTCATCTTTAGGAATCCCTAGACAAGGCCAAAAGGACACTAAAATCTATCCACTCAGTACCACTAAAGGATATGGTCCCTTCTCCTAATGATACAATGATCAACACCCACTATTCTCAAATATGTCGCATCCTTAGGTCACCTGGTACAATCTATATGGCCACCATGTAATCATGAAAAGATAAATCTCATCAAAGGACTACCTGTAGTAAGGCATGTCTATAGTGTGGCCATGTATGTGCTTTCTGCCAACTAGTACCCAACCCATAATAGATGGATCATTGAGAGCCCTAATTCATAACACTTCTAATGGGCACTCTATGGCAATATGATCTTAGACCCATATCTGAAGTAGTGTCATTAGACCTAAAGTCTTCCTACCGAGGTATGCTATCAAATGTAAATCGAAATACAAATGGGTTAGTAAACACTACCCCAACAATAAACCTCTCCACTAATAAGACCATGTATAACTCCAATGAGACTAAGAAGAAGTATGCATTAGACTTGTCGGAAGTAATATGCCACTGACAAGAGCCATTGAATATACTGGAACTCATGAAAGTTGGTGATTAGTAAAGCACATGGTAATGTCAACTAACATACCCCAGTGGGGTATGTCCACTACACTGAATATCTCAGTAATGATATGAAGAATATGGCTTTGGTTGCCCTCATAAGTAACTAACTAGCCCTGGATCAACACTCTCAAAATGTGCCACACATCCTCTAAAGTGGCGCTCATATCACCCGTCACAAAGCGAAATGTCCGACTCTTTCTCTGCCATCTCTCAGCTAAGGTTGTAAGAAGGTTGTGGTCCGAGTGATCTACTACATGTCATCCACATGTGAAAGACCCGTAACATCTAAGGTTATCTCCAAAAATATGAGATTGCGCTGTGAAAATGTGGCCTCATAGGCCCGTGGGCACCATGTTGCTCCCATGTCTCCAATCTACGTAGGCTAATATGTAATCGGGTAACACACCTTGTTCATCTCATTTTATTCTATAATGCATCATCTAAGTTGGTTTATTCATGATTAAATTCTTCTATTCATATTTTTCTAAACCATCCTAAAATTTCTTCTAAGGACATAAAAAATTGACCTTTTACGCCAAAGGTGCATCCTTTGTAATGCTAGCGTGCAATTTTAGTGTCAATGTTCCCCTTGCGGTGCCTTTTGTGCCCATTTTCACACTAGTGCACCTAGTGCAGTGCCCCCTTTCCCACACTAGTGCTTGTGTTTTCACGTATATGCACTATTTTCCCACTCAAACCCTAGTTCAATACCACTACATCTATTTTGACGCTAGCACGCCATCTTCAACACATATGTGCCCGTGCTCGAGTAACCATGCATTATTCATGCTAGTGTGTCTATTTGTAACACCCTTGATAGTTGTCATTTTTCTCCTTTGCATTCAAGTGTTTACATGTGATTTTCATTTTAAGGATATGTTCTTCCGATGATTGGAAATAATGCTTGATATGGATAAGTCTTTTTTGCTCTTAAGATCCTTTGACTGAATTGGAATGGATTTCCTGAATCCATTTTTTTCACTTCTTGTAGGTGATTTGCAATTTGGTTTAAAAGTTGTAAACTTACCTATTTATCTGACTCATCCTTGGATCAATTTCAGTGATCCAAGGAATGTTTTAAATCTGCTCTGTTGAATGAATGGTAAATTGACATTCCATGAATTAAGATACACATTGGACTGAACTTTGTAGTTACAAGTTCTTTGATTTTTGTGTGAACATGTTTCCATTCAGTGGTTTGTTTTGCTTGGGTCTTTGGAGATCGACCATGGCAGGTCATTGCTGATGAAAATGGAAATGTAGCTTAGTTCATGACATAGGAGAGATCCAGGATCCTATATAGGACTAACCTATGGGATCCTAAGCTAGGTAAAAATATTTTCTACCTAAGCTATGTCACTTGATAGAATTCTGATTCTAACCTAAAGCTTCTTATTCTATTAGGATTGGTTGATTTGCAACCTAACCTAAGCTTGGTGCAAATGGAATTGGAAAGGTTACTAGGTATTAAAATTAACCTAGATCCTAATACTACAAGGTAATATTGTAATCTAACCTAATGCCTAAAACTATTGTGTTTTGAATTAATTTTCCTATGTGGAAATTATCTAAACCTATTTGCTAAGGCCTATGGTGGGGGTTAGTTGTTAGTGTTATATCCTAAGGTATAAATTTTAATCTACCTAAGATCTAACCTAAGCAATCTAATCTATCCTAAACTAATGGATATGAATGGGGACTTAAGTGGTCGCATGCATTTGGGTGATGGTTCCTAAGGCATTTATGTTATTGATAAGGTTGGTAAATGCATACGGACTACCAGTTTTGGTAGGGACTAGATGACTTGGCGGAGGCTTAGGTGGAAGTGTCACTAAAATGGAAATGCATGTTATTTTTGACTTGGCATTCGCCAGACTTGGAAGGTGGTGGCAAGGAAGATTAGGTAGGAGATTTGGAATTAATGGAATTTATTACTTTCGGTTTTTGTGCTCAAACCATCTTGGTAGGCATGCAAGCGGATTTTTCTTGGGTTGTTTCACTTTGCATGTTTCACGATTTTTACTCTGCATGCTCTCTGGTTTTTTGAACCAGCAGATTGAACTGCACTTCATGGCTATTTTTGAAGTTTTGAATCTATTTTCATTTTGTGGAATGTATAAGAGGAATTCTGGAAAAGGAATTTGGTTGTTTGATCTTTTGTGGAGAAGAGGAGAAGTAGTGAGCTCGGTTGGAGGTCTTCTTTGATTTGACAGAGACACTATCAGGCATGATAGGCTCTAACTGTTAAAATCTCTTGCTTTCTTCTAAGTGTTTTCATTAAAACAACTCGCTTTGTTGAGTTTTGTGCATTGCATGCTCTATCTGGTTAATTGGTTATTGGATTTATTAAATCTTGCATTCTTGGTTTCGAATCCATGGTATATGTTATTCTGTTGGAAACTTATGTTGTGTTATTTTAGCACAAGAACTATGCATGCAAGAACGAAGTTGGTAACTCTGCTTGGCATTTTTAGTTTTTGGTAATTGTTTGTTTTGGTTCTCGATGACTTTCGTTGCCAATAAATTACTAGCTGAGTTTTTATGGAAACTCTGAGTTCCGCCTATGTTTGTTGAGATTAGTGTTTTGTGAACTCGATATGTTTTGTGATCTCAAGCTGGTAAAGAGCTCATGTTTTTATGGAAGCTTGTATGCAAGTTTGAGTTCTGTCTGAAACTTGAGGAGTATTTGGGAACTGTTGTTAGGTTTCTTGGTGCTATGATGCTTGTGTTTCGTTTCATAAATATAAGGAACCGTGATAGAGCAGTAGATGGCTTGGTTCTTGTTTTCTAACTTGTGAAAATTTGATTGTTGTTGAAACCCTCACACTGCTTGATACCTGTGTTGTATTATTATGGATAATATGGACTGTTGTTAGTCCGCATAGGGTTTGGTGTTTGTGTTTTATTGTGACCTTATGAATTGTATAGGGAGTTCATAGAGAACACGAGTCTTAGTAATTTGTGGTGTTTAGTCTGAACTCTATTTAGGATCTTACAAACCATTTCAGTTGGTAACCAGGGTTTGATAAGATGATTAATTGAAAATGGAAGCTTGATTCTTAATTTGAATTGTTTAAAGTTTATTCATTGCATTCTATCTAGCATTATGATGTGGGAGTTATATTAACTCAATATGGAGTAATGTGATGCAAAGCGATTCAAGGAAATTGTTTCTTATTGTTGGAAATGGAAACCTGAGCAAGGTGTCGGTTTAGTTGGGATTCTTTCTGGTTTTCTTTGTTTAAAGATGTAAACCAAAAGGGAACATAAGTTGCCCAAACTTTTTATAATCAATTGAATGATTTTGATCTTGGTGAGAACTTATGCTCATCATGGTGCTCGGATTTGTATTTCGAGTCTTGGGCAGAAAGTATCTTTTAAATATGTTGTTAGATCTTGTCATTTAATTTGAGTTTATTACTGGAGTGAATTATTTTAAACTCGAACTCTTAAAAAGAAATAGTTGCATGTGCATGGAGAAAACTGGAAACATGGTCTTGTGAGTTGTTTGGTAAACTTTGTGAGATTTTATTTGGATACATATTTGTAGTTTACCATTCTTATTGGAAATATTGTCTTGATTGAGCTCTTGGGTAATTCTGAGCGTTAGTACTTACTCGATTTCTCTTCTTGTTAGGTCCACTTTGAAGGAATGTAGAACCTATAAAAGAATTAATTATGATTCTTTTGTGTCTATGGACTGTGTATGACCTTCATTGTTTTAATGTTCCTATTTGAAATGGATCTCTTGCTTACAATGGGAAGATTTTTAAAGAAAAGTTGCATTAGATTCCTTCTTACTTTAAAGTGTTCTTGTTCTTCTTTTGGGAACTCTTATATGAACTTAAACTATATATATTGAAAAAGGGATTTTGTTAATTAAGTTGAAGGAAATGATTACTGGGTAGGATCATTTTTGTTAAGCTTCTTTTCTAATACAGTTGGAATAAGTTCATTTGTTTGGAACCTTCATTAATTATTCTTATGGGAAAAGATAATCATTACTTGATTAGTCTTCTTATACTTGTCATTTGACTGAAATGAAGTAGAAAGAGATTGATGATTAGTTGGTAAAAAGAAAATGCAAACTTGTTGTTTGACTATTGATCCATCATTCCTTCTTGGATTTTTATGTGAATATGTTCTGATGAATACCTTAAAATGTTGAATTTTAAGGTAGTTGTCCTTTAAATGAAACAATTTAAGTCATGATATGAACCTGTTTCTGCTTTGCGGATGTTATGTATTTTGGCATAATGGAAATGGTTTCTCTTCTTCTTTACTTAAAAGTTAGATGAAAACATCTTAACGAGATTATGTTGTAAACACTTCTTTTATCTTATAGTAAAGATAAGTGTTGTATTCTATTGTGGTAGAATTGGAAACAATGAGATGTTATGTTCTGTTTTTGGTAAAGATAATTGATAGGATCAAGTATACTTTAATTTGTAAGACAGATATTATAGATTATATTCTGTTCTTCTTTTAGAAGTGAATTCAGATTCATTAATGCTCTTCTTTTTTATTGTTATTACTTATGCTTAGTGTATGAAATACTAATTGTTCATTAAAGCAGGGTTGTTTTTATTGGAACAATTAGTGGAATGCACTTCATTTTAAGGCTTAGTGCTTATCATGCTCAGTTCATTAAACTGACCCGTGCTAGTAATTTTTGCAGATGGACTTCGTAAGTGATAAAAGAAGGCAAAAACTTATATGATGCATTGGCTGATTTAAGTCTGATTCTTGTGAAGAATTCTGATTTGTTCTTGAGTTGTATTGAAAAAGAAAAGTTATATTCTTTTTGAATGAAGGCTGTTGTTATGCAGTATGCCTAAAATGCATAAGTTTGTAAATGTATAAGTTTTGAAAATGAATTGAAAGATGAGAATTTACTTGCATTGGTTGTGTAAATTATCTTGTACTTTTGTAAAAGAAATGGAATCTTATCTTGTTGATATTCTTCATATTATTTATATGTTTAAATGAGTATTCTTGGATAAGTAGGATAAAGGGAATTAGAGTAATTTCCCTAAATGTGATGCAGCTAGATAAGTTGCAGAATTTAATGTTCTTATCTAAACAATTCATTATAGTAAGGTGATGTGTAATGAACATACAATGAAAACTTTAGAATTTGTAAAGGACATAAAGGGTGTGTTAAACCCTAGAACTTAACCATGAAGAGGAAGACTCTTCCTCTCTCATGAAAATGTAATAAAAAAGGGAGATATGATTTATAATCATTACACTTCATTTAATAAATTCTATTAAGTTACAACCTAGGTGGTTATTACACTTCCTTGAATGGTTAAGTCACATTAAATGGAACTTATGAGGTTGTTGTCCTATTTTTTTGGTAACTGCTTGTTAAGCCAAAATTAACAAACATTGAAAGCAATCTTAAGTTAAGGAAGTTCTTCAAGGATTAATGGAACCTGATATGGAAAAGAACTTAGGGAGAGTTGGATTAGGGTTTGGGAAAGGTTGCTGAAATCTACTTTTTATTATCCAAATTAATTATATATTAATAATCTCCTAGGGGTATGTACATCTCGATGAGGCTGTTCTATAGGATGCTGGCACATGCCAACTGTAGGGTTGTACCTTCAAGAAGATTAGGATCTTCTCAAGGATACAACAATGCAGTTGACATGTGGCAACACCCTTCTGCATTGATCATCTAGATCTACATGCTTATGGACTTGAACTTAGTTTTTCTCTAGGACTGGGTAGTAGCATAGTTACGATAAGGAGTAGCCCTCTAAGACTTAGGGTACCTTGGCACATGGGGTTGACTTAGGTTGACCCAGTATGCCAATATACCCTAAGTCTTCGTGAGCCTCTTCCTATCATAACCTATGTTGTTAACCTGAACTAGGATTAAACCTTGGGCAAGTGGACTGACAAAAGTTAGTAAAGGAAATTCTAGATAACAATAGAGTGGGGTGAAGGACATATTCTAGATTGATGAGTATGTCGTCAAGGAATGAGTAATATGAATAGTATGTTAGAAATCTTTGGCCAAAGTATTGCAAGTGCTTGATTGTGTTGTCCTATGTCACCTAGTCTAAGGATCATGATGCAGATGAATATTGGTAGAAAATATTTAGTTAGGTTCCTTAGACAGATCACTCAATACCTAAAATAGGGTAAGAGAACCAAGTATACATAGTATACAAAAAAGTATTCAATACTTAATGTTAAAACATGAATAGATCGGTAGTTTCTTCGAGTCATGAAATGAATAGATCGGTAGCTCACCGAGTCATTACAACTGCATATGGTTATCTGTTATAAGAATGGTTGTTATGGAATGTGTGTTCTAAATTATGTATTTAGAACAGAGAACATTACTCATAATTTTTTTCCCCTTGTTTCTAAAGTCTTAAAATGGGAATGTTACACTGTTTTCATGCATATGTGGCTTCATCTATGTGGCTTCATGCCAACATGCCCCTGATCATGCCCGTGTACCCCAGTGTCATGCTCGGTGCTTTAGTGCACTTTTATAACTACAATAAATTCTAATAAATGTAACAAAAAATGAAATTTTTTGTGTTGTGTACCTATAAACCATCTACGGGAAGCCTCATGTAGTCTCAAACTTAGTTTTTATAGTGTTTATGGTTCTGAATCCTCACCATTCCTCTCCCATGTTAAAGTAAAATCAACAAGTAAAGTTGGTAAATTTGGGTAACAAATAACTAGACGCAATGGTTTTTAACCCCATGGCTTGGTGTTTATACATGTTTTGTCCCCCTTCGACTTTTTTTTTCATGCCCCCAAGGCACCATGGAGCCATCATGATTCTTGAAAATTATTCTATCACTTGTCGTGATGGTTATTTTTCATAAATAATCATTTTGTACCCATTTTCACTACGTTGGGGCATGTTTTTGCTTCCTAGTGACCCTTTTTGCTACATGGGGCATATTTTTGCTTCCTAGTGACCCTTTCTACTACTTGGGGTATATTTTTGCTTCCTAGTATTTTTTGGTGATGTCTACATACATGGTCATTATTTTATATTATTTTATTCCTAAAAGTTCAAAAAACCAATTTTTTTGTAAAGATTCAAAGTTTTTCAATTTTGTTTTTGGTAAAAATCATTAAAAATCCAAAAAAATTAACAATTCAATATTTTTCAAAAATTAGTAAATGGAATACACACATCTAAAGCTTGTATCAAATGCATTATCTTCAAACATCAAAAATTTTCCTACAAAACATATTTCTTAGGTTCTTTCTTGTTCATTACAAACAAATCACAGATCATTCTGATCTACCTCCATTAATAAAGCTATTTTTCTTACTATGTTGGTACTATTGTGCAATAATGGGTTACCATAGACTGTGTTATAGTTCAAAAATAATTTTCATGGGACTACTTATGTCCTCTATTATTCCCCTCTCATGTATCCTTGCTTAGGGCACCATTTTTAACCCTTATCGTTAAAACATGAACATTCGAACTGAAGCTTTGTAAGAAAAACATTGGAATAACTATCTTGAACGTTGCTTGTTTGAATATGTGTGATTGTAATTTTTATCTATTAGGTTATTTGGTTTACTTTCTTATATCACATTTCATTATGTATGTTGTATGAAGTTACACATTTTTATCAATGAAAAAATGTTAGCATTATAGATTTTCATGTTATTTTACACTTTTGTTGTATGCATTTATTTTAATAAGGGCCGACAACGTAGATCATGAGAAACATGATGAAACATAGTTGTTTATTTGAATGATTGGATGAAAAACATATTCCTATATTCTTCACTATCATGTCTTATCACTATTATTATTATTTTTCAAAACACCCGGGCAATAAAAATCATTTTTATCCCCACCCTATTTCTTCTATCTGTTTTCTTCAAAAAAATTGATCGTCAATTGACTTCTTCTATCACCCCATTGAAACTCGAGGGGAGTCCTTAATTCTACTAATTGTTCTTTAAAATTTACTTGTTTATGCTTTTCTACTATGTATGAAGTGACGTCACTTACTTCACCTCAAACAGTGGACAAATATAGAAACCTAAATTCTCCTTACACAATTTTACTGCTAAAAACACTCTAATTACCCTCATTCTTACCATTTCCATTATAATTAGTGATTTCCACTAATTAACTAATTTTTTCCTCTATTTTGGTTAATTAATGACACTTTGTTGATTAACTAACCTCTATCACATTCGATGCCAATTGATGACACATTGTTAGTTATAATCCTCTTTCAAGAAAAAAATTAGTGATTATTAACTAATTAGGCCTATTTACCCTTGTATTTGATCAATAAACCTTTTTATTGGTTAATACCCCTCTTCCAACCATTATAAATCAATTTCCCTCTAAGACATCTCAAAAGGATTCAAAATCTTATCCTAGCCTCTTAATTGATCCTAATTGGTTAATTAATGCACCTCACATGTTAATCACTTGTTAATTTTAGTAATCATGATTAAAAAGCCTTAATCAACTTTATCCTTTTAGTCCCACATACACCAATATGTAAGCTTCTCTTACAATAAAAGCTATAAAAGGAATAATCTCCTACCTTCATACTTTACACCATAATTTGAATAATATTAACCATTTAAGACATATGATCAAGAGCCTTAATTCCATTGATGGATTAGCTTGCTCAATATTTGCATTCAATCTTCATGCTTGGTTAGTAATGGAATATCTAATATGGCCTTGTAATGATTTTTAGAGAGCTCCTTTCACCATTGTGAAGTAACAACAACCTAATTTGATTTTAATTAGCAATTCACACTAAGTAGGCATGTTTTAACTTAGATTGATTGATATCATGTTAGTTTTATTAAGCATTCCAATAAGCTAAGATCTTGATGTTACTATCATTAATTCCTAGATTTACTAATAGACTATATGGTGTTAGTCTAGTTATTTAGATTTGTAAGAGTTTTGGTATTCCAAACTTCTAATAAGGGAGATCGATGCACTAGGGATTTCTTCAACAAATCCAAGAAGGAAATGTGAGAGAAGGTATTAGCTACATCTATAATCAAATCAAAAGGTACTACTGGCTTGGGAATACTAATACATCATATTTCACTTAAGGGTAAATAGGGAGAGGTTGCGACATGTAGTCGCGAGTGCGGGTAGCTGCGTAGATTTATGGTTTATTCTCCAATTTGACTAGGCCTACAATCTTAGTTTGGTTTCATTGGTCCAAGGGAGGAAAAACTCGAGGGTAAGTAGATGTGGAAGCCTCATGATCATTGGTCCCTATAAGATTTCTCTTGTTTTCACTATGAGGATTAACTTTCTCATTTTTGGGGTGCTTTGGGAAAGGATCCCTATAGATCCCAAGGGTAGCATTCTATGGAGAAACATGTCTTGTGTGAGTATGTTTTGGGGTTTTTATGGGGTTGGCCAAGAACATATCAATAAATATTTGTCTTTTATCCTCTGGAAGACATTGTATGAACTTTTTATAATCCCTATGGTCTGAGTGTCATGACCTATAACTCTATGGAAACCACAATATAAGTTGGGATCATAATCCCTAGATATTTGATTCTGATTTTGTTGTGGTCCATAGTTCCTATTATTGTTCTAATTATGGTTATTTTAGTTATTTTTCAGAAGCCTTTGACCCTAGTTTTGGTATTGATTAGGGAATCAATTTGGGTATGGACTTCCCGAGCCTGATCCTGCTTGAATGGGAGGATGACTAAAGTTAATTGCATTGATGGAAGGAGTAAGGTTATTGTTCCTTTGATTGTTCACATTGACGTTGTTTTTATTTACATTGTTGGTGTTTGCAACATTAGGATATTGGGGTTGATTAGTCATGCCATCCATTGTGACACCATAGTTTCGATTTAGGACCTTGGGTCCTTGATTATTGTTCAATTTTTTTGATAGTTAGAATTATTTTGAGTGGGAGTGACCAACTTCCCATTTGGTCCATAATCCTCGTGTTCACTATATATTGCATCTTGGTTAATACAAAGGGAATCCTCTAAGAATTAATCCTATCTCTAAAGAGGAAAGTTTTTGTATCCCAACTTAGTTTCTCGATTAATATAATGAAGGAAAAAATCACAAAGCTTCATCTGGTCCATGTTGGGAGCACTAACAAAAGAATAGAGGAATTTTCACTACCTCTCCGAATGAAGTGGGCAAAAAAATCATTGTGCTATTGTTTAATATGAAGGAATTATCTAATCCTTTTTCTCAATATTTTTTCATGTCAAAATCCTAAATGAACTGAGATACAAGTTTCATAAATGAATGGGTAGAGGATTTCATGAATCAGTAGTACTAATTGAGAGCAATCCCCTCAAGAGTCTTTAGAAAATATTATTACAATGAGTGCATCCCAAGGGAGTAGCTCTCTAATGGCAGTGACATATGCCTTAATATGGGAATTTGGATCTCCCTCTCCTTAAACTTGGGGAGGTATGACAATGGTTCTGGGATCATGATGCTTCATATAGTGAAGTCTAGAGGTTATTTTAGGTACTCAAAGTATGTTCCCACTACATATGACTCGACCATTGAATATTATTGATAGGGAGGTGGAGGTGGAATTAGAGCTTGATACGAAAAACTATAGGCATTGGTTGGGGCATAAGGAACCCCTTTTTGTTGAGTGTAAGGTCTAGGGAAAGAGTACATATCCATGTGAGGATATTTAGAATACATGTGCACATAGGGAGGAACAACACAAGTATACAAGTTTATGGACACAAAACTAGGGAACGATGCATTGCCTAAAGGAGTGATATTTAAAGACGAACTTCTGGCCATCCCTTGCATGGAATACATATATGAAGGATGGGGTTTCATTCCTAGTGTGCTCGATATTGTAATAAGGTATCCTAGGTTAGGAGCGAGCACCCAAGTAGGCCTGAGATGGTGGTTTTTGATAAACACTCATGGAAGGCATGTAGCCTTGATTTTGCATGTGATGGGAAGTATTGTTTGAACCTACAAATTTTGTAGGTTGCACGGCTTGAGTAATTTCTAATTCCTTAATTCTACCCACCAATGTTGAGATCACATTACTAGGTAAAGGTTGTATATTTTTCTTAGGTGCGTGCTAAGTATTGTTGGGTTATAAAGGTACATGATACCCTATTATAAATTGGTATTTTGTAGACCACCCCTCTTTAGGTGTGTTTTCTATTTTGGGAGGAGGATGACATTATTATTCTGAAGAAGATAATAAATATATCCTTACATCCTATTTAAGGATTCATCTATGGCATTAAGACAATCACCACTTTGGGTGAGTCATACCAGAAGCTCATCATTTGGTGATAGATAAGAAGAGAAGGAATCAGATTACATGCTAATCTAAGGTTTGGATAAGACTCATGAATAAAAACCTTGTTATCCTATGATTTTTTTGTTATTAGAGTTGGATAACTCTGGTTGTGCACTGTGGTTAGGTTGGTCTATCTCCTTAATCCTAATCATTGAATTGGTATTAAATCCCTGAGGAGGGGGTGTGTGAGGAGATAACATATTATGTGAGTAGTTATTAGCCCACCTTGATAAAGAGGGTGTTGGGTTGAAAAAATTGACTAAGTATCAAAAGATTTTGTGGAATAGTGAGGTGCACAAGTAGCACACGTGAACGCACGCAAGGTTCGCTTTAATCTGGATCATGCCTAGAAAGATAGATCTAAGACTTAGATAATTTTACATAAATGAGATAAAAATAGAAAAGGCTAGTTGGAGTGAAGATCATTCCAAAGAGAAAATCAAGGAGACTTGGTGATCAAGGAACATCTATTTTTGGAATAAAGTGCATGCAAAGTGGAGATCAACATGTATGGATCGAGATAATAATAGGATTAAAAAAAGTGTATTTATATATTTAATCTATTATTAGGCTTGTTAGGAAAGCATGCATGCTTTATGGTTTTTTTGTATGTAAACATGGCTATCTTTGAGCATGCAGTTTATTTTGAGAATTCATAGGTAGTGAAGGGAAATTCCTCACCCCTATATATATTTTTTGTACTATATTGTTTTGACACACCGTGTATTAGAGGCCACATGTATTGTACTATTATGCTATTATGGAATAATGACATGCATAACTCTGCAATACTATTATTATGTATTCATCTTTTGATATGTAATACTGGTTATTAATGGATCAATAAAGATAGATTTTGGTGATTGATGTGTCTTAATATGGTTGGTCATATGGTGTAACTAATCTTAGTAATGGTTTGATCTATTATATTTTCTTATTACATGTGTTTCCATATGATATCTATAATAATCTATATTTAAAGGATTTTTGATAATTGTAATCGTGAACATGCATGCTAACATCTAGAAAAGCCAACACAAAGGAAGGACCTCGGTAGCTTTGCGTGATTTGGGTGAGCATTTATTTATATTTGGATGAAGTTCCAATGTGCACAATAGTTAGGTGAAATAAAATAGAACTACATTTTGGTTCCATTTTTGGGACCTCTTCTCAAACTTTCTTCGAGGATGTTGTATGCATATGGCATATTGATTGAATCTTGAGGGAATTGAATGTTGGGTTGAAGATAGACAAGATAATATTTCTTAGAGATATAAAGCACTGGAATTGATTTCAATGCATGCCGATGGGTGGAAGACAACTTTTATGACGTGATTTATGAGACTTTATTTTACATCCTTCCAAAGAGAATTGTACGAGTGGTTGAAAGTGTATGCACAAGGAAGATTTGGGGATATAGACTGAGACTTTAGACATAACAAGATTACCGGACTCTTTTTAATGCTAATTTGGAGTGGACTCAAGCCGTAGATCATTGGTAGGCTGGAGTATTGCACAATTATATATAAGAGTACACTATTTATACTTATTTGTGTCTCGAAAGAAACTAATTTCAGATTCTTGTGCGAGCCCAGGAAGATTGTATTTACACTCTATACTATTGTCAATCAAGATTTTGATTATATAATTGGATTTATATTTCCTATCCATGGTTAGCCAAACTTCCCCTGTGCGAAGGGAAGGAGAAGGTGTGGAGAAATATGATGGACCTGATAGTAGAAAAATAAAAAGATGAAAGATGACTAAAGTTTAATGAAGCGTGAGAGAGGGACATGAAATACGTATGGGAGATGGAAGAGGTAATAGAGTTGAGGAGGATGATGGATTGTGTAGGTTTTGAAGCTCTCATGGAATATGAGGAGCCCCATCATCAAGATATCCTAACTTAATAAAGTGTAATAGAGAATCCCCTATGGCTTTGGATGAGAGCATGTTAGAGGAGAGAATTAGGACCGTAGGTGCACATCTAAACCCACCTAGCCACCTATCCCTTGCACATGGTGTTTTGATTCCAAAGGTAGTAATTGAGAATCAGGGTAGTGCAAGTAAACAAGTGGAGATGAGGACATAACACTTTGTGTTGAATTCAAGAGATAAAGTTAGTAGTGTACCTATGGAATCACAGTCAACACCATTGTTTGGAAGTGTTATGGCAGGATTGTTCTCAGTCACATCATTAGGAAAAAACATTGATGCAAATATTGTTGTAAGTATTATAGTAGTAGATGAAACTACTTAGACCATTGGTGTACTTTCTAGTACCTTTACTTGGACATAAGGGAGTACATTAACTAGACTGCAGCCCGCAACATGGGGCTCAAGAGGATTAGGTGGATCAGGAGGAAATCTTTGGTGGAGGTTCTGGCTCTAGATTTGGTGGACAAGGCCCACATCCCAAACAACCCCACATAAACCACCATTATATTCAATACCTCAGGTTTGTTACATATTTTTCATTGTTATATGTTTTTCATTGATGTCAAGATGGATGAGTTGATATCAAGTTGCATTGATGGCAAAAGGAGTCAATTGGTAAAGTGAGCATGTGAAGAAGATGAAGGTTGATTGGTAGTGTCAGCTAACAAAGGCTTCAAGATGATAAAGGATAAGTTATAAGGGACTTATTAAATATTTTTGCAAGCTATGGACATGGGGAGATAGCCAACGAAGCCAAGACACGATCACCGAAGACTTGGAGTAGCTATCGTAGTCTGCACAAATCTGCGGAACGCTAGAGAATGTTGTAGAAGGTAAGTGGTTACTATACATAAAAGGATAAATTCATGAAGCTACATGGAAAAAGAAATATCCACAAAATTATGGGAGTTAGAAAAAAGTCTTTGATATAGAGAAAAGACATGAAGAATTTTAGAAGTCACGCAGAAAGACAAGAAAAGCCACAAGAAGAAGAGATAGATTTGTGGACATGGAACAAAGCTACACAAAGTTAAAAGATGAGGAGGATATCCATGAGACATTGTGAATTCCATAAGAAGCATAGACAAGCCGTGAATAATTAAAAATTTGCCAAGTAAGGGGAAATGCCGCTGAGTAAAGAAAAGAGCCGCAATACAAAGGAGAAAGTCAAAGGAGCTAAGGAAAGCCACAAAATGAGAGAATATGGACTGAAAAGGGTTGAAGGCAATGAAATTGATTTAAACATGAACAAGTAAGATTTTGGTTTTCCAAAATTGATGGTGATTCGATTGTCAGAAATTACGGCCAAGTGCATGACTTGAACTCCACGAAGAATGAAGAAATCCATTGTTTTAGCTGTCAGCATTTAATGCTCATTGACCTTATGGAAATGTAGTTGAAATTTTCTATGTGATCCTGAGTTTCAAGGAGAAATGAAATTTGAAGAAGGAAACAGCTCGCTCATCTCTATCACATTGTAAATTGTAAAAAGATGGGAAAATATATTTTTGGAAAATGGCTAATAAATAGCTTTTGGTGGTACATTTGAAAAATATGTAATCAAGCCAAACTTAGAAGGAACAAATTTTGGTATTAGTTGTATTCATTTAATGAGCCATATTTTTAGGTGACCAAGCAGGAAGGTGCAAACGACATGTAACTCGAAGTGAAGATTTGGGTCGATTGTGAATATAGTTCAAACTTGGAACTATTTTTAAGAGAAAGGGACATCAAGCTAAAGTAGAGTGGCACAAGAATGAATACAATGCAATCTAGCTAAACAAGAGTTGTAGATGAAAAGAGAGAGGAAAGAGGAGAGCAAATCGATGATGCATTGATTTATTAGATGAGAGAAGCATCAAGAGTGACAAATTGATTGAGCAAGCAGGATCAAATCAGATGAGCAGAAGAGAGTGAAAATAAGAACACAAACAGAGCCAAGAAAGTGATCATAATTCATTGTATTAGCAATTTTTGTAACTACATGATCAAAATGTATATAAACCAAGTCTAAGTTGTAGCTTAGCACATTCGGGAGTTGTAGCTTCCTTGTAGGTGGGTTCCTGTAAAAGAAATCTCTTGTGATGCATAATATTCACTTGAGTCCTTTGTTGTGCATAATATCAATAGAGGTGTAGGGGTTGGTGCTCCTTGTGGGGTTGGTGCCTCACTAAAAAAATATTGTAAGATGTGTTATATTCTTATGAGTCCTTTCTTTGTGTAATATAAGCAACAATTTTGGTGGGTTTTCTCCCAAAGGGTTTCCCATGGTAATTTTTGTGTTTTGTGTTATTGTGCAAGACATTTGGTTGATTGACTGCTCATAGTTTAAAGTCACACATTATTAAAGGGTTTAAAATTAGCATTAAGTGGAAAGTTTCAACTGCATGCTGATTCACCCCCTCTCTGTGCTTGTGATCTCTAACAAGGTTTATGATGAGATGTCTCTCCATTTACTATAGTATAGAGGGATTGAAGATGCAACAAAGCATGTGCATAAGTGTGAACTACTATGGCATACTAAGATAATTATAGCTTATGATCAAAAGGATAATCAATTTTCTACTATATTATAAGGGCATGGACATAGATGGTAAATGAAGTATGACCCACATCATACTATGGTGGATTACGATGCTTTGTGTTCTACATTTCTAACAGAGTTTCATATTCTGGAATTTGAGAAAGAGAGCATTAACATTAATATTTTGAGAAGGACATTAAGAATGGTTTGGCTGAGAGTGTTCAAGAGTATGAAACACATTTTAAGAATTTTTAATCTAAGTTATCTTATGATATTCATCCTAGTAAGCATGCACAATGGTTCATTGGAGGATTGCTTTGACTCCATTCCAAAGAACACTCTCTCATAAGAAATATGTGGATCTACGTGAATACTTGGAAGTAGCTTTACACACTCGAGGTGTTTGGAAGTTTTGATGCTAGGGAGAGCCAATTCTTAGAGGTGTAGATTATAGCCATGGAGAAAAATTTGGAGAATATTTCTTCCAACTCAGCACATGAGATGTGTAGTGGAATATGGTGCACATATTGTGAAGTGGAGGGACATACTAAGGATAATTTTCCATGCAAGTCATTACACACATTATTTCTAGATTGTGAAGTCTTTCACCTGAAAATTGATGTCTGAGATTGCCCTCTTTTGTAGGGTGTGATCTAGAAGAAGGTGTCCCTGTACTATAATATTTTTAAGTCACAAACTCATGACACCTCCGATCGTAGGTTGATTGATCACATCCACAAAACCATTGAGATAAGATTTATCCAGACTACTATGGCGAGTGGATCAAAAGAATAAGAAGGCCATAATCATGAATGGCACAACCATGGAGATAATAGGAACTGAGACTTCGAGGAGGATATTGTCACCGAGGTCATGGTGGTGGTAGAGGTAGGTTTGATATAGGAACATGTTATACTTGCAGATCCCCTAATCATTATCAACATGATTTTCCTAATAATGCACCATGTTCATGGTGTGGAAATCCAAATAAGTTGTACCATTTCTCGTATTTATATGAACATATGAGTAAAAATAAGAAGGAAAAAGGTGGGGGATGATCAAGGTGCAACACGTGAATGTTGATCAGTGGATTCCTAAGAAGAATAATCCAAAATTATAACCCATACTTGGTGACAATGCACACCGAGGCAACATGTATGCATGAGCCTATAAAGGCTAAGCCTCTCATTACATGGGAGGAAGTGATACATGCTTTGAGTATATAGACGCTTATGCATTAGAAGGAATTCTATCAAGATACGATTAGAGTCATTAGATATTTACATGGTTAAATACAATGCTTAAAGGAACATGTGCATGTAAAAGATTAGGTAAAGAGTGTTGAGCTCTGGAGAATAACATGGATGATCTAAAGAAGGTGTGTAAAATGTTTCACCAATAAAATATCATCCCATTTCTAGGGGAATGGATTTAAGAGAAGGTATTGCATGTTTCACAATGTAAGAGAAAAATACTTCATGGGAATCTACCACCTCATGACCATGAATGTGATAGTTATATCACACTGGATGTAATAATTAATGGTTGTATGGTAAGTGATATCTTGATAGATACAAAAACTGAAATAAATTTACTCACTCTTGAGGCATGTAATCATATGGGAAGACCCATGTTATAGCCATCTTCAAATGTGCTTTGTACATGGAAAAAAAAAGGTAATTTCTAGTGGGGTACTTAAGGATGCATCTATTATCATTTAGGGAGCTAACTTTATTGGAGACTTTGAGGTGTTCGAGATTTGCGAAGCAGAAAAATTTCCATTGTTATTTGGGTAACCTTGGTGCTATGCAAACAATGTTGATATGCATTTTAACAAGAGGTATATTATTTTTGAGAATGAGGAAGATCATGTAATCATACCTCTGTTTGAAAATATGTTAGATACTTATATTGATCCTTTGAGTGAGGAATATCTTAATGAAATTTATGCTCAAATGATGTGTGATTTAGAGAACCTAGAACCATCAAAAGAAGATATTATTCGGTGGGAGGACATGCAATCAATAAGTGACACTAATTTTTTATCTTGTGATAATCTGGGCACATGACATGTATGAGATGTTCGGCATGAGGTTAAAGGATGAGTTACAAGGATGATCAAGTAATGTATGGTGAGAAACTTGGGCTCAACTTAGGTACCAAGATATACTTGCGAGGGGAAGTCCGATATAGTTTTATGCACTATGGAGACTCAATGGCCTAATGAAGGAGATAGAAGGAATATTTTAGTCTATACTCTATGCAAGATAATCATGTGCCAAAGGGCAACACATAGAGATAACCTCTTGGAGTGGCAAGAAGTGAGAATAACCTTTTCCACTAGGTTTACTGAGAACAATGCACCTACTCACATTTTTGAATTTCACTATAAGGATTTGGATTCTCATCAAATTCATGAGTGTGAGAGATCATGAGAACAAGGACAAGAGGCCTTACCACCATCACTATGGGTACATAAGTTCTATACCGCATTATGTGGTTACACAAAACATGGTATATCCATGCTTTGAGTTGAAAAGAGAAACAACAAATTAGCAAGAGATGACTTCATGTATGATCCAAAATTTTGATTATTTTTCTACTAAGCCTCCATTCCATGAAGCATTGCATATTATGAGGCACATCACTTTAGGGGATAACATGAAGGAAGAAGACCTCATGCTAGAACTTTTGGAGAACCTAATCTTGAGGCACACCTTGATCTTGAGGAAACAAAAGAAGAATAAATGGGTTGTGCCTGGAAGGAAAAATAAAAGGGTAAAATGGTATATATGATTGATGATGAGGAATTTGATAATTTGGATGTCATCCATACGAGAAAGGTGCACACAAGGTATCAAATTCTACTAATGAGAAGGCACACACATACTATGCTTCTATGAAGACAAAAAGGTAAACATTGGTTTGTAGGATGAGCCCAAAGAGGTGATGGATAAATTTTATGCTTAGCTAAACATATAACTTAGGAAGTCATGGGATAAATCCCCTTCATTTAATGGTGAAGATCTCATTTTATTTATTTATTTATTCTACAACCTTTTAATATATATTTGGGGTATTAATTTAGTTATACAACTCATGAACCATAGCTAAACAACTCGCAGCAAGTAGCTATACAGAAAATAAATACTAGGAGAATCGAAAGAGAATTCACAAAATAGAAAGAAATATACAAAGAAAACATTCTTGGCAACAAGTAGATAACAGAGTTAGTTATGGCCAAATGGAATAAATAAATACTTGGTGATTTTCACAATTCTTAGCAAATGAAAATAAGTGCACTTAGATGAAATTTAAAGATAAAGAAAAGTTTACCATTAACTTTCACAGTTTACACAACAAGACTTTAGAAGACACAAAGTTCCAAAAAATATTCCTTCTTATTCAATTATCAATTGTTTACAAAATGGACATCTAATTATTTCAAAACAAAGTTTGAAACAACCATGTATAAAGTATAATAGTTGTTTTCCAAAAATTCCTAGATCCCTTGACCCATAGGCCTCTTCCTTTATTTATAGTTTCCATAAGGGAAATACAAAAGAGACAATGTCCATTATACTTCCATAAATGTCTAACTACAAAATTGTGAGTTGAGCACTTTTCTCCTCAAAATCCTCATTGCATGCCACATATGAGTTTGGAATGTTCCATCATTTAAATGAGAAAAACTAACTCACCACTATCATCAAGTAGTTGACTTTATCAACCAACTTAAAGTAACGGTGATTAACCAAATTACTTCAGTCATACAATAAATTACATTACTTGATTACATTGAGAAGTAGATGAAGAAAGAGAGAAGAAGAAGAAGAATAAGAAGAAGAAGAAGAATAAGAAGAATACTTATTCCAACTGAATTACTTTAGTTTCCACCTTATCCTCTTCCTTAGCTACATCCTTGTTCTTCTCACAATACTTGGCATATTGATCCAACATGTATTTGATCACATTATTATCTACTTTTGGAATTATCCTCCATCTCTGTCTCCATCTAGAGTAATTCCTTCCCCAAGATATTACAACATTGTTTCACCTTCCCAATACTAGATGCAAGATAATTAACATCTTCTTGAAGCCTTGATAATTTCTCCATTGATTCATGACTGAAGGGGGTAATGAAATTTTTCATTTTTGATGAATGAACTGAAGAAAATCCTTATTTTATTTTGGATGCTTAGTGTTGGTTTGAAAAATTTTCACGTGACAGATCTATGGATAGACGAGCCAATAGTGTGTAGGGCATAGCCCCTCTTTGAGTCAACAAAGTGAAATTGGTTTATTGCTATTCTACCAAAAGAACAACTCCGTGCAAGTCTTACAAAGATTCTCGCCTTCGGGGGTTTGGGATCTCATCCCGGTAGAGAGTAGTTTCAACGAAGAACAGAAAGGAATGAAGGAACGGAAGGAAGATGGATCTGAAGGGAGAAAAGAAATGAATTCCAAAGTAGAAAGGTCAGAGGGTCTATGTTTTGGGCTGGTAGTAAACAGAGCCGAACCTACTTGCATAGACAAACAAAGCAATACTGATGAATAAATGACAATAAAGCAGAAGTAGATTCAACAGAACAAACATACAGATCTAACATAAGAAAGCTCTGATGTATAACACAGGTATTCAGCACAAAGTCTAAATATTGTATTAATATTTCCTTCTGTTACAAAAAGCTCAAAGTCTTTTCTTCTTACTTCTATTTTTCATCTGAAAAGTATCCACCACTGAATACAACAAGTATTCAAGTATTTATAGAAGGAGAGGAGGAAAGAAGACAAAAGCAAACCAACCACTTACAAAATATCTAGAAAATATCTAAAAAGTCAACAGTTGACTTGGGCAAGTTTTTGGATGGCAACATCCCATGGTGCAACATGGATGATGTCATCATGTATGCCAACATGCTTTTTAAATATTTTACAAAAATGATCAATGGATCCCAGGAAGAAACTACTCTTCAGTGTAAAAGGGCGCACTTTTTAGCATGTCGACAGGAACTTATCAGCGCCCTTTGGTGCACTTTTCAACATGTTGACAGGAACTTATCAGTGCCCTTGGCGCACTTTTCAGCATGTCGACAAGAACTTATTAGCACCCTTTGGTGCACTTTTCAGCATGTCGACAGGAACTTATCAACGCCCTTTGGCGCACTTTTCAGCATGTCAACAGGAACTTCTCAGTTCCTTGGTGCACCTTTCAAAGATGTCGGCACAGAACTTCTCGGCCCTTGGTGCACTTTTCTACATGTCAACAGGACATTCTCAGTGCCCTTGGCACACCTTTCAACATGTCGATAGGAACTTATCAGCGCCCTAGGCGCACCTTTTGTCGTGTCAACATGGACTTCCTTGCACCCTTGGTGCACTTTTTGGCATGTTGATAGGAACTTATCAAAGACCCTTGCGCACCTTTCAATGATGTCGACAGACATTCTTAGCACCTTTGGCACACCTTTCAACATGTCGACAGAACTTATCGGTGCCTCAGGCGCACCTTTCGTCATGTCAACACGAACTTCCTTGCGCCCTTAGCGCACTTTTCGCACATGTTGACAGGAACTTATCAGCACCCTTGGCGCGCACTTTCAAAGATGTTGATAGGAACTTATCAAAGACCCTTTGGCACACTTTTCAAAGATGTCGACATATAGGACATTATCAACACCTTGGTGCACCTTTCATCGTGTCAGCATGAACTTATCAAAGCACCCTTGGCACACCTTTTGTTGTGTCAACATGAACTTATCAACCCTTTGGGTGCACTCTTCAAAGATGTCGACAGAACTTATCAAAGACCCAACTCAAAAAGACTGAAAAATGGCTAAGTCCTTAAAACTTGATTTTTGGAAGAGAATTTTGGTCTTCTTTCGAATGTTGTCAAAATTCCTTGGGGCTAAAACAAAATTTTTGGGTATGGTTACCTGCAAATTTCCCTTGACAATTTTGCAGGATAACAGCTGGCTCTTTCTGGGGACTATCTTTGAGTGAAACTTAAGGGTAGAGAATCCCAGATTTTCATGTGCCTATCCATTGGGTTGGAGAGTCAAAAACAAGGGTGACCGAAGGGCGAACAAAAAGGAACAAAGAAAGGGAACACACAACAACAAAAAAGCAAACACACAATGAAAACAAACACACAACTAAAGAAAACTATACAAAGAAGAGAGCAAGCTCTACTTCCTGAAGATATTTAGATGCTGCCCACTATAGGGAAGCGGGAGCTCGGTTCCATCTAGATATGAGAGATAGAAGCTATTCTCTCCATTGAGCTGCTTGATCTTGAAAGGCCCTCTCCACAGAGAATCAAATTTCCCGTGCATGCCCTTCGGCTCTCTTTGCTTGTCCCACAAAAGGACGAGATCTCCCACTTGAAAATCCCTCTGCTTGGCCTTCTTATCGAACAGTCTCTTAACTTGATTCTGATGTTTAGTGATCCTGTTGACCACCCTTACTCTCTTTTCTTCAAGTTCTGTTAGATACATGATCCTCTTTTCAAGAGAATTTTGGAAAGTTTCATCTTCAATTGCTCGTGCCAAGCGTAGAGCAGGAAGTTCTGGAGATAGGGATCTCAGCATCGATTCCATATAACACTTGAAAAGGAGACATACCGAGGGACCTCTTGGGAGTGATACGATCTACCCACAAAGCATCATATAATGACTTGTGCCAGGACTACTGATTCTCATTGACCAGCTTCCGTATGATGGTCACTAGGTTTTTATTGCTGGATTCTGCCTGACCATTTCCTTGAGGGTAATAATCTGAGGTGTGGGCCAAGGTTATCCCGTGTTCATAGAAAAAACCAATAACTTCCCATGAGGAGAAGTTGGAAGCATTATTAGCAAGATTTTGTGTGGAATGCCAAATCTCATGATGATATTTTCCTCGACAAAGTCAGCAAACGACTTGTAAGTGGCGTTCTTAACAGTATGGCCTCCACCCATTTGGTGAAGTAATGTCTGTTCTCATAGGACATAACTATGTCTAGAACTCAATTGGGGATGGAGTGCTCGATAAAGTCAATTCCCACTTTGCCTGAATGGTTCATCAATAATGACCAGCTTGAGGAGAAAAGCAGCCAATTTTGGTTTGCCAACAAACTGTTGGCAAAGCTCACATTTTGCTACCCAGGTGGCTGTATCTTGAAATAGCATTGGCCAATAGTACCTAGCTCGGATGATCTTATGTGCTATCACGGAAGAGGAGAAATGACCACCACAGGCTGAATCATGAAAAATCTCAAGTAACTTTATCTGTTGTGGCTTGTCAACACATCGCAAGAAGATGCCATCTATTCCGTGTTTGTATAAACCATCATCCCAGATGACATATTTGGCTGCTCTGAGCTTTATAGTATGCTTCTCCTTTGTAGTTAGATGAGCTGGGCATTCACCATAGGTGAGAAAGAAAGTAATATCGGAATCGACAAATAGAACCATAGTCGGTGAATCAACTTTATTCAGAAATGGCTTTGTGCTCCATTGTGCAATCATCTTTTCTAAGCAGGTCTTCGAACCTCGGTCATGAGCCTTGCTTCTTACTAGCTTGGTCGGTTTTATATCTAGATCATACTCCTGGACTTTTGCAATCCAATTCCCTCGCAAACTCCCTAACTCTTGTTGAGTTAAGATTGACTTGACTACCGTGTCAGGGACCAACACCACTGTATGAGAGTTTAAAATGTAATACCTGAAGTTCTTGACTACTTTGACAACGGCGAAGGCATGCTTTTCCAACTGAGACATTTTTAATTCGTGAGGCTTGAGGGGAGAGCTCATGAACGCAATTGGGGATTCAACATCCTTAGAATTCTTTTGCATCAAGATGGTAGATACAGTATGCTCAGATGCATAGCTATACATGATAAAATCCTTGGAGAAATTGGGACATACCAGAACTGGTGCATGAGTGACGGAAGCTTTTATCTCCTTGAATGAATTCTTTCCTTCTTTGCTCCACCGGAAAGTTGGTGACCCTTTCATCATGTTTGATATGTGGCGAGTCTTTTCAGCAAATTCGGGAACAAAACGCCTGAGAAAATTCACTTTTTGAAGAAAGAGTGAACGCCGAGTCTTGCTTGTAGGTAAAGTAAGGCTCTGAATGGCCTTAACCCTTTCGACATCTATCTTCATCCCTTCCTTGCTAACAACATGTCCCAGCAACTTTCCTTCTGTGACTCCAAAAATAGACTTTTTCAGATTCAGGGAGATCCCATGCTCTCGGCATCTAATCAATACTTGTTCCAAATGATCACAATGATCATTTCACTGCTTAGAGAACACAATTAAGTCATCCAAGTAGACTACGATGACCTTCCCCATCATACCTTTGAACGCAAAGTCCATGGCCCACTAAAAGGTGGCACCAGCATTGGTCAAACCAAAAGGCATTCTGCTATAGGAAAATGTGCCCCAGGGGGTAGTGAATGCTATTTTAAATTGGTCTTCAGGTGAGACTTCAATCTGATTGTAGCCTAAAAAACCATCAAGCATGGAAAATATTTCTGATCCAGTTACTGCCTACAAAACCTGATCCATTATGGGAAGCGGGTAGTTTTCCTTCAAGGATGCCTAATTTAGGTTGCGAAAATCTACGCATATGCGTATCTCACCATTCTTCTTTCGCATTGGCACAATGTTTACTACCTAGGTACTGTGATGGATAGGAAAAATGATCCTTGCATCTAGCATTTTTGAATTTCAGCCTGGATAGTACCTGAGATCTTAGGATTGTAGTGCCTTTTTTTCTGGCAAAAGGGTTTGACATCTTCTTTCAACGGGATGTTATGCTGGACATCTTTCAGCTTGAAAGACTTTAGATCGGCATAGGACCATGCAAATACATCCATGTATTTCTTCAGCAATTTAACAAATTTCCACTTTTCCTTGGGTGTGCAACATTTTCCGATGTTCACAAACTGTGGATGTTCTACCGAACCTAAATTGACCGGTTCGGTTTCTGGGGAGGAGTTAGGATCATCTCGCCTTTTCTTTTTGACAAAACGATCATGCCTATTGAACAAACGCTCTAGAGAAACCAAACCTTTTGGAATTTTATTTCCTTTGAGCTGACATATGCCATCACTTCCTTTTGATTCACCATCTTGATCAATAACAGATTCACGACATGTAGAAGTGGATCCTTCAAAATGAAGCTCACTAAAATTTTCCACTTTTTCGAGAAAGGCAATGAGTTGATTGTCATCGTTGAATACTTGCCAGTGCTGAGAATTGTCTGGCACGCTTGGGTGGAAAACCACCTCAATGGTATATTTGTCTATTTTCAAACCTGGGTGAGGGAGCATGAGGGATGCTGAGATGGCTAATGAGTCAGCCATATCATTTTGAGCTCTTGGGATGACTTTTATAGAAAAAATGTCAAACTCCTCGATGTTATCCCACACCGCTTGCGGTAATGTCTCGAGTATTTCATTCTTCACTTGGTATATCCTCTTAACTTGATTTATGACCAGCTCTGCATCACCTTGTACCTTAATATTCTTGATCCCTCTTTCCTTCGCGGCTTGCATGCCAAGTAGCAGAGATTCATACTCAGCAGTATTATTTGTGTTGAAAAATTGTAACTTGAAAGAGAGAGGAATAATCTCTTCTTTGGGAGATATAAGCACGGCACCAGCGCCACACCCACTAGTCACGCAGCTGCCATCAAACTGCAAAGTCTAGATCTTGTTAAGATCCCCTTCTTAGATGAGGACATCCATTTTGTCAGACTCGGTAGACAAGAAATAGTTTCCCATCCCTGATGATTCGAAGAGAATTTGGGCTTTAGGGTCATCGGAGTTAGTAACTAGGTACTTCTTTTGCGATTCAGGCTCCAAAGTTTGCATTACACATTTGATGGGGATCCTAGCCTTAGACCAGTCCATATGAATCTCCCCCCAACTTCACTGCAAAAATTCCTTCCCAGCAGGATTCCATAGGCTACTGGAATATCGGCAACAAGGACAGTCATTTTGACCCTTTTCTCTTGAAATGTCAGAAACGCAAATTACGCGTCCTTGATTTGACCGATCATGGAACTTGCTTGGTTTCCAAGGAATAACATCGACTAAAGGCTTGGTAAGGGTGAGGCCCAGAGCATGGGTGACTTTTTCTCGGCATGACATTGTCCGAAGCTCCGTAATCAATTATGCGCTTGCTTAGTTTGTAGCCATTGATTAGGAGGGAGAGGTAGAAAGGTTCTATCTTGCCCGATGCGAAAGTCGAGGCAACATTTATGTGGATGAAGGATGAAGGAGGGGTGGAAAGGATTCTTTTTGGGAAACTTGATTAGTTATGACAAATTTAACTTTGATGTATTCATCCAACCTTACAAGTTGTTCGGGGTTTGATCAAGGTACTGGCTTCGACATTTGAATCTTGGTCTTTTTTAGCGTGGTCAATTGTGTTGATGGAGGAATGAGTCCTTCATTTCACGATGGTAAGGTAAAGTTACTGGTCTTCATGGGAATAGAAGAAGGTTGATTTGGAGGAGAGATGGGAGGAAAATATTTCTTTGTAAAAGACTTAACAGGGGGTTGAGCAGGAAGAGGATTACCTCTTTTAGCAATAGTTGGGGGCATGGATGACGCAGCCTTCTCTTTACGCACATTGGCAGCGACTTCTGATTATTTTCCTTGAGAGCGGATGAAAACAACATAAGACTACCCACTCACATACCCTTGGGTACCCTCTTCCTCATCAGACTCTTCATCTTCAAATTCCATATACCCAATTGTAGAGTCGCTAGTCGGTTCACCGACATCTTGATCATCTTCACCTAGTGATGAAGGTTCTTCATAATTTTGCTCCTCTTCTTCAATCTCAACTAGAGGATTGATTGGAGGAGCCTCAAGCGCTAGCACAGAAAGTGGAGCGCATTCTGAGTAGGCATAGCCTTTGTGGAACATTGTTGGAAACGAAATTCCTCCATGTGATATCCCGGTATGAGGTGCTTGGAGAAGCCTGAGCTAGCTATTTCTTTAATGTGAGCAAGTCATTTGCCATCTTCTGGAATGTCGGATCTGACGAAGTGGCCTGAGAAGGATTTGCAGCTTTGAACTTGGATGACTCTCGTTTCAATTCACCAGATATAAGCAAGTTGTCCTCTATCCGAATGGCAGCAGCCTAGGTAAGAGGAAAGGTAGTTATTTGTTCATGTAGAAGCAAAAAACTTATTTTTGAGCTCATTACATTCACAAAGAAACACTTTTGATTTTCTAGTGTTGGGAACATGGCAACAGTACACGGTTGATTAATGCATCAACCCGCGATAAAATCATGCATGGTCTCATTGGCCTCCTTCTTCAGGTGAGTGATTTGTGATAACAATGCAAATGCATCTTCTGAAGGCTTGTATCTATCTTCAAATGTGGTACGCAACGTGGCCCAACTGGTGATAGATCCGGCCGGCAAATGTTGGAACCATTCTGCTGCGGGTCCTTGCAAGGTCTCTAAAAAGAGGTGAACTGACACATCTTCATGGGTCACATCCAGGATGCTTTGCATGACATGATGAATGCAGATATATGCGCATCCATACTTTGGTTCCCACTCCCATCAAATCTTGGGAAATTCTTTCGGTTTCCATGAGGGAGCGCGTGAACTGGATGTGGTAATGCGAGAGGGCCCATAGCATTTCCCCATGGCACTGCCATTTGAAAAGCTGGAAAGAGGACGCGAGCTGGAAGTGCGGTTCCACTGAGCAACAGAGCACTGCAAAAGGGATGTGGAGGCTCCTTGTGAAAACCGGTTCTTTCGTGGAGGTGAGACACTCTTGGTGATCGATTAATCCGAACTCGGCGATGAAAAGCACGCTGGTGTAATAATGAAGTTATGCTTCTGAAGTAGATCGAAAGTAGGATCAACTTCTCCATGAGCTCTCCTGCTACGAGTAAATGGTTCACCCGCCAGTGTACCTTCCAGATCTACAATATTGTGGAGTAGATTTAAAAACTCTTTTTGGTTGTACTTGCTGATTTTCTGATTTTTCTGACAAAAATCAGCAGCGTGTACTTTTCTAAATATTTAAATTTATCCTTCTTTTGAAACCGATTGCGGTTTAATGACAAAGAACAACGAGGATAAAATAATGGCCAACTTAGTAAGCTGATTTTTGGATCTTAGAGTTGACTTTTTGCAAGGGTTTGAATTTTTGTAAAACAGTCAAAAACTCAGATCTACGGAAATATATGGGTTTTTGTAAAAACTCAACAAACTAAAGATCTCTAACTAGTCCCAATCTATGGATCTCTGAAGAAAATTTTCAGTTTGGGTCACTTTTGCAAAAATTTAGATTTTGAACAAAAAGTTAAAATTTGTAAATAGGTAGTGATTTTTTTTTATTTTTACTGATTTTCTAACATACCACTAACATAGATCTGTTAGATCTGTTTGATCCCCAGTGGAGTCGCCAAAAACTGTTGGTTTGAAAATCTGTCACGTGGATAGATCTATGGACAGATGAGCCAACAGTGTGCAGGGCATAGCCCCTCTTTGAGTTAGCAAAGTGAAACTGGTTTATTGCTATTCTACCAGCAGGAACCTATGCAAGTCTTACAGTATTCTACCTTTAGGGGGTTTGGGATCTCATCCCAGTAGAGGTAGTTTCGACGAAGAACAGAAAGGAATGAAGGAAGGAAAGGAAGGAAGATGGATCTGAAGGGAGAAAAGAAATGAATTCCAAAGTAGAAAGGTCAGAGGGTCTATGTTTTGGGCTGGTAGTAAACAGAGCCGAACCTACTTGCATAGACAAACAAAGCAATACTGATGAATAAATGACAATAAAGCGTATAGATTCAATAGAACAAACATACAGATCTAACATAAGAAAGCTCTGATGTATAACACAGGTATTCAACACAAAGTCTAAATATTGTATTAATATTTCCTTCTGTTACAAAAAGCTCAAAGTCTTTTCTTCTTACTTCTATTTTTCATCTAAAAGTATCCACCCCGAATACAACAAGTATTCAAGTATTTATAGAAGGAGAGAAGGAAAGAAGGCAAAAGTAAACCAACCACTTACAAAATATCTAGAAAATATCTAAAAAGTCAACTGTTGACTTGGGCAAGTTTTTGGATGGGAACATCCCATGGTATAACATGGATGATGTCATCATGTATGTCAACATGCTTTTTAAATATTTTACAAAAATGATCAATGGATCCCGTGAAGAAACTAATTTTTAGTGTAGAAGGGCACACTTTTCAAAGATGTCGACAGAACTTATCGGTGCCCTTTGGCACACTTTTCAAAGATGTCGACAGAACTTATCGCGCCTTGGTGCACTTTTCAAAGATATCGATAGAACTTATCGCGCCCTTGGCACACTTTTCAGCATGTCAACAAGAACTTCTCAGCGCCTTGGCGTACCTTTTCAGCATGTCGACAGGAACTTCTCAGCACCCTTGGCGCACTTTTTAGCATGTCGACAGGATATTCTTAGTGCCCTTGGCACACCTTTCAACATGTCGACAGGAACTTCTCAATGCCCTGGGTGTACCTTTTGTCATGTCAACACAGACTTCCTTGCGCCCTTGGTGCACATTTTGGCATGTTGACAGAACTTATCGCGCCTTGGTGCACCTTTCAATGTCGACAGACATTCTCAAAGCACCTTTGGCACACCTTTCAAAGATGTCAACAGAACTTATCGCGCCCAGGGGAACACCTTTCATCGTGTCAACATGGACTTCCTTGCGCCCTTAGTGAACTTTTCGGCATGTTGACAGAACTTATTAGCACCCTTAGCGCACCTTTCAAAGATGTCGATAGGAACTTATCAACACCCTTTGTCACACTTTTCAAAGCATGTCGACAGGACATTATCGGCCGCTGTGGTGCACCTTTCATCATGTCAACATGAACTTATCAGGGCCCTTGCGCACCTTTTGTTGTCTCAACATGAACTTATCAAAGCACCCTTTGGGGCGTCATTTAGCATGTCGATAGGAACTTATCGGTGCTCTGGGCACACTCTTCAACATGTTGACAGAACTTATCGCCTTGAACTTAAAAAGACCGAAAATGGCTAAGTCCTTAAAACTTGATTTTGGAAGATAATTTTGGGCTTCTTTCGAACGTTGTCAAACTTCCTTGGGGACAAAACAAAATTTTTGGGTATGGTTACCTGTAAATTACCCTTGACAATTTTACAGATAACACTTAGTAATATTATACTTTTTATATCATAGATTCCATCATCGAGCTCATCTAGGGGTTTCTCCACTTCTTCTTCTACATTTTTCATCCTTTCCATAATTTTATTGAGAATCCTTTACTGGAATGAAAGAGTAAACACCTGTTGTTTCCACTTCTTCACAGACCCTTCATGTGAAATCTTCTCATAAATTAACACATTATCTACTAATGAGTCAATTTCTTGTGGACTCTAAAGTTAAAGCTTGTTGGGCCCCAAAATATTAGCTAACTACAAGAAGGTGCATGGGCATGCAAGACATAGTTGAAAAAGGGTGCGTGGTTTGAAAGAGCATAGGAAAATGGTTATGGTAGAGTTTTGTAGAACACACGGTACGTGTGTGCAAGGAAAAATGGGTTTTGTACTTATCTCGCATTCAGCATCCCAGGAAGAACACGAGAAAAGCATGACCCTTATGGATAAGGTGCCAGCCTGATGACTATGGATCAAAAAGGGAATATTCCATGGTTGTGATAGAAGGTTCTAGAAGACATCATTGAAAGGAATAAAGAGCTTGGATATGGAAATTCATGCTTCCATGGAGGACCACTTCGACACTTGAAAACCGATTTGTAACTTCTGGAAGGCATGGTGGTGGGTGCTAAGGCTATATATACAACACTTGGTAGAAGAAAAGGATATAGTTGAAGAGAGGAAAAGCCCTATAGAAAATAGAATGGAGGATGTTATGGGTTAGGGATTAGGAGAGCTCTATGATAATTTAGCACATAAGGGTATGCATTCTCATTTTTCTTTATAATATGATGAGCATAATGTAGCTCTGATGCATGATTTGGCTCTGCATAATTATATGAGGATTTGTTATGACCTCAAGGGATGTAATGTGGGTTATTAACTTTGATAGTATGAATATAATTCTTTGTTATAAATCATCTATGTTCAATACTTATGCATTTCCTTTCTGTATAAATCATCTCCATGTGTTGCTTGTTATTTCTCTTACTTGCATACAATGAGATGACAAATCTTCCTAAGTTCATAAGAATGTGGTTTAGTTCTTTTCTATCTGCATTTGATTATCTATTCTAAGATGATGCATTCTCACAAAACTCACATAAAGAGAGACTTGACGCCCACGTGTGCCTCGGTGAGTGCCTAGTGGCTCTTCGGGTGATAGGATGATGTGCATGGGATTTTTCTGTTCTGTGAAGGGTACAAAAATTACTACATCTTGGTTCCATTTTGACGGAAATCTTTTCAAAGTTATTGTGAGAAATGGCATGCATCTTTGTCCTTGTGATGCATGATGACAGATTTCTGACCTTATAAAGTGTTGAAACAAATTTTAAGAGCACGGAGGAAGAGTTTACTCAAAGATTTAAAGCACTGGACTTAAGTTCGATGCACGTAGGTGGGTAGAAGAGAACCTATACCATGAGCTATATGAGACATTCTTTTGTTGCTTCCCAGTAGAACTATATGAATGGATTTCAGCATACACATCCAGATCAAGCTGGTACTATAGATCACATGTGTGGACCCAAGATGACTATCAGAGGCTACAGGATGCAGATTTGACTTGGATGTGTGCTATTGATCACTGGTGGAAGGGAGTGTTGGCTAGTTATACTTTGGAATACACCATTTTGACATATTATTGCCCAAAATTTACTAAGTTTGAGTTTCTAAGGGAGCCTAGAGGATCATTTTTTCATGTTATTCCTTTGGCTATGAAGATCTTGGTCATTACTTTGATTTTAGAAGCATTTCCCATGGCTAGCTAAAGCTTCTCTGAGCGCTTGGGAGAGGAAGCTAGGGTGGAGGAAGATGGAAGACATTATGGCTGAAAAGGAAAGGGAGGAGAGATGACTCAAGTATAAGGAAGATCTTGAAAGGGAGTTGACTCACAATGCGAGGTTGCAAGTGTGATGGATATATGGAGGTAGGTGTTGTGAGAAGGAGTTAAGGTTCATGTGGAGGATGTGGCTCCCGAGCGGTGATGTGCTACCCCATCTTGAAAGCGCAGGAGAGAGGCCCCTTTAGCTTGTGATGAGATTTCGTCACACGGAGAAAGAAGAGCTTCGGTGTGCATCTAAACCCACCTGGTGACCAACCTCTAGCACTTGGTTTCCCAAATCAAGGGAGAAGTATTGTTAACCCAGTTGGTATCAATGGTAGTGACCGATTAGCACCCAAGAGATATAATTTTTGTTTGGAACATCCATGGTATGTAATCCATTCCTGTATTTGGAGGAATCTTTGGACAAGGTGTAAGCATGCAAGCTTTGGGTATCGTGTCTGGGAGTGGCACGGGACATACACTGGTAGTGGGATAATATCACAAACCATCGGTGTGTAGTTCAGTGGGACATTGGGAACACTAGGCATGACCACTTCTAGTCCTTTTTCAAATATAGGAGGAGGATCTGGTGGGTAAAGAGGAATAGGACCTGGTGGATCCAAGAATTTGGGGTTAGGAGGAAACACTGGAGGAAACCAAGGCTTGGATCGAGATGACAAGGGCCCCACCACCACTCCCCAAGTGTTTTTTGAGATGTCTTTGCACTTACCAGACTATAGGGGTATTGAATATGATGGAGAGCATGTGCACAAGTGTGATTTACTATGACACGTGAAGGGGATCACTACCCAGTGGAAGTCAAGTCAATTTGCAACAATGTTGTAAGGGTGCGCACATAGTTGGTATAGGAAGTATGACCCCATCAAATGGTGGTAGACTACACCACATTGAATAACATCATCCTAGTAGAATTCCATATCCCAAAGTTTGAGTAGAAGAGCATCAACGCTCTAAAGGAGATCTAGCAGGGAATGAAAGAGAGTGTGCGGGAGTATGACACATGTTTCAAGACACTCTTGTCAAATTTATCCTATGAAATTCATCCTTCTCAACATGCTCAATGGTTTTTCAGATGATTGATAGCACCATTTAGAAGAGCTATTTCACATACCCACATGAGGCATTGGAAGCTTCCTTACATGCCAAAGTTGTTGGGAGCATTGAAACTGGTGTTATCCTTTTTCTGGAGGATCAAATTACTATAATGGCCAAGTAGTTGGAAAATCTATCTATAAACTCAATGCATGAGGTTCATAGTGGGCTTTGGTGTACAAAATGTGAAGTGGAGGGGCATGTAAAGGATAGTTTCCCTCGAAGTCACCGTGCAGCTATGGTGGTAGACTATGTGATTTACCATGGAGATCATGATGTAAGTAGATTCCCTCTACTCCAACGTGCAATCTGCAAGAATGTTTCTTACTATTGTAAGATATTTACCTTTATGACCCATGATACCAAGGATTGTAGAATGATTGATCAAATCCATGATGTTATTGATCTGGGTGTGTACCAGACTAGCCTTGCAATCAATTCAAAGGATGATGACCATTGTTATGAGGGGCGTAGATGGAGGGATGCATAGAAGAGGTTTTCATGAGGATTTCTTGGTCACAGTAATGTGGCGAGAGGAAAAGTGAGTTCCCATAAGGAACTCGTTATAATTGTGGATCTATAGAGCATTACAAATGTGAGTTCCTTGATCTATTACATTTATCATGGTGCAAAAGAAGCACAAGTATGAGGAGTGTTCAAAAATTTATGAGCATATGAACCAAAAACACTGGAAGGACAAGGGCACTTTGGGATGGTGAGCATCAAGAAGGCCAATTCATAGTGGATGCCACGAGTGGCACATGAGTTAGGGCTAGAACCTATACTAGTGATAACACAAGTAGAGGCCATGTGCGCTAGGGAGATGCCAAGACCAAGGACACTAGTTTCAAGAGAGGAAGTAGTACATGGAAAGTATCTGGACCCTGCTCATCAGAAAGAAGTATATCAAGAGACTATGGATGTCATTCAAAGTTTACAAGGAGAGATCTAGTGTCTAAAGGAGCAGTCCAGAAGTAGGAGCAAAGAAGGAATGTTGAGGCTCTGCAGAAGGACCTGGATGAAGTCAAAGAAGTATGTAAAATGTTAAGGAAAGAGAATATTATTCCCTTGCTAGGAGAATGGATGAGAGAGAAGGTACCACACACTGGAGTAGAGCATGAAAGGTAGGTTTTGCATGCAAACCTTCCTCCTCATAACCTTGAATATGACAAGGAGATTACTTTGAATGCGGTTGTTGATGGGTGGCTTCTGAGTAATATTCTCATCGACATGGGAGAAAAGGTAAATTTTCTTACTTTAGATGCCTGGCATCAAATGGGAGGCCACATTACAGCCATCTTTGAATGTGATATATATGAAAAGAAAGACTAAGGAAATTCCCATTGGAGTCCTCAAGGATGCAACTATCACCATTCAAGGAGCCAAGTTCACTAGAGACTTCAAAGTCTTGGCACTCACCGAGGTAGAAAACTTTCCAGCATTGTTTCTTGGGCACCCATGGTGTTATAAGAACAATGTTGACCTGCAATTTAACAAAGGGTATATCAGTTTTGAGAACAAGGAGGAAAGGGTGGTCATTCCTTTGAAAGATGGGAAGTCAACACCCTATACTGAGCCCTTAGGAGAATAAGTCCTTGATAGAATCTATGTGTGCTCCATCAGAGATCTTGAGATAATTCACCCCACGGAGGGAGTTATCCAATTTGAAGATGCTCAATCCATGAGTGATACCACTAGTGTGGCATGCAAAAATTAGGTGCATGGGACTTATGAGTTAATTAGGTGATAGTTAAGAGGATCTGTAACAAGGGTGAAAAAGGCACACTCAGTCAAGTGCCTAGGAGGAAATAAGTTTCCAAGTTACTCTAAGGGGGATATCCTAAAATTTTCTTATGGGACATGGAAGCTTAGTGGAAAATGAGGATGAAAGAAGAGTTCTCGATTACCACCTACTTGGAACTATAGTGTGCGTTGGTGGGCTACACATTGGGAAAACCTCATGGAATGGCATGAGGTAAGAATCACATTTTTTGTAAAGTTTTCTAGGAGTAACATGCCCACAGCTATACAAGACTACCATGGTAAAGAGACCACTTCATTTCATATCCAAACATGTGAGAAGGCCTGGATGGGAAGCACAAAAGAATTTCCACCTTCTTTATGAGTGTATAAGTTATATTCCACCTTACAAGGCTATGCACATTCTTGGTACATTCATTTGGAGATGCATCGTCAGAAAGGAAATTGGTAAGAGTTGACAGTTGATCTCATTCAAGATTTTGAGTATAGGAGTACCAAACCATCAGTGGATAAGGTGTTGCAAGTGATCAAGTGCATTACGATGGAGGATAGCACTTTGGTAGAAGATAGGCTACTAGAATTGATAGGTGAGCCTTCTTTGGAGATGTTCCTCAATGAAGAAAATCAGAGGAGGTACAACTTGAGCACACGTGCATGGAAAAAAGAAAAAGGAAAAATGGTCTATGTAATAGAAAGAGAAGAGATGGAGACTTTGGATGTTAACCATTCAAAGGGTATGTGCTAGGTCATATATATCACTAATGAGCAAGCACGTGCCTACCATGACCCCTTAAAAAAAATAAGGTTAACATTGGGATGGAGGTAGAACCTAAGGAAGCTATCATCAATGACTATTGGTCGGAAAAGGAGGTTTCAAAGATCATTGATCTATTGCACGAGTTCTAAGATTTTTTTCCTCGCACGTACCATGAACTCAAAGGCATTCACTATTCCTTGGGGTAGATGAAGATCAAGTTGAAGGAAGGTGTGTACCTAATTCATAATATGCCTTTTCAAATGAATCCAAATTTACGTGTATAGGTTAAGGAAGAAATAGAAAAAATGATAGCATTTGGTATCATTGAGGTAGTAGAAGAATTAGAATGGATAATCCCAATGGTTATCAATATTAAGAAGGATGAGAGGATAAGAATTTGTGTTGACTACAGGGATCTGAATGCATTATGTGTCATCGATCCCTTCCTAACCCCCTTTATTGAAGAAATTTTGGAAGGAGTAGTGGTGTAAAGTCTACTCTTTCACGGATGGGTTCTCAGGGTACCACCAAATCAAGATTGAAAAGGAATACCAGAGAAAGAAAACTTTCGCCACTGAATTGGGAAGTATTTCCTATATGGTTATTCCTTTTGGATTAAAGAATGCGCCTGTGTGTGTTCACATGTATTTTGGTACAAGCATTTTAGGACTTCATCTATAAGTTTCTTCTAGTTTACGTAGATGACTGGACTGTGTATGGATTGGTGAAAGACCATTGTAACAACTTAACACTAATGTTTGAGAGATTTTAGCAATTGAGGATATCCCTCAACATTAAGAAATGTGTCTTTTCTACTCCATTTGGAACCCTATTAGGACACATTATATGCAAAGAAGGCTTGCTAGTAGATCCCGCTAAAGTTGTAGTTATTGTAGGATTAGGGGAGCCTACTAGTCAAAGCATAGTGCATGGATTTCTTAGGCATACGGGGTATTACAGGAAGTTCATCAAGGGATATGCCAAGATCACCATGCCCTTAGAGGAATTGTTAAAACACAAGAGTGACTTTCATTGGGGAGAGGCGCAAAGAAAAGGCATTTGACACTTTGAAGGATAGGCTTGTCACAGTGCCCATATTACATTTTCCTTCTTGGGATAAGCCTTTCCATGTGCATGTTGATGCCTTAGGGAAATCTATGGGAGTAGTGCTAGCACACATGGAGAAGAATTTTTGATCATCCCTTGTGCTTTGCAAGTAGAAAGTTGACACCAACAAAGAAGAATTACACAACTACTGAGTGCGAAGCATTGTCTATGATCTACGAACTGCATAAGTTTAGGCAATATTTACTGGTGAAACCATTTATATTCTACATGGAAAATATGGCATTGAAATACTTTGTCAACAAACCCATTCTAAAAGGGCACGTATGTCATTGGGTCCTACTATTTGGAGAATTTAAGTTCACCGTGGTCGTGAAACCAAGAAAAAGAAATTCAGGACATGACCACTTATCAAGGATTAATTTAGGATAGGACACGCAAAGCATTGAATATACCATGTTAGACACGTAACTATTTTGGTTGCGGTGTGTGCCCTTAGACTTGGAAGATATAACAATGTTCTTAGAAATAGGTGTGGCATTGGAAGGAATGAAGGCCCTAGAGATAAAGTAGTTAGCAATACACACCACACCCTACATGTTGACTGGTGGGGATTTGTATAAGTTAGGTTGTGATGAGTTTCTGTGCCGATACGTATTGGAACATGAGTGTGTAGAAATTATAGAATAAGCACATGGTGGGATTGCAGGAGGACACTATGTAGGAAATTGTACCATGTGGAAGATTTTATTAGCTAGTAATTTAGTGGGAAACCATCTACAAGGATTGTATTGAGTTTTGCAAGGCTTGTGACCATTTTCAGTGCCTTGGAAAACTTGGAAAGAGGGATGAAATGCCTTTACGACCAATAGCTGATGCTGAACCGTTTGAAAAATGGGCAATAAACTTTGTAGGACCAATTGTACACCGCCGCGTGAAGGACTGGTTCGTGGTATATCATCACTTGCAATTATTACTTGACATGGTGGGGAGAGGAAGTGCCTACAAAGGATTGCACCGCAATGAAAACTGCTAGATTTTTATGGGAGAACATAATCAACAAGTATGGTTTCCCTTTATGTTTAACAAGTGATAGGGGTACACACTTTATTGATGAAACAGTCAAGATTTTGTTAGCATAATTTATGGTGGCCCATCATAATACTACCCCATATCACCCTTAAGAAAATGGAACTACTAAATCATTTAACAAAATACTAAGTCACACCGTAACTAATATCTGTGACGTTGGAAGATAGGATTGGGATGATAAGGTATTAGCCATTCTATAGGCATACAGGACAACCTAGAAAAGTTTGAACAAGGCCACACCATTTCAATTAGTGTTTCACACAAATGCTATTTTACCAATGGAATTCATATTACCTTTGCTAAGTATAACTCGTGTAGGAGGGTTAGCTAATGATAAAGTGCTGGAAAAAAGAATTGATAAGTTGATGTAGTTAGATGAGAGGCGATCACTTGCTAGATGGAGTCAAGAGATAGAAAAATCAAGACAAAAGGCATGTCATGATCTTCATATCAAGGATAATAAGTTTGAGGTTGGGAAGTTGGTGTTGTTGTATGGTTCCAAGTATCTACGCCATCCCGGAAAGTTGAAATTCCATTGATTGGGACCTTACATCATCTCATGCATTCTTGATTTAGGCACTTTCTAATTACAAGCGCTGGATGGGATGAGGTTACTAGGTCACTTCAATGGGAGTATGCTGAAGCCCTACTATAAATAAGTCTTTTTGGTGTTTGTAATAAAGAATTATTTCCAGTTAGCTTAGAATTTCCCTTTATGCTTTTTTTTTTTCTTGTGTTTCCCTTTCTTGTTGCTTGTTCATTTCATTTTGTTTCATTTTGTGCCTTGTGCCGATAACCAAATTATTTTTCTAAAAGTTGTGTATGTGCAGAGGACCATGCATTTGTTTTAGCATGGGGTGGAGTGATAAAAAGTATAGGCCTTTAATACAAATTTGAGATGGTAGTGGAAGTTGTTGTGAATGGCCCAGTTCAAGAATGAAAATCATGTAAGGGTAAGAAGTGCATAAGAGAAGGTGGACTTTAATGGTTGGTGTCAAAAAGCATTTTTGAAAACCACGTACAAAAAGGATGAAGAATGTAAGAACAACATGAGGTACAAAAAGTGGAAATGTTGGGATCCACACCTTTGGCCTGGAATAAGATTCTTCAAAGCCCTATCATAAAAGTGGGTCTCGCATTCTCCTGAAAGAGGTCAGTTCACGTGGGAAAAGGACAGTGAAGGTGCCACCTACCTGATGGTCCCAGATGGTTGCGTTGATAGGGCTTTGAGCAAAGTGAATCTCTCCCTTGTTGGTAAGTTTCTTGGCTCTAGACCTAATATTGATTTTATTAGAAAATGGGCTCTGAGAAAGTGGAAACCTAAGGGGGATCTGAGTATTACCATCATGCCACGGGGTTTTTTTCTGGAAAAATTTAATCAGCAAGCTGATTTGGAATCGGTGCTTCTGGGAGGACCATGGTGGCTGGGTAATATGGGCCTCTTTTTGAAAAAATGGTATCCTAGATTTGACCCTAACACTGAAAATATAAACACCATTCCAATCTGGTGTAGACTCCCTAGGCTACCGTTGCATTTTTGGGATGATGAAATTCTGCTAAACATTGCTAAGTCCTTAGGTGCTCCGATCAGGCTGGATGGGCCCACGAGAAATAGATCCAGACTTGCTTTTTCTCGATTCTACATTTCTTCTGAAATGGAGCAGGAATTACCGGAGCACATCATCTTGAAATCTAGGTATGGGGTGTGGATTCAAAAAATTGAATTTGAAACTTTTCATTTAAGGTGTAAGCATTGTCATCGCATAGGACACTCCACCAAAAACTGTCCCAAAAAGGAGATCCCTACAGTGGAAGACGAACAACCTGTGGATGGCTTAGTTTTGAGTAAGGAACATAGGGTTCTTGACACTGATAGCCGAGAGAAGACAAATCCCCTAGCCAGACTGAGCTGGACTACAATAGAAAGGGAAAAAAAAGGGGTTTTAGAACTCAAATAAGGAAACATTTGGTCTGGCGTCCTAAAACCCCAGCGGCAGCTTTACTTGCAGCACCTAGCAAAGAGGACTTGGAAAATCCTATAAAGGTGTCCATGGTGGTGAATGAGCAAGAAGGAGCTGTAAAGATTAATATCATCCCTAATGATCAATATCAGTCTTTGAGCAATAAGGAAGCTGAGATAGATAAACCTCTGTGCATCATTGAGGAAATATTGGACATGGATAGCATGGATTTTAAAGAAACTTTGCAGAAAAACACTCCTAGGGGTGATGGTAAATTATCTACAGATATACCTCCTTGCTTCAGCAATAGGTCAGTAGTTTCACCTACTTGCTACAACGCATCAGAACAGTAGATCCACACTCAATTGACAGGAATCAGAAAGAGCGTGAAGAGGGAGAAGTAACGCCTGTCAAAGAAGATGAGGAACTAACTTCTGGATTCACAAAGGTCATTTCAAAAAAGAAAAAGAGAATGAAAGGATTTGAAATGATCCCAGAATCACTTTACAGTGATAAGAAAAAGAAAAAGGACAACTGGGATACCTCAACATCCAGAACTACTAGATCTTCTGCAAGAAGACTAGTAGATTTTGGAGGTAGTTCTAAAAGAGGAAGGCCCTCAAAAAAGGCTCTTAGATCTAAGAGAACAGAGAGAGACATTGCAGATGGCATTCAACGTCAATTGAACCATCAGGAAATCCCAACTCCCAATCCTTCCAAATGAAGATTATTTCTTGGAACATCTGAGGTCTAAATGGAAACTCCAAGCAGAGAATCATCAAGGAGTTATGTGATTCTAGTAGTCCTAGTATTTTGATTTTGCAGGAAACTAAGATGAAAGCTAAGATCCTTGAAACTAATAAATTTTTTTTTGGGAAAACTCTGAAATGGCAGTGGTGGACTCTCAGGGAGCCTCTGGAGGTCTAGCTACTCTTTGGGATAAAAGGCACTGTACTGGTATGGTTCTTAATGCTAGCACTAATCATCTTGCTATCAAATTTCTTGCTATTGAGAACAATGGTGAATGGATCCTTTCTAACATCTATGCCCCTAATACGGTTAGTGGGAGATGAAAAATTTGGACTGATCTTAAGATCTTTAGAAACCAATATAGTACAGCTAATTGGCTTATTATGGGTGATTTTAACTCTCCTCTAAACCCAGGTGAAAAATATGGAGGAATCTCCAACTTTTCTACAGGTATGGAGGATTTTGCTGATTTTATTGTTGAACTTAATCTCTTAGATGTGGATCTCCATGGGAATAAATACACTTGGAATAATAGAAGGTTGGGAAAATATCTTATCCAGGTTAGATTGGATAGAGCCCTGATTTCTGCTAGCTGGATTCTCAGTCAAGACTTCCACCTCTCTTCCTTGCCCAGAATTGGATCGGACCACAATCTGATTGCTTTAAATCTTCTCAATTGGACTAAACCCATCAGAAGCTCATTCAAATTTGAAAATATGTGGATGGAGCATGAAAACATCTACGACAAAATTAAAGAATGGTGGGGTTGGAATGGTGAAGGCACTGCTCAATTTAGATTGATTCAAAAGCTCAAAAATGTTAAAAAGCAAGTTAAAATCTGGAATAAAAGCATTTTTGGCAATGTGTTTGATAATAAAAAGAAGTTAAAACAAAAGCTCCAAGATTTGGAAATCAAAATGGATACAATGGGGAGATCCGTTGAAGACCAAACTAATGAAAAGAATATTCTTTCAGAGTTGCATACGATTTGCAGCAGAGAAGAATCTTTATGGAGACTTAAGTCTAGAGCTATCTGGCTTAAAGAAGGAGATAGGAATACGAAGTTTTTCATATGACCACTTTGAAGCACAGAGCTTGTAATAGGATCATGGAAGTGGCTAAAAGTAACAGAAATATTATAAAAGATCCCAATAGCATCAAGGAAGAAGCTCTAAATTTCTATAAAAAACTTCTTAATGAGAGGAATATCATCAATGTTGAGGCTAATTCTTTTATGCTTTGGAGGCTATTCCCCAAGATAAAATTGAGGAGTAGAGATTTAAAAATATCACCAAAGTTGTCATGCTTGAAGAGCTGCAAAAGTGTTTACTTTAGAAGGCGATAAGGCTCCAGGCCCGGATGGTTTCTCCATTAATTTTTCTAGAAATTTTGGGAAATTTGTTTGATGATCTTCTCAGAGTGGTGAATGAATTCTACAGAATTGGAAATCTTTTGAAAGAGTTGAATAACACCCACATTGTGCTGGCCCCAAAAAAATGGATGCTAAAGACTTCAAAGACTTTAGACCCATCAGCCTAGTGAATGCTATCTATAGAATTTTTACCAAAATTATTGCTACCAGGCTTCAACTCATTATGAATGATTTAATCTCAAGGCAAAGTGAGTGGATTCATTAAAGGTAGGATTATCCAAGATGGAGTGATTATGGTTCATGAGACCATACATTCTATGGAGAATAATAAAAATCAAATATGGTTCTTAAGCTCGATATGAATAAAGCCTTTGACAAGGTTTCTTGGGTTTTTCTTGACAAAGTCTTAACTAAATTTGGTTTTCTCGAACAAATTTAGAAAAATTATTAAGGCTTGTATCTCTACGGTCAGATTCTCAGTGGTGGTTAATGGTGAGCCAGTGGGTTTTTTCACTAGCAGCAGAGGGCTAAGGCAAGGGGACCCCATCTCCCCCGCTCTTCATTCTTATGGCTGATAGTCTTAGTAGAACAATTGGTAAAGCAGTCAATGATGGTCTTTTGAAAGGCTCAAAGCCCACTTCCATCAGCCAAGTTGTCTCCCATCAGCAATTTTGGATGATACTATCCTCCTTCTATTGGCTTCCATCATTGAAGCTAAGGCTACCAAGGCTATTCTGCAGCTCTACGAATCTGCTTCTGGGCAAGAGATCAATTATGATAAAAGCTCCATTTTCTTCTTCAACACTCCTGAAGAAAGACAACTTAAAATTGCTAAAATTTTGGGCTGTAAAATAAGTACCCTTCCAGCTATAGACACCAAATTTGTGTCTTACGACCCCCTCGTGCCTCGCATCTCATTTTCGCAACCTAACCTCATCACCTAAACCTTATACAATTATTTATTAATTACCTTATAATTAATAAATCCACATCGCCATACCTGCCACCTCATTTTGCCACCTCATCATGACCTAGCCTTAACCCTAAACTAACCTAATTAAGACCTATAACTTGGTCTACATCCACACCCATAACTAATTACTCCTCACCCGCACCTAAAACCAACCTCATAATGACTTGACCAAGCCCGCAACTAATCCCTCGGGAGAAAAGGAGGGAAAGTTGGCTATTTTACTAAAAATAGCCCACTTTGACCTGATCGATACCGATTCCTACTCGACCGCCGTCGGTTACGTAACCGCCATCGGTTCCCTGTAAATGACCTCTCCCAACCAAAAACAAGGGGTTGGATTTTGGTTGATCCGAATCAGAAGTCATTGGAAGGATCTGGAATTTACTTGGCTGAACAGAGACAAGTGAAGGAAAGAGAGGAGTTGGCAGAGAAGGACATCAAGCCCAAGACTACAACTGAATAACCAGAGCCCAGTGACACTCATCCAAGCATCAGGAGAGGAGATAGCTCATCTTGGATTGTCAGATCATCCCACTTGAGCCCTGTCTTCGCCATCACAGTCCCAGAACCTGCATTTTCATCAGGAATTAGTAAGTAAGTCTTATATGTTCTTTTAATAATATTTCTTGGATTTCTGAATCACAGTAATTACAAGTCTACCCCCAGATCCACTACCCGGTAACACTCTCCACCTAGCTTACATTTCTTTACCCCTATTTTTCTCCAAGAATGGCCCCCATACCCTCTCGAGTCTTCTCCATCACCTCATTACCTATCCCCAGTCATTCTACCAGCCTTATAAACACCATAACTATCATATAGCCATCTTATAGCCAACCTTCACCCAACCCCTTAAATCACTACCCCTACCGATATCGGTTATCATCAACCTAGGCGGTACATGCGGTGACACCGACCGGCATCGATCACCGTGATTCTAAACCAAGACCAACCCTTTCTCTATTGTTCTAACAAGGTAAAAAAATTATAATTGGATAATAGCTTATTTGTTAGAATTTGTGTTAATTCATATTAGCGAGGGAACCACCACCTTCAAAGGAAGTTTTATATTTCCGGGCCCAAGGTAGTTCCCTCATTTCTTTTCTAATTAAAATCTGGTGGTCTTGTATTCTTACTTGCAGGTAGTCCTTCTAAGACAAAAAGGAGTTCTTCACAGTCGATCTGATCTCTCTCTCTATGGTACGCGCACACCCTCTCGACATTCAACAGGTATTCCTCCTAGCCCTAACCCTTATCTATTTCTCAAAGGAATGAAAGGATAGAAGCAACTCTATTTCCAAAAGCTGAAACATTCCATGCGAAACACCACCACTTACTTGGGTCTTCCTCTCGGCACTAAAAAAGTCTCTAACAAGGTGTGGGATGATTTATTGGAGAGATTTCAAAAAAATGGCTGGTTGGAAAGGAGCCATTTTATCTAGTGCTGGTAAGTGCCTACTCATAAAAAGTACTCTTCAAAATCTGCCCATTTATATCATGTCGCTTTACAAGATCCCCTCTTCCTTCAGAGAAAATTTTGAGAGGATTCAAAAAAATTCTTATGGCAGGGCATGGAGGAGAAGTTTAAATTTCACTTAGTTTCTTGGGATAAGGTTTGTACTCCGAAGTCTATGGGAGGACTGGGTATAAAAGACATCGAGAAAATGAATGAGGCTCTCATTGCGAAAATGGGCTGGAGAATGCTTTCAGAGAAACAACCCTGGATAGATTTAATTAAGGCTAAATACCTAAATCAACAAACTGTCTTTTCTTTCCTGCAAGATGAGCACCTCCCCTATGGTTCCATTTTTTGGAACAATCTAGTAAAGAGCAGAAATTTCATTAAACAGGGCAGTAAATGGAAAGTGGGTGATGGTTGTGATATAAATTTCTGGGATGATAACTGGTTTAATGGCAATCTTATGGATAGATTTGGGATGGTCAAGGATAGTCTTGTAAACAAGTATGGCACTAAAATCAAGGATTATATTGAGGGAAATGGCAACAGAAAGAAATGGAAAAAAATTTCTGTGGAGAGAGATGATCTGATCCAAAATATTTCCTCCCTTCAAGATCAGTTAGATCTTATTCCCTTAAGTCAGCTGGATATTAAGGATGAATTGGTCTGGAATAATTCTATTGATGGGGACTACTCTGTCAAAATTGGATATAATACTTTCTTCGACAGTAGTCAAACTGAGTTCAAATGGAGTAGGATTTGGATGGCTGAGTTAACTCCTAAAATAAATTTCTTCCTTTGGCTGGCTCTCAGAGGTAGGATTCTTACCACTGACAACCTGATGAGAAAAGGTTTCATAATGCCTAATAGATGTCATCTATGTAAAAAAGACTCTGAGGATATCAGTCATTTGTTTATCCATTGTGATTATGCTACCAGAATATGGAGTTTTTCCCTCTCTAAATTTGAAGCTTTATGGGTGGTGCCAAAGGATTTCAATCAGCTATGGACTCAATGGAGCCCACCCTATAAGCATTGTGTTGTCAGAAGGATCTGGAAGCTGGTTATTCCTCATATTATTTGGAGGATATGGAAAGATAGAAATGATATTATCTTTAGAAATAAAAATCAAAACTACAAGCTCAGTATTGGTAAAATTTCTAATGATATCAAAGAGAATATTGCTAGATTTAAACCCCCCAAGAACAAGAGTTATCCAGAAAATGAAGAACATGTCTTATCCCACTGGCAGATAGGAGCTGACAATAGCCATAGTAATTCGTAATAGTATTGATAGATCTTTGATTCAATGGCATCCTCCTGATTTTAACTGGTATAAGTTGAACTTTGATGGGGCCTCTAAGGGTAACCCTGGGATTGCAGCAGGGGGAGGAGTGATCTCGGGATCATAAAGGTAGTCTGATTGCTGCGTATGCTAGAAAAATGGGAATTCAAACCAATCATTTTGCCAAAGCATTATCTGCTTTATGGGGCCTGAGAATTGCTCAGACTCATAATATCCAAAACCTCATTCTTGAAGGGGACTCACTTAATATCATTAATCATCTTAATCAGTGCTCACCTCCAAGTTGGAACATCAAGGATTTCATCTTGGAATCCATAAGTATTTTCCAAACCTTCAATAACATTCGGATCATGCATACTTACCGGGAGGGTAACAAGGTGGCAGATGCATTGGCTAATTATGGCATTAATGTTAACCACATTGTTTGGGATAATAATAACATTCCTGAATAACTTCAAAGCAGCATTCAAGTGGATATCTATGTACATGCAAATTCAAGATATGGGATATGAGCATTGGGAGTGGATTTGTATTAATAAAACTCCCACACGTGCTGACTTTAAAACAACACTCATACAAATCTTGACGGACAATCAAGATTGTATGAAGTATAATGGGAAATTCAAGTGGATTTATATGGAAATGAAAGTCACACATGCGGGCAATATTGAGCTCTCAACAACTTGTATACAAGGCTTTACGGATTCCCAAGACAGAAATAAAGATAATGATGATCTGGAGTGGGCTAGCAAAAGGACTGTAGTTCCCACATGTGGATTTTCATAGGTTCATAACAGCAGTCACTCAGGTATTCGTGGGAAAAGCAATGGCTATTCTAATCAGCAATCTCACTACGCAGATAATAATAGTGAAAGGCAGACTGATATTTGCACTCTTAAGGATTCTAAATTTTTATTTGCAAGCAGTTAAGCATGGTGATAATGGGAGGAGCCCCTTGCCAGATTGAGCCCAGTGTGGATCCGAATGGAAGGATAATGAGGAACTTTGGAATATTCTCAGCCAGGGAGGCATCACCAACTTTATGGAGAAGATTCAGGGCCACGACCAAAGTATTTCGGCATTTTGCGAAGGATTGGAAGGATCACACTATGGATTATGGAGGGTAGAAGATTTTGATCAATGAGGAGTTAATTGCTGAAGTGGTACCGCCTTGGCATGGAGGGGTACCGCTTTTTTAATAAAAGGGTTGACAGAGAAGCTGAGGAGAGGAAATTTGTTGAGGGAAATGAGAAGTTGGTCTTTGTCACAGCGGGCCTACAAGTTAGTTCGATCCCTTCACCTTTTGACGAGGTTACCCGTATGATGGTGCATTTCATTTCTTTGGAGGAGGTTCGTCACTGTGCCTGCTTAAGCATCTTGTGTTCCTCAACCACTTCCACAGGAGTCACATGGTATGTTTCCCCCACTATCTGCTTAACTCTCTTGAGTGCTCCATTTTGGAGTTTCAAAAGCATGCTCGTGTGGTTCCATTACACCAGGGACTCATTTTCTTGCTGCATAAACTGTGTCTTCTTCGATCTCCTAGTATCCCTTCCTCCCCTAGCTCTGTTCCTCCTCTTCCCAGATCATCACAGCTGCTAGCCCCATCTCTCCACCTTCTATCCCCGCCACTGCTACTATCACCCCTCTACCGGCCTTCTCAGCTCCATCTTCCATTCCCCCACCTCTACTCCCACCCCCTTCGCTTCCACTTCGGCCAGACCTGTTACCAGGTCTTCTAGAAGACTGAACCTTGATACCCCTACTGTGGGGAAGGTCCCTCAAGAGATTGAAATTTCCCATAACCTCCTACATATTAGTAGTGCTAGTTCTCAGGAAGCACATATTGAGAGCTCCACAAAAAGGCTGGAAGCCTTAGAAGCTGACATGAAGTTGTTGAAGGAAGAGGTTAAAAACTTGGCAAAGCAAAAAGGTAAGAGGAAGAAGGAGGAGGAGGTGGCTATGGATAATAGTCAGGTTGAAGATATATACAAGAAGCTGAACTCCTTAGACACCCGTTTAGGGAAGGCCAAGACTCACCATGATTATAATATGGCCATTTTTAATGCAATTGAAGAGTTTATTGAACAGCATGTCCGCAGCGTCTCTAATCTCAGCAGAGTTCCAGCAACCCTTTGGGGCACAGATAAGGAAAGCAAAAGGACCATTGAACAGCTGGATGTTACTGACTCTACCCACATGACGACATTGGCTATGTTCACCTCTTGGCAGAATATCAAATCCAGCATCGACAAAGCTGCCAAGAAGTAATTGTGGGTGCTTTTGTTGCACTTCTTTGTAATTATTGCTATTTTTTTGCTTTGCTTTCCTGTAGTGTTCGTATTGTTTTTGTTTTGATGGGGTAGCTACTCTTGGGCTACTTTGGGTTTCATTGTCCCATTTGGATTTTGATCCTTTTGTTCTAGTTCTCATTCCTATTCTGGCTTCTAGGCCCTCTTTTGTTCTCAAGGGTATAGTCCCTTTCAAAAACTATTTTCCCCAAAAAAAAAAAGATGAGATAGGAAAGGAAAAAAATTGGGTAAAGGACGAAGAAATACCTTCAGCCGAATGGACGCGTGCATAAGAGTCTTTAGTCGGGTTGGATTTTTACGCACTGCAGAAGGTTAAAAAAAAATCATGTAGGATGTTGCACATGGATAAAAGCATTTAAGATGACTTAGTGGAAAAAGACACATTTAATGTTAAAGTACGTTGGTAGGTGGTATAGCATTTAATGCTGGAAAGAAGCAAAAACTATAAATACAAGGTCAGGTAAATCATTTGTTACCTTGCGTTTATGAAGAAGAAATAACTCTCACAAACTAAGAAAATACAGAGAGAGATTTGTGCGAAGAAAGGAGAATCCAAGAGATCTAAAGTGTGTGACTAGGGTAGATCGAAAACTAGTGTGGAAGGAGTACACGAGCGTGGGAAAATTTGTTGAGGAAGCACCGTCTTGTGGAAGGATTTTTTTAGTTAGGGTTTGGTAGCTAAGGCATGGAGTTAAAAGGATTTCTTCGCAAGGTTGAGCTATGGGATTAGACAGAGTGGTAGAGTAGAGAAGGGGAAGAGGATTTAAGTGTTAGCACTGACCAGAAGAATGACACCAAGGAAACCAACCATTTTACCAAAGAAAATAAAGGGCAAGGGAAAGGAAAAGTATATCATTATTGTTGCAAGCATCAATGAAGAATGGTACATAGAAATGTAATACCCAGATGGGGTATTGCTAGGAAAATAATGGGATTCACACCTGCGAAGATGGCCGTAAGTGATTATAATCATTACACAAGCACAATGGAGAAGGAGATGGCTTTGGAGTTGGTTCACCCAACCAACAATAGGATGCTAGATGGAATGCCCATTTATAATGATGAGGTAAAGGTCAAACTAGAAAAGGATGGGTTGTTGTAATTGTATGAGTTACCCTACTTTGGCAAGCCTGAGCGCCTTTATCAATGGTTGATGTCACACATTCATGAAGATCATTTTTATTTCATGGGGTACAAGATGTGCATCACAGAACAACTGATTTCTAAGTTCATAGGCCTTAATTGTGAAAGAGATAGCATTAATGATGATCTCGAGTGAAAAAGAGGCTTCAAGAGACTCGCAGCCACATATCACTACAAGAAGGGTTCGAGATACTTTGACATCTAATAAATACCAGACCCAGTGATGAGGATGGCCATACACTTAGTCACCAAAATCAATGACCAGGAATGGTGGACACAAGTAAATAAGGCGTGAATGAACATATGCCAAAAGATATCAGAAGGAACCATCTACAAATTGTCCACTTTAATCACGAATGAAATTATAAGTAGCACACATGAGAGAGAGAGATACTCTTCAGATAATTTACTCCTCGATATGTGTTCTCGAGATATTAGAGTGCTCGATGGGCCTAAAAATTTGTGTGGGAGTATCTAGAAGAAGATCCCTCACCCACAAAGAGGTTTACATAGTATACTTTTGAAACCATGATGGTCACTATCAAGGCACACCTAGAGAAGTGGTATAAGTGAATACGTGACACATTTGAGGTTGAGTGGATGATTCTAGAGTAGTTTCACGTGCTCATAAGTGGAGAGGAAGAATTTTTAGTATACCAACACTTCTGCATTGGAAAATTTATGATGATAGATGGGAACATGAGTCCATGGTACAAACTACCCTTCTCCTTAACCGCGTTATACTTCTAAGCTGAATTTAATCAATTCTAAGAGGCCAAGAGACTAAGGTTTGACCTTAGTAAGGTAAATGCAGACCACTGTAAGTTGCATTGGAATCTAGGCTACCCAAAGAAGTGCACGTACGTGGAGAGATATGTCTCCCATGAGATCCAAATGATGAAGCCTTTGATGCTTTCAATTACAGGAAGGACCACAGTAAAGGTGTACCTACGCATAAGACCAAATACTGAAAAAGGTGTTTACTTGGAGAATGATGTCTCCATTTATGAAGACCCCATACGAAGGAAGAGGGCCTATCCTAGAAAGAGGGAGAGAGAAGAGGTACAGAAGGCACCAAGTGTTCAAACTACTCAGGTGGTAAGCGCATGAGAGACAAGTGCTAAGCCTAGTACTTACACACAAAGGAAGAAGTCCCCAGTGAAAGCAAAGACTCTAGAAGAAGAGGCATTAGAGCATGAAGATCCCCTCACTTAGGAGGAATCACCAAGGAAGACATCACCTATTGAAGAAAAAGAAAGAGAAAAATCCTAGTAAGAAAGAAGTGAAAGGTGACGGATGAGGCATATTCGAAACAACCGAAGACCTAGATGCTTACATCGGCAATAGAGATGATGATGAAGATGAACCAAGAGGTGAAGACCATCCCATCTATGAGATACATGATTCTGAAGAAGAAGGAGATGAGGAGTATAACAAAGGAGATGAGGAAAAGGAGGATGAAGAAGAGGTTGAGACCCAAGGCAAGGGGGTAGGTGGGGAAGAAGTTACAAAAGAACAAAGGACCCCAAGCCTAAAAAAGGAACATGTAAATGAGGCCACGAGAGAAAGAAGTGGAAAAAATCATCAAGGACTTAGTGGAGCAAGAAGTGGAATGTAGCGTGGATGTGGTGATGAAGGAAGCTAAGGAGGAGAGCATAGAAAAAGAATATGGCAGCATGGGAGGAGATCCCAATTTGGTTGTAAGCTTTACAAAGGCCGCAGGCATAGGGAGGAAGAGCACACAAGCATCAAAATTTAAAGGAATGGGCTACATTGATGATCTAAACAAGGTTTTGTGCACGCACTTCTAGAGCACCATGCCAATAGAAAAAATTCTAGCCATGACTTCATTTGATGAGTAAGGAGCATACCCTCATAAAAGGAAAAAAATTGTCATGGGGATTCGAGTCCCACATTGATGAGACAAAATTTGAAGTAAGCCAAGGAGCACTGATGAAAGTACCAAAATCAAAAGGGATAAACCCCTTGGAGAATGATCAATGACTTTTAGATGAGAAAATCTGCAATGTATCTTGAACAAATTCTCGGTTGAGGTTGAAGCCGAGTTCTTTGGGAGAAATAACATGGTAAAGTTCCTAGAGGCGAGTTGGAGAAAAAGGAATAAGAGCTCATCTAAAAGACCAAGGACTTGAATTAGGAAGAGATAATCAATGCTCATTTAAGGCATGAGTTGAAAGATGAAAAGGAAAGCGTGCACGAGGCATACAATAGGATAGAGATGATCATAGATGCCATTGTGCTAAAACATCTAGACTTAACATCACCCGCTCAAAAGTATGGGTCATCCTTGCAATGCCCGAAAGACTTAAGCCACATACTCACTATGGAGAGGTGAACACTTGCCCTAGAATTAGTAGAGGAGGCATTGTCACACTAAGAGAAAGAAAATAAGATGAAGGTGGTGGAGATTTTTTCCGAGTAAAACAAGATCCTCACCGATGTAAAGGCCGCCAGACAAACTGTTGAGGCTGCCTATGATAACTGCACATACAGAGATAGAGTGACAAGTATCCTAGTTGTCACCCATGAAGAAATATTTTTGAAAAAATAAAAAGGGGAACAGGCGAAGCGAGACAAGATCATAGCCAAGGTAGAAAAGAAATTAGAGGCCATTGAGACCTTGTGGGGCTCAATCAAGAACCGGATAAAGGAATTATACCCTTAAATCACTTGAAGGATGGATGTGCTCAAGGATTTGGGAAAATAGATGGAGGAGATTATGGATACAATGAGTGCTAAGGGAGAGGAGCTTAGTTTTGAAGAAGTGAGTGCCCTGGTGGGTGACCTTTGTCAACAAGCATAGAATGAGGTCGACACTTGGGGGAAATTAGAAGCTGATTTAAGGAAGGATTTCCCTCTCCTCCTCTAGAAGTAAATAAATTTCCCCATTCTTTCATTATTTTCCCCAATTCTCATTCCTTCATTCTTCCATTCCAACCATCTGTAAGGATCCACCATTCTTTAATTCTTTATTGAAGAGTGTTTCTGGGGATGGAGAATAGGCATAGTGTGGGGTGATGTTGGGCCCCAAAATATCAGCTAAGTACAAGAAGGCATGTGGGCATGTGGGACCTAGTTGAAGAAGGGTGTGTGGGTTGAAAGCACACAGGGAAAGGGTTCTGTAGGGTTTTGTGGAACACATGGTGTGCACAAGGAAAAATGGGTTTTGTACTTAGTCACATTCGGTATCCTAGGAAGCACACAAGAAAAACATGACCCTTATGGATAAGGTGCCATCCTGGTGACTATGGATCAAAAGGGAATATTCCAAGCATGCGATAGAAGGTTCCAGAAGACATCATTGTAAGGAATGGAGAGCTCATATCTGGAAAGGCATGCTTCCATGGAGGACTACTTTGACACTTTGTAACCGATCTGTAACTTTTGGAAGGCATGACGGTGGGTGCTAAGGCTATATATACAAGCTCCGGATGGAAGAAAAGGATATAGTTGAAGAGAGATGAAGCCCTACAGAAAACAAAATGGAGGTTGTTATGGGTTAGGGATTAAGAGAGCTCTGTGAGCATTTAGCACATAAGGGGATGGGTTCTCATTTTTCTTTGTAATATGATGAGCATAATATAGCTCTAATGCATGATTTGGCTCTGCATAATTATATGAGGATCTGTTATGACCTCAAGGGATGTAATGTGGGTTATTAACTTTGATAGTATGAATATAATGCTTTGTTATAAATCATCTGTGTTCAATAATTATACATTTACTTTCTGTATGAATCATCTCCATGTGTTTCTTGTTATCGCTCTTACCTGGATACATTGAGATGACAAATCTTCCTAAGTTCATAAGAATGTGGTTTAGTTCTTTTCTGTCCTACATTTGATTATCTGTTCTAAGATGATGCATTCTCAAAAAACTCACATAAAGGAGAGGCTCGCACCCACGCATGCCTCAGTTGAGTGCCCAGAGGTTGTTGGGTGATAGGCCAGTGCACATGCGATTTTTCTATTTTGTGAAGGGTACAAAAATGGCTACAAATCTCTACTAACCCACACTCATTATCAGCTTATTTTCTTAAGATTTTTGGTTTATACCGTTTATCTTGGTATTATTTAATTTTCACAAGTATTTCTTTGTAGTCCTCCATATCTATTTTGGTGATATTAGCTACCCATTCATCCATAACCTTAGCTTTATCACTAGTTTCTTCCATTATAGTGATCACTTGGGGATTCACTTACTCTTCTGTCAATATTGGTTGAACCAAAGACCTTGCAACCTTCATAATTATTTCACATAGCTTGGATGTTTGTTCTTTTAACTTGGTATTCTTAGATTTTTCCTCATCAAGCTTAAGAAAAATACTATTAATCAATGTTTGCATATCTTTCTTAAGGCCTTCAGTAGTTACCTCACCTAGAGGAACTCTTGTCACCATCAGATCTTCCTTAGTCAATTTATCTTTTCCCTTACCTAGTAATCGGGGTAGATAGTTAAACAAATTTTTGTCTCGATGGTTCAATTATAATCTTTGAAGTCACCTTTTTATCTTATACTTCCTTCCCTTTTTATTGATACTCTTCAATAATAGTAAATCCATTTCCTCTAAATTGACCACTTCCTTAGCACTAAGAAGTGTCTGTGATGCTAACCATGTAGTAAAGTATTTTCCTAAAGAGGTTGATGTTCTGGAGTGGACCACCATCTCTTGAGTAGTAACTTCCTTGGAAGGATGCATGATCATTTCTTGTTGTACCTTTGGTGCTTCAAACTAGTATCTTGTAACAACACATTTTCAAACTCTATCATCTTTCGAATCACCAATTGACTTTAAATACCCTTCTCCTCCTAAGTTCTTTTATCAACATTATATTCAAATCCCTTCTCTTTCTCAACTCCCTCCTATAATAGAGGATCTTGAACTGAAGATTCCTTAACCTTATCCAAATGAGTACATTCTCCACTTTCCTTTTTAATCTTTCCTTCTTCTATCTCCACAGTTTCCATTAAGAATTTACCTTTCTCTAATGGTTGAGATACCTCCTGAAGTGAGGACCCTTCCATGTTAGCATCATGTATTTCCTTTTATGACTAGTTGAATGATCTTCTAAAGTTTAAGGGGGAATATTTCTCGGTGGATAGAAAGGAGGAGGATGGGGAGATGGAACTTCAGTCATAATCAAGAAAAAATGAATGTAGAAGGTCTCAAAGGTGGCATCACAATTTCTACATGTGTAGAATGAATATGTATAGTAGGAGCAACAAAGAAATGAAGAAACCAATGTGTGAGGATCATCACTTAGTGTAAATTTTGAAATTGATGTTTTCTTCAAAGGTGAGCATTATTTTTGGTATTTTTACTTGGTTGTAACTTTGTAGGCCCCTTCTACTCTCCCCAGTCCTTCTTTTCTCTTGGTGCTCTTTTGACTGATTTCATTCATCATAGGTTCTTCTAGGTAGTAAAATTTACCAAGAAGCTAGGTGGAAGTATAGAGAAAAACCCTTGATGTTATTTCCATAATTGTTTTTGGTTTGGTCCTCGCATACAATAGTGGAGAATCATCCCTACTCTCATCATAGCATACAACTAAAATTAAATTTCCATCATCTGAGATATTCTTGGAAATATTTTCCAACCCAGAGATTATAATCTAATGCGCTGTCAATTTGGTGTAATCTCTTCTTCTAATTTCAAATTCATCCCGAATATCTATATAAATATTCCTCCGGTGTTGGGAGACATGTGTGATCCAATGAGACAAAGATTCTATGTAATATTTCTGTAATAAAAATTTATTCTAGCTTTATAATCTGCTTGAGTATAATTGTGGAACATTTATTTGGAAACATTTCAAGCTTTTTGGATGTTAGCACAATGATAAATCCCAATGAAAACTAGAAAGAGAACCACTTCTATATGAATCCCTTATTGCAAATCATGAAGTTCCACCAGTTTTCTACATAGTTCAAGTAAAATCCACCTATCACTAGGATACCTTGGGAGCTTTAGTGGTTTTCTTGAGAAACAAAAACCCTTAGATAAGTGAAATGAGAGAACTAAATAAAAATGCATCCATATTGAACAACTGAATTCCATGTAGTATCGTACACCCACTTCTCCTTCATCTTAGGATCAAACTTGCAGAGAACTTCATAGAAAAAGAAATCATTAACTGTTTGTACTCCTTGAAATAATCAAGAAAGGCCAATTGTGGATAATATTCATGAATTGGATTCTTAGCTGAGGTACCTTGGCTTCATAACCTAGAAAATACACCATTTACTATATAAGAAGTAATCTTAAAATCAAGCGTTTGAGTGAATCCCCATAATTAGCTATCAATATTATTGTTAATATTTCCCACCTAATTAATCAAAGTGTTGGATCTCAAACTTGAACCTATCTCATATAAGGTTGAACTAAGTTATTGAGGAAACAATGGGACTGTCTCCAAGTTGTGGGACCTTACGTGCTTGAGACAGACCTCTAGAGAAGGCCGGTTCCTCTACCTATTTCTACTACTACTGTTAATCCTAATGGTGAAATGAAATCCTAAGCTAAACACATAAAGGTATCAGGGATAAAAGGATATATAGAAAGGGAAAAATAATTTAAGGTAGGATATAACACTTTGGAAGGAAAGGGGGATGAACATGATCAACTTTGAGTGAAAATGAAGGAAAATTCATAGAGAAAGAATAGACACATGTAACATAGAATAGAACACAATTGCACAATATTTTTCAATGGACACAATTAGAAAAGGAAATGCAAGGGACAAGATGAGGCACAATAAGTTCAAAACATAAGGAAGGAAAGAAATAATAATAAAACAAGCTAAGGATGAAAGTATCCATAAAACAATGCTTCTATTACTTCCAATTATACACAGTCTATTACAATGGCACATGAGGCCAATATCCACAGCTAATATCTAGATATGAAGGTTTGTCACTCAAAATTCAAGGCAATTCTTATACAAACTAAAAGAATCCAACCCTTTATGATGAGCAATGCCCTTACATTTATAGAAGAATGATGGAGAGAAGAGGAGGATAAAAGAGGAAAAAATGGATTTGAATATTCAATCACCAATAACCAAAAATGAATGCCTACAAATCTACATGTAAATCTATCAAATGTGCTTCCCCATGACTGTTTGGCATGTATGATAAGGAAGGAGGTGATATTTTTATCAAATTGGGAGGTTGGAATGATCATATCCTGCATTAATGGATGGAGAGATTTTTTCATACTTCTCACCTACCTAATCCTATAAAAATTTGAACTTGTGTGATCTGAAGTGTATTCCACTTCAATGAATTTCAAACAAGCCTAAGCATGGAGGTGTTAGATCCAAGTAACAAAATTTATGGCAATCTGAAGGCTACAAAAAATGTAAACACATAATGACAAGTGGTGCATGTATATTAGTTGAAGAGATAGGCTGACTATTTGTCTATTTTGTCATTTTCTTCTATGTGTAATGCCATGGTTAGTTGCAAGAATTTAGAGTCTTGTTGGCACACCTTGATAGGTTGCATGTGATACACTCATTTTGACATGTTTTTACGTGGCACAATAACTAGCATAAAAGAAGGTGCGTGAAAGGGAGATGCACAAAGGAAGAAAACAAAGTGAAGGCATGAAAAATTAATGCATGTGGGAGGAAAAAGAACATATTTATAAGGGATAAGTATGTAGATGAGGAATGAACATCTAAAAGGTGATGTGTGATAGAGAAAAAGAATTGAAAAAGATTTCTAGGGGCTTAAATAACTTGGGAAGCAAGTCCAAGAAGTGTGCGACAGCTTGCATGAGCTACTAGGAGGAATTTGAATGCACTATGAATGTGAGCAAGAGGAATGGAAGAAGATAGAGAAATAGTAACAAGAAGCATGAAGAAAAATAAGACCATAGGAGGTCACACAGGAACAACAACCAAGAAATGATTATCAGGCACAATTTTTCACCTTAGGTTTTCTTGATTTCTCAAGGGGGTAACAACCTAACTCAACCTCATTATGGCAGGGTTTCTTAGATACCCATGGATGTGGATGGATGTTGTGTGATATTGCACTCTGTGAAGAAAGTGAAAAAAGATTATTCCCTACATAAAATCCTACAAATCAAAGTATTTAAATAAGATGATGTTAGCAAATTATGTGGACAAAGGTTGCTGACAATAGCCAACCCCGAGAAGCCAAAAGGATTCCTTCAAAGGAAATCAACCTCGCACAAGAACAATTAATGTCACTTATTTAGGTGGACATATATGTAAGGGATTAATTACAAGAATAAAACCACAGATCATATTCTTGATCCATATACAAATATTCAGAATAATTAGACCCTACAGAATTAACCAGGCCTTCCTCATCAATAAAATCAGATTTGGGTACAAAAATAAAGTTTTCAGCAAAGAAATCACACACTTCCTCCTGAGTGTCGTAGATATGGGAAACTGTGGTGTTGGTATCGGGGCTGCTAATATAATCATTTGGTATCAAACTCTACGATGCAAAGTGTGGTAGCCTTCTCGTATGTCTAAACCAAATTCATATTTGTGTTCATATTATGTAAGGTCATCTTGGAGCCTTTCACCTCGTAATACACATACCAAAATTCCTTAATTACTTCTCAAATACATTGTTTTGATGCTAAAATGGATTCTAGATGATCAACAGTACAACTTGAATTTAATGAAGCTCTAGGTCATGAAGCATCTTGTATTGCTCCCATTACAAAGACTCGACAAATAACAAGAAAAGATCCAATGTAAGCAACATGGTAATTATTACAACCTAAGGCCATTTGAAATCACCATGATGGGAAACATGTTATAAAATGACATAAAACAAGCAAAAATAATAGGAAGATTATAAGAAATAGGTGAAAGTTAGATATTGCATAGGAATAGCTAGTGATTGGGTCAATCATTGGCAATTTCTCTGGATTTTAACAGTATAAAAAAATAGAGATAAAAAATTAATTAATCTATGATATAATGCTAATTTCAGAGCACATATGGCATGATGAGCAGGAGATGAACAATTTTACCTATTATTAGTGACTAAGATGGAAAAAATGGAATGATTACCTTATGTAACTAGTTGATTTGGTTGATAGAAAAGCGAGGATGATTCGACGATGAAAAAGACGATGTGAAAATCAATTTGATAATTTTGGAGCAGCATGAAAGTGATGGAGCTTGGTTGAAGAGGAATGACTTCTGGAATTCCTAGGAAATATAACAATTTTCTAGTAAAACACCTAAAATTCCCCCTAAATGAAGGTAAAAAGCACACTAATATAGATCGCGGTGATTAGGAAAATCACCGGAGATTGCGAAATATTAGTTAGGTGTCCAAGACGAGTGATTTTCCTTCCATTTCAAAATGGATTTTGGAATATTTCTTAGTGGTTAGGATAAAAATGGGGAGGGACTCCAAGATAAACTAAATTGGTTAGGATAAGGGTGAGAGATTTTTTTAGAAAGTTGTTTTAGTTATGGTTAGTTATGTGGGGAGAGGTGGTTAGGGATAAGTTAGGGGTGGTCTAGTTATATTTTCTAAGGTTAGTAAACTAGTTAATTAGTTGATTATAGCTAGTGAGGTGTCCAAGTTAGCATGGTAAGGTGTGAGGGTGAGAAGTAAGGTTATTTAATTAATTAATTAATTTAGACTTTAGGGATGTGGGAAGGGTGACTATATTAAATTAGTTAAAGGGTCCAATGGATGATTGTAATATCAGGGAATGTCACATATGGGTCATGTATGATTGTAAATGAACCTGGGATAAGGAGTGTAGAATTTTGGTGTTTACATTTACCCCTTTTTCTGGTGATTTTAGGCAAATCATTAGACAAAACTACAAGGAATTTTGAGTTGTCATGGGTGAATTTATTGTAGCATAATATAGTGAACACTAGTGTGTTTTTTAAAAGGCTTGCCCCAATTATAGGGGTTAAAAGTAGGGTTCGGTGAATCAATTGATAGGGTGGCCAAAGGGCTTGATGCATGTGGATGTATGACTCTTACTAGGTAAAGTTGTTGAGCGAGAAAACCAAGTGATGGGGGCCAAAGGGCTCATCTCCCATAGATGAATGGTAAATCCCAATTTTTGACTATGTTGGTTTTCTTAAAAATTTTGAAGGATAAACTTTTGAGACATGGCACATTGGTATAATAGGGTGAAAATTGATATGGTTTAGGAAATGTAGTCAAAAAGTCCCAAAACGGTAAATCATTAGCAATGAGGTTAATCGTCGATTAATGCAATCGTCGGTGATTTGAATCGCATGAAAAAGGGGTTTAAATAACCTAAATTCATTTTGTTTTATCACATTTGTGACTATGTAGTGAAAGAGATAGTGTCAGAGAGTGTGAGAAACATGTTTTTGTGATGATGGAGTGTGGAGATGGCATCGTTGAGTCGAAGCGGAAGATGGTGTTAGTCGAGGTAAAAATTTAACCCATTTGGTTTTCATTTTTGTGATTTTTTAATGATTTTAGTAAGTTGAGGTTGTATTATAGCACGTGAATGCCCTAATTTAATTTAGCAAGGATCCCTAATGATTCATCCAATCGCTAGCGATTGAGGTGAATTGTCGGTGATTCACTGTTTGAAATTATTTTTGGAATTTCTAAATGGAAGTTGAGGATTTTGATCAATGTTTTTGATTTAAGATTTGCTTTTGAAGGCTGACATATGTTAAATGTTGATGTTTATGTTTGTAAGATGATTTTGTTATTGCAATTTTTTTTAGTGTTCAACTTCAATGTGAAGGTATTGACATTTATTGTGTGTTTGTATTTTATAGGTGGATGCAAAGTTGACCATCCGAGATCATATTCCTCTGATGTTGGATGAGGTCCAAGAGGATCTATTTGATGATGACTGGGATAACTTTGAGTTAGTGGGGTTTTCTAGTATGAGGTTTTATAGGCGGATCCATAGATGCCATTGTTTTATTCTATCATTGTTAGAGAGGTGGAACCCTTCCACCAACACCTTCTAGATTACTACATGGGAGATCACTATTACACTAGAGGATGTTCATAGGATTATGAGACTACCAATTAGATAGCAGACTATCTATCGTGCATCTCAAAGGAGGAGAGGGAAGATAAAATGTAGAGGTTCTATGGAGGTGATGCACATGATCTTAGATACTCATAAGGAGATTTTGAGTACCGACACTATATGATGTTGGGGAGATGATTGTCCACATCACCATGATGATGTTGGGCATTTCATGTTTTGCATTTCCAGATTTTAGGAGGTGGTAGGTTCCCTTAGATGATGATGGGTGTAGTTGCAGAGATGATGGAGCACCGTATAATTTTTTAGTTGGCTCCTACTTTATCTTGGCTTAGATTTTTAGAGAGTTATGGGCTTGGGCTACCCACAACACAAGCTTTATGAGATTGATGTCATATTTTTAGTATAGTGTTGGGCACACGAGCATATTATTATTAGGACTTTAGGTGGGTGATTTCATTGGGAATATTATATAGTGTAAACATTATATTATGAGTTTTTGTGGATCAACAAATAATTACACTGGAATTATATGTGAAGTTGTTGTAAAAACTTCACGTATTTAGCTTATTGTTTGCAACTACTCCTAAATTATAGGAGGTTGTTTTTGCTATGTATATGGCTATATAATAGCCATGAATTGTGTTGTGTAAAGTGACAGAGAAGTAATATAATAATTTTGTGCATTGTTTCCTATGTAAAATCTGATTCAGAGTTTTCATTTGGCATCAGAGCGATTATGGATTCCTGAGCATTATGTGGGGTGGATCCAAGTTATTCATGGTCGCCCTTGTTATGGTAGTGATTTTATTGCATTATTATTTTACCTATAGGCGTGCTCTTTATTGGATTCGTTGCATTTCAAACTGACCTGCATCATCTGTTCTATTTTTTCAAAGATTATTGTTTAGACAGTGTAATCAGGGAAAATAAAAGGCGTTTGAAAGGTGTTATTGAAACTACAAAATAGTATTTCCAAACATATTACTTCTTACATTATCAAAAAAAAAAAAAAAAAAAAGTGGGGGAAAGAAAGCATGCTTTTTTAGCGGTTTAGGCGTCAAACTCAGTTAAGAACAGCTTTCATATCATGCAATGAAATAAAAAAATGAATACCATTGAAAATCTCTGGAAATAAGCTTTCCCACGCATTAAACGGTTTGCAAATCGGAGCTCTGGTTCTCAAGTTATGAACAAATCAATGTTGGTCACTTCAAAAGCAGCCGTGAGTTTCTTGCCTTACCACAACCATTTTGATTGGCTAATTATTTTATAGTTTTGCAAAACTATAGTTTGAAAATATTTATTTTTTCTATAGTTTTCGCTTAAATAATTGCAAACCGAGGAAAATAATACATTTTTGGCCAAATTAATACTTGTTTGGCGCGAGTTCTTGAGGTCATAATTTTTTTGGAATCTACATTTCCTCTCGGTTCCAACGAGTGGTCACACGATAAATTTGCTCTCCATCTTGAGTAAATTTTTAATCGTTGAGCCAATTTTAATTAAATTGGGTCTTTTTACGGGAAATTGAAACCTTAATAACTTTTGCACGGTAACTCAAAATAGAGTGCCACTTTTTACAAAAGTGCTTGTTTTTTCATCCCCGTCACATTGGTTTCAATTTCATTGAAAAATTTCAAGTTCAAAAAATACCCTCCTTTTTGTACCTTTTGAGTCTTATTGAGTAATAAATGTCAAACATTAAAAATTGTAAAGGACGCATTATCGCTAGAATGCGACGTCCAATTTGTGGGGGGTTCTTCTCAATCTCCATGATCAAATCTAGCTAACCTAGCAGTATGACACTGGAGGTAGGAGGAAATGGAGGATGGAGGCTACTCAACACCTCTCGTCAGTACCAACGATGAGGTCGTATTTTGTGGTGGTGACATATTTATTTCTAGTTGTGTGTTTATTTTATCTAGTGTGCAGAATAAAGAGCAACAGTTTGTGTATGTTTGCTTGGTACATGCGAGTATTCCTATATGTTCTCTTGAAGTGTTGTGATGTGGCGTAGAAGGTGTCACTCACTGAAACAGTTGTATAGGAGGGCAGCTGGTGTCCAGAGGAGAGGAGTAGTATGCAGACCTAAAAATATGCGTAGGCATATGATTCTGGTTTCAACTACACTTCACCCCATGTTCACACTAAGGGGGTGTATGTTGGGAATATTATTATAGTGTAAACATTATATTATGAGTTGTTGTGGAACAACAAATAATTACCTGGAATTATATGTGAAGTTGTTGTAAACAACTTCACGTATTTAGCTTATTGTTTGCAACCACTCCTAAATTATAGGAGGTTGTTTTGGCTATGTATATGGCTATATAATAGCCATGAATCGTGTGTGTAAAGTGACAGAGAAGTAATATAATAATTCTATGCATTGTTTCCTGTGTAAAATCTGATTCAGAGTTTTCAATTTTATGTGGAGGCCATATGTGGATTTTCATGATTGGCTTGAGTTCCCTAAGGATTTATTGTGTTTATAGAAGGATATATGGATTCAAGGTTATAGGACCGGGAGGATGCATTGTTACATTTCAGCTGCATTAGGAGATAGTTTGGTCTTGTTCGAGTATATGCATAGATTAATTTTTGTATAGATGAGAGGATGGGGACACCAAGACCCCGCAAGATGTCAGAGTGAGGCTTGTAGTCATTAATGAGAAGCCAGGTGCCATGGGTCTAGATGAGGATGGACATATGGTTTTGATTGATGATGCGGGGGTGACCCTAGATTTTTTTGCATGGTGGGCTTGATCGTTGAGGATTTTTGAGAGGGTGAGGGTGGTAGAGTGGGCTACATAGGAATTCAAGAGAGTGCATGCTCAGGGGACAAGAGGAAAACATGAGGCAGAGGAGGAGAGAGGTGAGGGTGATGATACTATTACTTGCAGCTGTTGCATTAGTAACAACCGACAAGGTCATAGTGGAGATGGAGAGGGATACTACTTAGAGAGAGTGAGATGATCTAGTAGGAGTTCAAGATAGTCTCATTGTAGAGCAAGATGTTCTAATAGTTGATTCTGATGGCTTACAGGCATAACTTGTATAGGTATCTTTTGATAGAGATAAATACAAAGAACAGAGGGGATACATTGAGGAAGGCCTTGGGGATCAAGAGACCTTCTATTTCGGTGTGGATTTATCGGTGATAGATCGATAGGGTAGACAGAGGGGATTATCTAAAGCACCTCCTCTTGACATGGTTTAAGTGGTGTATTATGATATTGTGCAGGCAAAGAGAGACTATTACGTTGAGATGGTCATCAAGAACTACCCTAATGCAATTTTATATGAAGACTAATCTAGTAGGGGTGAGACCTAGAGTGAACGTAGTGAGCATGGGGTGAGACACCTCGAGGTTGAAGGGTGGTGATGAAGGAGCTCAAGGCACACCTTCTCCTAGAGGAGAGGGTGGTGGTAGTACAATACTAGGAGGTGTTGATTTTACTACATGATTGTATATGATGTCATAGGCTCATAGAAGCCTGTTTTCTTTATATGATGTGATTATTATGAGACTTTGATATATATGTATATGATGATGATGGTTTTAGGCTTATACTAGTGTTTGTAGGCTCATAGAATCCCATGATGTTATTTTTATTATGTAGACATTTGTATACATGAATTTTTATATGTGATGATGATTATGATGATGATGATATTGCTTATGGTATTGTGTTTTTTCATGCATTTATGTTGATAAATGGATTTAGAATGTTTTGATTAAATGTGTTTTGAAAATGTGACAAGTTTAAATCAAGGAATATAATTAAATGAAGTAAAAGTGGAAATAATGCCCCACTATAAATCTGATATGCATACATAATGGGTTTAAGATAATACTTTGCACTAGTATCCTTTCAAGATGTTAAATAAGACCGTCAATCGAAAATTTATGTAAATCACAATGTATTTGGGTGAAATGTATTCTAACAAGGTGGGAAGAAATGGCACCTATAAAGGATTGTATAGCAACTACAACAACCAAATTTCTATGGGAAAATATTATTACAAGGTATGGATGCCCGTTGAGTTTGACAAGTGATAGGGGCACACATTTTTGAATGAGACAATCAGAATTCTATTAGATGAGTTCATGATTGCACACCATAAGACTACACCATATCATCCTCAAGTAAATGGGACTACTGAGGCTTTCAACAAGATCTTGAGCCAGACATTGACAAAAAATTGTGATGTTGGAAGAAAATATTGGGATGATAAAGTTTTTGCCATGCTTTAGGCGTATAGAACAACATACAAGTGGTTAAACAAGGCCACACCCTTTCAATTGGTGTTTGGCATAGAAGCAGATCCTTCCTATGGAATTCATGTTACCTTCTTTACATATTGTGTGCACCTTTGGAGGTCTAGTTGATGAACAAGCATTAGAAGAATGAATTGAACAGTTGATTAAGCTGGATGAATGATGAGAAATAACACGTTGGAGTTAGAAGCAAGAAAAATCTAGGTAGAAAGCATGGCATGATAGGCACATCAGGGAAAAAAAGCTTGAGATAGGGCAGATGGTACTTCTTTATGATTCTAAGTTTTTACACCATCTAGGAAAACTCAAAGTACATTGGTTAGGACCATATGTTATCACTTACATACTTGAAATAGGATCTTTTCAGTTAGAAATTCTTGATGGAATACGGTTACCCAGTTAATTCAACGGGAGTAGGTTGAATCCCTACTATAAATAAGTCTTCTTGGTGTTTGTAATAAGGCAGTGTTGCCATTTAGATTAGGATTTCAATTATGTATTCCCTTAATGTATTTCCTTCTTCATTGTTATGCTTTTTCAATTTAGTTATTGTTTTGTGAAATAAGCGTGTTTGCGTGCTCAAGCCAATTACCATTTGTAGTATGTTTATGTGCACAGACTACACATACCATTTGTGTGGGGTGGTTATTGAAAAATGGGTACACATAAAGGAATAAATTATTACAAGTGCTATTCAAGTTTGAAGAGTTGATGGACAGAAGATTTCTTCCAAATAAGGACCATAGATGGAGATAAATGAAGGAATAGTATAATGCAAGGTAAGTAGCGGTCGTGGAGACTACTAGGAGAAGGCGCAGTGATGAGGTACTCAGGTGTACCAAAGTGCGCTAAGGATAATTTGGTAGCCACAATGTAGGAAGGTGCACTAAAAGGTTATAGCTGAGGCGCAAAGATGTACCGTGTGGAAAAATGTGAAAAGGGTCAATTAATGAGGATTGTTGGTAGGTGAAGGAGTAATAAATGCACTAAATTTTTCAAAATCTATATAAGGAAGGGATACAAGTTCATTTTTACCATTGTAAATCATAAAAATTGAATGAGCTAAGTGCAAAACGAGTTGAGAAAATCATGTTGAGGTGCGGAGAGTGTGAAACTAGATGTGGAGAGAATATTTGTGCACAGAGAAGCTTACATCCCCATTGGTGAAGGGTTTGAGTGAAGTAGAGCATTGCGAAAGAGCTAGGGCACACAATTTCAACTAGGGAATGTAGATTCAAGCTAGGGTTTGGAATTTTCTCATTACAGAGGATAGAAGGTAAGCATTTGCACACTATAGAGGATAGAAAGTTACAATTTATAGATGGCACCAAAGAAAGCACCTATCGTAGGAGCCAAGGGAAAGAAGAAAGTGGAAGCAGAGGTTGAAATTTCCCCCGAGAGTAATTTCTTAGAGATGCAATACCTAGAAGGCATGATAGTGGGACAAGAATGGGATTATCACGTCCATAAGTGCAAGATAAGTGATTACAACCACCACACATCGAATAATAAAAAGGAATTGGACATGCTGTTGAGTATGAAGACAAACAAGCACATAGTAGAGGACATGCCAGTGTATGATGACATTTGAAGAGAAGTTTATAAAGAAGATTATATTCTACTACATGTACAATCTCCCTTATTTTAGAAAATATGAACATTTTTACTAGTGGTTGATGAGCAGGGTACATTAAGACTTTTTCTATTTCATTGGATGAAGGGTAAGGATTAAATCCACTTTGATTTCAACTATAACAGGATTAAAGGGAACAAGTGGATCTAAATAGTGACTTGACAGATAAAGCAATAATCTTGGAGACATGGAAGGAGTTAGGGTATACCAAGGGTCCGCATGGGATGGATATCAATGAATTGAAGTACCTAGTGGTACAAGCAGCTGCACATCTAGTGACCAAATTAAATGATCAAGAGAGATGGTCACAGGTGAATATAATGTGGCTACACATTGCAAGGAGAATGTCATAGGGAATAATTTACAACATATCAGGCTACATTGCAGAAACTATCATCGAGGAAGCGTGCACAAGTCAAAAAGTAGTTTTTGCATTATCCTATTATCCCTTGTTTTTATGGAGATCGAGTGCCCGATGGGCCAAAGAATAAGATCTAGGAGTACCCGATGCAAAAAATATGCTTGCGTAAATATTTGACATGTACTTGTGTGAAGGGTCAATGAGTGGGTCATTCAAGTAGAGGGTAGAGATGTGGTATGACAGGTTCCGCGTGACATTTTAAGAGGAGTGGCACATCCCCAAGGAGTTACCTTCGGTGGTGGGAAAGGAAGTGTAGTTCATGGTGTAGTGGAACTTTTGCATCGTGCAATTTGTAATGAAGGATAGGACTTGAAGCCCCTGGTGTAAAATGTAGTATGCCTTCACAATGCGCTACTTCTAGGCATCAGTCCATCATTTTACTAATGTGCGACACCTGAATTTTGTTGCAGACAAGGTCAACTATGACTACCACATGCTATGAAAGGCATATATATATCCAGGTTAGACTGCCTACATTGAGAGGCTAATTTAATACATGATAAGCATGAAGCATGTGAGTTTGGAAACTGGAGATAGTGGAGCCGCGCTTATATATATGAAACTTAAGCCTAAGTTGGAGGGTAACGAATATGTGGAGAATGAGTTCACGCTCCTAGGGCCGTCTAAGGGTAAGAATACAAGAATTATGTACTAGATTTGAATCCTAATGAACCTATAGAGGTATATGATGAGGAAGAGTGTGAAGACAATGGAAATTTGGTACATAGAGGACAGAGGCAACCCTCAAACAGGGTAGAAGTTAAGTGCATAAGTACTCCACCCCAGGCATAAGAAGAAGGAGATGAAGAATTGGAAGTAGGAGCAAACCCTAAAGAATTCCACTTTAAGAGGGTGTTTAGATGAACAAGAACTCAAGGCGCTACTCCACAATTAGTATGGAAATCACCACGAATCTCTCCACGAAGGGGATAACTCAGAAAGAGAAGGAGAAAATTGAAGTTGAATGAGGAGGTGGAGGAGTCTGAAGAGAGTGCGCCTAGATCTCCTATACAACTAGAGGATGTGGAAGAGACCAAGGATGAAGAAATGAAGGTTGAAGAAGAAGAATTAAAGAAGCCAAGAGAAATAGAGAAAGATACTACTCAAGAAATAGAGGATCCAACTCCAAACCTTGCGCTCAAGCTTTTAAGGGCCAAGATCAAGGAGGGAAAGTGGAGAGTACGTTGCACCAGTCATGGGTTATGAAGAGGACACAAGTAAAATTTTCCATGTGTGATTCCAAAATATAGTGGGCCTCAAGGACTTGTATGGGTGGGAGTTGATGGACCCTAACATGGCAACCACGTGTATAAGGAAACAATTTTCATGGTCCATGCAAACTCACATGGACGAACCTGATTTTGATGTGTGTGAAGAGTCATGTGTGTCAAGGAGAATGAGGAAGGCACCACAAAATAGGAACATAACCATCAAGCCAACTATTATGATTGATGAACAGTGAGTAATGCCTTAGTGAAGGTATCTATAGAGGTGGCACACATGAATGTGGATAAAGATGCCACTATCAAAGCACTAAGAGAAGAGATCAAAGGCAAAGATACAAAGATTGCGCATCTGAAAGGAGAGAAGGACCTAGAGAAAAATAAGAATGGGGTTCTCATCAGCATGGTAGAGGATATCGGAGATCATGTCCTGTAAGAAAGACCACACTTGAAGCCCAAGGTACCAAAAAGTACCCTTTGTCTATGCACTTTGTGTGTACCCTAGTTGATTTGGTACTTAGGATGGACTAGTTCAGATGCTAGCACCAAAGGACCCTGATCAGGAAGAAGAGATGGTAAAGGCTTCAGTAGTGTGAAATATTTCATCATGTGAGGCATTGCTTCAAAACTTACAAGAGGAGTTGAAGAAATTAGACCAGGTACTAAACATATGTGTAGATCCAGAGGCAGTAATAAGGATCAGGATCATAGTAGAAGACAATGAAGTCCTGAAGGAAATGAAAGATGAGACCTTGGGACATGTGGAAAGAATGGCGCTAGTCAAGCAAAAGCATGAGGCCCTTACAAAGAACACAGAACCCCATAAGGAAAAGTTAGATGAGATTGGAAAATGTATAGCGTAGAAGATGGATCTGTTAGAAGGAAGAATGTATGCTATGTCCAACATTGTTCTAGTGTTACAAAATGAGAAGGGAGAAATTACCCAAGATGAGTTGGAGTCTATTGTAGTGGAAATTCTAGAGAAAACAAAATCCATACTAACTCGAATGACAAAACTTGGAAGAAAATATAAAATAAGAATATCTAGAATTAATTCTTCTGGTTGAGACAAAGGATGTTGCACAGTGAGAGTTCATTCTTTATGCAGAAATTCTTTCATTTATTTCCATTCTTTATTCTTTATTATTCAAGAGCAGCCATTGTCGGGGTGGCAATGTAGTTTAGTGTGGGGTAATGTTGAGTGGACAAGAGTATTATACGAAGGAGAGGGCACACGTAAGATTCTCACATAGAATTAAAGCACTATCAAAGACGCAGAAGGATAGGGAAGGACACGCATGAAAAGAAAAGGGCAAATTTGGGACTTAGCCATATTCACATGTATGGGCTGTTTTTGGAGATAGCATGCTTTGAACACAAATCAAATAAATACTTGTGTGATACACATGATATTTTTGGAAGAGTGGCTACCAAGTGCTTTACATGGGTTTGAGCTAATAATAGAATGCTACTACCAGTTAACCAAAAGAGATATATTGTTAGCGCACTTGCATGTGTGCCTATTATTGTAAAGCCACATTGCTATTTTCAAAATGCAAGTGGTGAAGGGAAAGTCCCCACCCTTATAAATATGTAGTGATTTGCATAGAATAAAAGGACTATGTGAGAACTAGATATGAATTACTGTGAGGTTATGCTACCAGATCTGATGCGCGCATGAGCTTATGGTATTACTTATTGTAATAAGATTATATGTATTTATTGTGTTTAATATAATGGAGTGTATTGATAAATCAAGGTATTAATCATGAGTATAATTGGTTCTTGCATGATTGAATTCATTATGGGTATTATTTGAATCTATTACTCTTTAGATCTAGATTTGGACATGCTCTGTAGAATGTTATATTAATTATGGATATGAATGCATTAAGTCTTCAACATGCTAACATCCTACATAAGAAACCCTAAAGAGGGGCCTAGTACCTTTGTGTGCTTCAGGTGAGCGCTCATTCTAGGATGAGTGATTTTCCAAAGGTACTTGGGTTATTACTTGTAAATTATAGGTTGCATTAGTGTTTGAAGAGCTTAGTGGCTTCTAATGGAATACTACACATAAGTAATTTTTTTTCAATTGTCCTCAATGTAATCTTAAGCAATTAAACAAAAATTAATCAATTAAAAATAAATTTCATGTCGAGGTCAATAAATTTGTGATAAAAATTACTTGTATATAGTGTACTACCCTTTGTTATATAATATTACATAGCTATAGATCTATATTAACAACTCGCTAGGCTAAGACATTACTATTATCCAAAATAAGCCCCTGCTTATTTTTGGCTAACTCCTCCTCCTTTTCCTTTGCTGGCACTTAAATGAATTTTGGCATGCTTCAGGGACTCAAAATTTTCTAGAAATGGCTTCATTAGATAGATAATTTTCTCACCTTTCTAGAAAGGTAAAATTTTCCTCCTAACTCCTTGTAAATCTCAAGTTATGGCTCGGTGGAGTTTTTTGGGGAAAATTTCCTTGGACAAGCCCATGACCAATGAGAAGGTGCCACGTGGCAAGGTGGAGTGGTGGACGTTGGGGAAAAGTTTAAGTTTTTGGTGCTTTGGTCAAAAGGTGCAAAGGAAAATTTTGGCTCGTAATCCCAACAAAGGAAAGAAATGGGTTGTCGTGGGCCCGTAGAGGAAAACTTGCCATTTAGCCCTTTGGGGGTTAAAGTGCCCAAGTCAAATTTTGGCCCGAAGGCCCGCCGAGTGATGAGGAGTTGAAACGTGTCATGGCAGAAGGGTGGAGGCACAGAGCTGTTTGGAATTTTTTTTCAAAATCTAAAAAAGGCACAAAGGAAAAATTTGAAGTGTGCCCCGCCGAGCGAACCAGGAGGTGACACGTGTCACCGGGAGAGTGGAGCATGGGGAAAATTTGGGAAATTTTCCCAATGAAAATCAAAGGAGAAAAGTGCAGTTTGGGCCCACATTTCCATTAGCAAATGGGGAAGCACCACATGGCAGTGGAGTGGCAGGGCATGGGGAATTTTTGGGAAATTTTTTTGAATTCAAAAAATGGGAAAATTTTAAAGTTTCAAATTGGCCGACATGATTTTTTGCCCCAGTTTTTCCCTAAATCTTCAGAGGGCCATATCTTTTGATCCAGAGCTTGGTTTTTCACGTTCTTTATATCAATGGAAATCTGTTGAAATTATCTACACGATGGAGGGTTCAATTTTGGATTCAGTGAAGATTTACGGGAGAAAATAGAAAAACATTTCGGCATGCAAAAACACAGAAAACAACTCCAACCACCAAAATTAATGAAGTATGGGCCTCTGTTTTGGTCTATAAAGAAATGTACTTCAAAGTATGGGATTTTTCATGGAAAAACATCATTTTGCAGGCCAATTAGATGAATCTTATCAGTGGTTGAATTTCCAAATCAATTTTCACACATTTTCTCCTTTCTTCCATTCTTCTCGATGGCTAAAAGCAAGTTTTGGCTCATTTGAAACAAGTTGTTTATCATTCTTCTCTGCCACTCCCTTCTTTTCTTCCCAATTGTCAAAAATGGAGTTTGAACCTCTTGCCCTACTTTTTAATGGCATTTTTTTTATCCGTGAAATGATGTTTTGTGCAAACTTCTAGAGCAATAAAAATGTGTTTTGTGATGCATTTGTCCATCCTTGCTCATTTTTGCTTGTTTTCTTCTTACCTCTCTTCATTACAGGTATTTGTGCATGTTTGAATGTTCATTGCAGGTTTTGGAGATATGTTCATGGAGTTTTGGAACATTTTTTGTGTGAAATCCATCCTTGGTTTTGTGATACACTTGTCCATCCTTCTCATTGCTCACCTCTTCTTGTTCCATGGTAGTTTTGATAGATGTTTAGAATTTTCATTCTCTGGTGTATCACCGTTTTAGTTTAGGCTCTATTTTTCCCTCTTTTCTCTCTCTCTCTCTGTCTCCTTGGCATAGTTAGATTAGGATTAGATTAGCTTTCCTGCACTGGAATAGCTTGTGGCAGGTAGTTTAGGAAGAGGAACCAACCTTCTCTGGAGAGATTTCCCCATTTGCAAAGGTCCCACACTTTGGGAAAGCTCAATGTTGTGCATTCACACCAAATGAAATTTCCTTAGAAAATCTGATCCATAGGTCATTTTGGGGGTGCTGTGAATTTTCACTAACAGTTTTGGCATGCCCGATGGGACCTTAGAGGTCTTCCACTTTAGTTTTGATAGGTTGGTGTGTTCCTGTTAAGGATTCAACCTTTGGAGGCATATTCAAAAGCACATCTGGCAATTCCATCTAGTAAATAACTCATTCTCTGAGTTGAAGACCCTCTTTTCATTCATTTTCCATTCATTATTCTTTCCATCTTCTTTCATTCCATGAAGTTGTGCAATCATGACTTCATTTCCATCATGGAATTCACATTTACAACAACAACAATATATTCCACCTCCAACATGTTTTTCAAATCCTCTAGATCAACATTTTGATCAAATTCAAAATCAGTATGCATATCCATATGAGAAATGCCAAAATTAGTTTGGATATGAAGCACATCAAGCACAAGGGTATGCAAATTGTGAGGGAAGTCATGAAGAAAATGCAGATTTGCCGGAGAATATCCAAAAGATGGAGGAAAGCATGGTCCAATCTAGGGCTCAAGCACAAATGAAGGCATTTTAGATTGGTTTCAAAGCACCCTGTCCATGGGGAGGCCCTTTTCCAAGACATTACAGCCCTCAGGAGAAGCTAGACTTCATGATTGAGATGTTGCCCCAACTTGCACAATGGACAATAGAGATAGAGACCTATAAACTTGGTGTTGAGAAACCTTCTCAATGGGTAAGTTCTACACCATCATCTGGTTTTCCTCTTTCCATTCCTCAAGCAAGCACCATCTCATTTTGAATTCCAAATTCCAAATCCAGCCCATGTTGCCCCAAGTGTTGATTCCATTTCTCCATCTCCTAGTCTTCCACCTCATCTCAATTCTTCTATCCTTTTCCCTTCCAAATACAAATCCCCTCCACAAGAGAAAAAGAAATACCTTCCACTCCAAGGAAACAAGAAGTTTCATCTCTTCCACCACCACAAACAAATGAAAAAATGGTTGAGTCACAACCCACCCCTCCTCTTGCATTCCCAAATCCATGTTGGGAAGAAGAAATTGCAAAAATCAGTCATGAAGGACAACAAGAGGAAGAACCAAGCAAAGAAGGAATGATTAAGAGCTTAGTAAGTTTGGCTCTTAGATATGGGATTGAGAAAATTCCTTTGCTGGTGAAGCCTATAGAGGAGGTAAAGGTTGAAGAACAAGTGGTGGTTAGGAATGATTTTATTGCAGCAGAAGAAGAGTAAAAAGAAGAAGCGGATCAACAATCAATTTTCTCAGAATGTAGTGTCTTTGTTGCACTCGTACTTGAAGGAAATTCTGGTCCAATTCAAGTTGCACAATCAGCCATGGAAAGAAGTTCTGAAAAAGATCTTGGTATCGCAATTTTTCCTCTAGAGCAGCAGATTGAAGAGTTTGACTTGAAAAACTTCATGCTAGAGGAAGAGTTCAATCAAGAGCAAGATTGTCTTCAAACAATAGAGGAAGGAGAAGCTGCTCCAAATCCAAAAGAAGAGGAGCACATTCCACCTATGGGGGGAAAAATTGCAGATCCAAAGGCTTTGAGCACAAAGTAGGCTATAGAAGAACCTTCACTTCTTATTTTTACTTCATCTCTCTCGAGTTCTAGTGCTGAAGAAGAGTTTGATCTCTCAAACTCAATGTTGGAGGATGAAATAAACCATGGTGATCAAGTTACAGATCAAGAGAACACCATGGGAGAGGTTGAGAATTTGCAGTAGGAAAATAATGAGGCAATTTACCTGTCTAATTTGGAGGACTGTTTTGATGAAGAGGAACCGGTTGAAATCACACCATCTTCTCCTTTATCATCCATCTTCCAAACACAAGAACTTGCTATCACAGAGGAGAAATTTCATTTGCAGAAGCCTACATCTTATAACAGCTCTTTGGAATCAAGATTGGAATATTTTAATCTTCCATGTTCTTCATTGGAGGAAGAGAAAGGGTAGAAGAGTTCCATCATTTCTTCCACACCATCCATTCAAGAAGGTCTACAAGAAGACTCCATTTTTGGAGTTAAAAATCAGAGCTATGGGCATATCAAATGGATCATACCTTGCCCAATAAGGTATTTGGCTTCATTGGAGCCAAAGGAGAAGTCACAACCAGTCATGCTTGCTTCTGAGCATGAGGATGAGCTACAAAGTGTCAAGGATCAACTGCAATGCCTCTTCAATCCAAATGCAGAGAAACTAAAAGAGGTATTGGATTTTCTTTTAGTTGACACCTTGCTGATTTGGGTAGAAGACCAACTTCTTGTTGATTTTCCACTCATCCTAACAGCCATGATCAGCTCCAAATCAATTGCATGGCTGCCCATTTTGAAGAAAGGAAGCTATTTTGCACAACCAATTGTAGGGTTTGTTTAGCTCACCTTTTCTTCCAGTTAGAGTAGAGTAGGTAGGTTTGCTTTCAATAGAAGAAGTGCTTGTGCACACTTTGCATATCCCACTTGGGGTATGTATGATTTCCAATTTTGTACATAGTTTTGTGGTGCTGGTTTTGCTCTTGCATAATTCATTTCAGTGGCATTTTTGTGAAGATCAACTCCAAGTTCAGTGGGATTCAAGTGGCTCAAAGGGAAGCTTTCAAAGTTCAAATTAGTTTGCAGGCTACTACTCATGACTCCATGCCCAATGGATGCTTCAAGGTAGTTGATCACTTCATCTAGCAGGTAGATGACCCCTCTGAGTCACCAAAAGTGTTATCCAAAATAAGCCCATGCTTATTTTTGGCTAACTCCTCCTCCTTTCCCTTTTGCTGGCACTTAAATTATTTTTTGGCATGCTTCAAAGACTCAAATTTTCTAGAAATAGCTTCATAAAATAGATAATTTTCTCTCCTTTCTAGAAAGGTAAAATTTTCCTCCTAACTCCTTGAAAATCTCAAGTTATGGCTCGTGAGTTTTTGGGGAAATTTCCCTCGATAGGCCCGCGACCAATGAGAAGGTGCCACCTGTAGGGTAGAGCGGCGGATGTCGGGGAAAATTTTAAGTTTTGGCACTTTGGTCAAAGGGTGCAAAGGAAAATTTTTGCCCGCAGCCCAACGAAGGAAGGAAATGGGTTGGCGCAGGCTTGCGGAGGAAAACTTGGCATTTAGCCCTTTGGGGGTTAAAGTGCCCAAGTCAAATTTTTGCATGAAGGCCCGTCGAGCGATGAGGAGTTGACATGTGTCATGGCAAAAGGGTGGAGGTGTGGAGCTATTTGGAATATTTTTTTTAAATCTAAAAAAGGCACAAAGGAAAAATTTGAAACGCGCCCCCACCAAGCAAGCCAGGAGGTGACGTGTCACTGAGAGAGCTGAGTGTGGGGAAAATTTGGGAAATTTTCCCAATGAAAAATTAAAGGAGAAAAGTGCAGTTTGGGCCCGTGTTTCCATCAGCGAATGGGGAAGCACCACGAGGCATCGGTGCAGTGGGGTGTGGGGAATTTTTGGGAATTTTTCCCAAATTCAAAAATGAGAAAATTTTAAAGTTTTGGCCCGCTGACTTGAATTTTTCCATAGTTTTTCCCTAAATCTTCAGAGGGCCATATCTTTTGATCTAGAGCTCGGTTTTTCATGTTCTTTATATCAATGGAAATATGTTGATATAATCTAGACAATAGAGGTTTAAATTTTGGATTTTGGTGAATATTTATAGGAGAAAATGGAAAAATGTCTCTGGCATGCAAAAACACAGAAAATGACTCCAACCACCAAAATTAATGAAGTATGGGCCTTTGTTTTGCTCTGTAAAGCAATGTACTTTGAAGTATGGGATTTTTCATGGAAACCAATCATTTTGTAGGCCAATTAGATGAATCTTGTTGGTGGTTGAAGTTCCAAATCAATTTTCCCACATTTTCTCCTTTCTTCCATTCTGCTCGATGGTTAAAAGCTAGTTTTGGCTCATTTGTAACAAGTTGTTCATCATTCTTCTCTACCTCTCCCTTATTTTCTTCCCTAGGGTCAAAATGGAGTTTGAACCTCTTCCCCTACTCTGTAATGGTATTTTTTTCCTCTTATCCATGAAATGATGTTTTGTGTAAACTTCTGAGCAATAAAAACATGTTTTGTGATGCATTTGTCCATCCTTACTCATTTTTCTTGTTTTCTTCTTGCCTCTATTCATTACAGGTATTTGTGCATGTTTGAATGTTCATTTCAGGTTTTGTAGTTGTGTTCATGGAGTTTTGGAAAAAAAATTGTGTGAAATCCATCCTTGGTTTTGTGATGCACTTGTCCATCCTTCCCATTGCTCACCTCTTCTTGTTCCATGGTAGTTTTGATAGATGTTCAACATTTTCCTTCTCTGGTGTATCACCATTTTAGTGTAGGCTCTTTTTTTCCCTCTTTTCTCTCTCTCTCTCTCTCTCTCTATCTCCTTGGCATAGTTAGATGAGGATTAGATTCACTTGCCTTCACTGGAATAGCTTGTGGTAGATAGTTTAGGAAGATGAACCAACCTTCTCTGGAGAGCTTTCCCCATTTACAAAGGTCCCACACTTTGGGAAAGCTCAATGTTGTGCATTCACACCAAATGAAATTACCTTAAAAAAGCTGATCCATAGGTCATTTTAGGGTCTTTGTGAATTTGCACTAGCAATTACTTCTGGACTATGTTTGGCTAGACACCTCTCGATGAGCTTAGTAGGCCCGACTGACATGCTTTGTATGGACATGGTATCGATATATATAACAAATAAACCATTTAATTATAGGTTCCTACAATTATGCGGGGCTTATAAATGGTTTTGTTCATAATTGCAAATGACTAACATACTAGGTTATGTCTATGTATTTGTGTGTGATGTGCCAAAAACCTCCCCATTTTGCATTAACATTGAAAAAATGTAAAGTATTATTAAATAAATGAAAACAATGACAATCGAAAACATATCACAATGATAAATTTATAAAATGAGTAAATGTCAATCACCTGAATAGATTCATTGGATGTATGGGAAATGACATTTGGTGCAACAAGTTGAATGGGTGGCAACATGTTAAGAATGACATTATCTCCATTATTTATAATCGGCTTAGAAGAGATGATTAATTCATCTATTTTTGGTTATCTGCATAAAATTTATATATATCAGGTAGAGGGAATTAAAATAATAGATTTATTCAATGTTTTCATAATACACGTACCTTTTTTTCAAATGATAATACTAATGTTTTAAAAAAAAATCTTGATCATGAGTCTCAATAATGAAAACCCAAGATAGACCAGAGTCAACCAAAGCATGCAATGCAACACTACCATTATAAGGAACTATTTTTAGATAATTTTTAAAATAGTTTCAAGTGAACATATGGGATTAGAACTCATAAAATATCTCATAAATAAAAGGATGTGTCTTTCCCCATAGGCTGATTTCTCTTGCAGTCACAAATTTCTGTGGAATTTTCTCCATCCAATCCATGATGATTTCTTCTCTCTCCTCATTGTCAGCATCACAATTATGCACACTAGTTATTGTGTACATAAGACACAAGCTATTAAATTTTCCATTGCTATCATAAAATTTGTAACAACCATCCATAACTGATTCCCCTTGTCTTTAACCTTTTTCATGTATTTTTATTGTTTCTCTTAACATTTTTGAATAAGCAATAGGTAAGAGCACAATAATAGTACAATTTAGAAAACTAGATACCAAAACTATAAGTAGGTCCATTATTATATCAAAAGGTATATTAGTAGAAAAATTACATAAATCTAGGATCATACATTATGTATTAAATGGATTAGTGGATGGAATAGATGATATTGTTGAATGAAGCTAGAAGGGATATGCACATTGATAGGTAAACTATTTTATGTCTTCCATCCTTGTTGGAATTTTTCTTCCATTGAAATCATGTAGTTGTATAAAATTCTTTGAGCTTCCAATGGAATAACCTTTTCCACTTCTACATCAATTTTTTTTTTTGTTGATTTTTCACTTCCTTGGGTATCAATTTTTCTTTTACTTTTCTATCTTCTCCTAAAAGTACACACAATGAGTGGTAGTGAGATTCATGTAGTCCAAATTTTTCAACAACATTTCCTTCATTACATTCTACCAATACAATATTATCTAGATATTTATTTTTCAAATATTTTAAAGCCTTTCCTCTCATTTTTCTATCATCTTTTATTCTCTGGCAGTAAGATTCAAAGGTCTCTGCTATGATTTCGCCTCAATAGAGCTAGTTATACATACATTCCTTTTGACTAATTTCTTCCTCAATAGAGATAGGTAGACATAGATAAAATTGCATGTTGAACATAAAGAATGTAGAACTACACATCATCCCTTTTCGGTCATCTAGATCCTCTAGTTGCACAATTTCCTTTATAGAATGTAAAAAGGGAAGAAGAATTACATCCCTCTATGTAGGAATAACATTAATCAACATGGAATGGATAAGAAGCTCAACATTCTCCTCATCTATAGGATGATATTGATATTTTTGAGGTGCTACATGGCACTTAGAAACTTCAATTGGAAATACATTGCCATTGAACAAAAAAAATTAAATTGTTCAACAGTTGAAGATTCTACTTTTTCTAATATAATGCTCTCTTTTTTCAAAATGCATATTATTTAGTATTCTTTTTAAGCCCATGAAAATTTGAATTATAGGGATATATGTCTAATTTAGACAAATAAGTTTTCCTTAGCGATGTAAATATCTTGGCATGCTTCGTGGTGAAAGAAAACATTTTATATTCAAATAGTGACAAACAGAAGAGGTATTTTGTATCTATATAATTTTTTGAATACCAAATTCATGCCATTATGAATTTCATGGGAGTTTGCCTTGCCCGCCAGCTTTATATGAGGCTATGAACATCTCAAACTTGTAAACTTATTTAATACAAGAACACCCCCGATTTTCTACGAGAAGACTCCATTTCTTGTTTCATGAAAAAGGAAACTTCCAACTCCATTTCAAGAATAAGGAACTTATTAATTTCAATGTTAATGCATTCCACATGAATACATAATGTTCACTAATCAATATTCTAAAGATAGAACCATACCGACTTCATGGTTGACATCATCATCAACAAAGAATAACCAAAGATCAGCGTGATAGTTTTCTAGAGAATGCATTTCAACAAACCATTCCTTTTCTCTCTTCTTCCAATTCTCTGCTCCTTCAATGAATGGAGTTTGTGTGAATGGAGTGCGACCAATGGAAGACATATTACCTGTAAAAGGAATTAAAAAAATTAATAATTCATAAATATATGGGAAGGATAAATTTTGTTTTTCAATAAATTAATAGCAAGGAGTTGTTGTATCTTAATAAGATTATATTTGTAGATTAATAAATCATTCATAATGGAACTTTATAGCTTAACAAATCCACAATTTCTATCAAAAATACCTTTTCTACTAATTTGATACTTTAGTTTCTATGCATCACTACTTTTCCAATAGGGTCTCCTAGTTTCTTTACGCAAGATATTTTTCATTCTATAATAGGCTTGACTCACTCACTCTTGTCACATTTAGGTCATTTTACTTGATGGTAGAAGGGTGAGTTAGTCAAGCCTGTGGTATACGTTAAAAATAATTTTGATAAGGAAGAAGGAGACCTTGTGGGCAAAAATAGTGATGTGAAGAAACAAATATATCAAATTAGTGGATCAGAATGGTTGTTTATGTGTTACACCTAGAGATTTCAACAAACAATCACTCTTAAAATTGAGACACCTCTCACATACAAGCATTTGATAAGTGTTCAAGAAAATAATTTCTAATTTTTTTATTGATAATTTTAAAAACTAGCCTAAGGGCAACTTATCTCAAATGGTCGTTACATTGTACCACATACCCTTGAGAGGGGCATAGCCTTATAAAATTATAATAATATATATTTTATATAACACATAATCCATATTGTTTCTTAATCAAGTAAAATACGTAGCGAATGCTAAGCTCCAATACTTCTGCATTAGGTCTTAGAGTCCGCTAAGCTATTCATTTCAATAAGAGATCATGTACAACAATGAATGTTTTATGTTGTCCAATTATTTTTCGTTGACAAGCCTAGCGGATGCTAGTCTCCTTAATTTCTAGGAATCCATTTTAAAAACAAAAAAATAATTTGAACATATTTGTTCAATGGTTTTTTTCATCATTTTTAATTAAATTATTGTTGTCATGTAAATGTGTAACAGGAAATTGACAATTTCAAGCATGACAATGATAACCTAATGTAAATTTTTTTAAGTTCTATTATTCTAAGATACCTGAATCTATCCATTCAGTCTAGATGACCTCTCAAATAATGTTATGTCATCCCCGGTGATTTAGTAAAGTCCATTCATTCCCCCTCGGTGATTTTAGGAAGTTCTAAGAAAATGCTATCTTCTGGTAGTATTGGGAAGGGCTATCATTGTCCTTCCCAAGATTGGATCAATCCCTCTTGAGCGGAACGGAAGGGAAAATTTCAACATGGAGGTGAATTGAAGACCTTAGAACATCATGGAAATGATTTTTGGAAGGTTTGGGGAAGTTTTCAAAGACTTGGAGAAGTCTAAGTAAAAATTAGGGTTCATAAGCCTGGTAGTACACAGGCCTAAAACAACTACTGGGCTTCAGAAGAAGATTCTGGGAGCTCCAGATGGAGTTAGAAGTAAAAAAAACATCTCCATAAATAATATTACAATTCCTACATGATGGTGAAATCATGTTTTTCACAACACCTCAGCCGCATAGGATTGGAAGGAATTTTTATCGAGCACAAGTGGAGTTTCAAATAAAAATCATATTTTTAAGGAATCATATAGATGAATCAATACATGAGATCCCCACCATTGGATTCAAAATGAAATTTCTAGTCAAGATCATATAACATTTCACCAATACATTCCACCGAGAGATCAAGTTATCATCGTTCCAAGTTACCCTCTCAAAGGTAGCTTAGGACTTAGTCATTTTTTGGGAGAACACGTGTCAGTACTAGGAACCTAGTGGGATTTCATGTCTCCAAAGTCTCTAAGGTTAGGTACACCAACCATTTAAAAATTCATCTAGCCCTCATGTGAGCTTTGGGACCCTCATGTGACGTCCAGACTTGACAGTTCATCCCCTAGGTACATTTTGGAGCATCCATTCCCTGCCATCGAATAAAGCACCATGTGTAAGCTCCAGGACCACCATGGAAACTGATTTCCCTCATTTCCCTAAGGTCAAAGACATAAATCATGGAAAAATGTACCCATCCCCTATGGGAGTCTTTTGGTCACCCATGTGACCAACTTTTAGCCCCCAGTGCATTTTTGGAGCATTCATTCCCTGTTGTCGGATCAAGCGCCATGTGTCAACTCTAGGACCACCGTGGAAACTGATGTCCCTCATGTCCCTGAGGTGAGGGACACAAAACATGGAAAAATGTTCCCAACCCTCTAGGAGAGTGTTTTGGTCACCCATATGACTAGTTTCCCGTCCTCGGTGCTTTAAAGCTGATTTTAGAGCACTCATTCCCTACCGTCAGATTGCAGCCACGTGTTGACATCTTGCTCATTGTGGAAATTGATTTCCTTCATGTACGTGAGGTCAAGGAAATTAGGGAAAAAAATGCACCCAACTCTAACTCAAAAATTTGAAATTTTTTCTAACTTCATGGCTTCTTGTTGCTTCTCATTGCTTCTAACATCCGTGTGCACAAACATCTCCATCTCCTCCTCTGTAACTCCTCACCATAATTCATCCATTGCTAAACCTCAAACCATACCTTCCATAGAGTTACTTACCTTCACTCCATGAAATCACACAGGTCCTAGAAGGAAAATTGGAGCAAATAAATAAGGAGAAGCACATAAAGAAGAAGGAGAAAATAGAGAAAAATCCATGGCCATGAAATGAGAAGTTGAAGAAATCTCCCAAACAGATACATGAAATAAAAATTTATATTTTTCTGTTCATTCCTCTACCCAAGGACATCAATAAGACACCTTCAAACTCTCCTCTTGTGTAACAGAGCATCCACAATGAAGAAATCCCACTTTTGGCTCAACGAAGAAAAAATCCAATTTCCCATCAAACTGTTGGCGAAACAAATTAGAATTACACGTGAAGCATCAGAAGAAGAAACCTATCACAATGAAATTTATTTCATCAAAAATGGAGGAGAAAACCATACCTGCAATTTTGAGGTCCATTAATGGTTGCCGCATCCAGAAGCACTGCCAAGTCCAAAATTTGAAAGTTTAAAATCTCTTAGACTATTAAATGGGTGGGCACAACATTTCGTAGGGGTGATATTAGGAAAAAAACCATATAAAAATAATTATTTCCATGACAATATGACTCGTAGAATACAAATTTCTAAAAATAGCAGGTCTACTACATAGGGACTACTATTTCAGAAAGTCAGCAATAGAAGAGCCTGCGAAGGAGGCGAAGACATTGGAGGTGCACTACAACTTAGAATTCACCCAAACAATTTTTTTGAAACTTACTAAAAATATTAAGTGGTCCCACAGAAACTTGCTAAAAATATAAAGTCACACTCAAAGAGTAGTTTTGGCACAATGGGACGTATAGGGATAATCATTCAAGGGGACATCATTGTTCAGGATCATTCTAGTCATTTTTCACAGGGCATTCAAGATCCATCTTAGTTCATTCAACTTGGTGAGCATTCATGAGCTAATTGGAAGGATTTTCACAATGTGCAAGGAGTTTGAAGATTCAGAGTTTCATTGCATTTGGCACTTTCCATCGATGAGGATCAACGGACTTCATCGGAACAATATCTCCTCTTCTTCTTCTCTCCCTCTTTCTCTCTCCTCTTCCCCCAAATTTCTCTCACTTTCAAATGTTCTAATTCTTCATTGGGGTTTGCACTTTTTCATATTCCTTTAAGTCACTTAAAAGTGACTTTAGAAACATAATGTAAATTAATTCACCTTGATTTTATAAAAGGGACTTAAATATTTTGTAGGAATATGAATAGTCTAAAGTTAGGAATAAGGCATATGGAGGGTCATGAGGAAGACGATAAGTCACCTCTCATTCTATAAATTGTAACACCATTCCCATTTCAAAGGGTTGGCGATTGATCTTGTAAACTCAAGAGTGCATTGTACCTAGAGAAAGCAAAGGAGATAGCCATTTTCTTCTACTTTCCTCCACTCTCAAATTTCTTCCATTCCCACACTATGTAAAATTTTTGTTTAAGCATGAATACAAGAATAATAATTTTGTAGCATTTTTGACTAGGAGATTTTAGAAACTATGAGTTCGTAATCTTATCTCATCTTGTTTCCATTTACAGGGTTGTTTCTTCTCATAAATGCATGTGTTGAAGTTTCTAATTAGTGTATGCAGGAATATGATGTCCTACCTGCAACATTAGTTCCCCTATCTCATTTCTCATTCCCCTTTCCCTCTTTATAGAAAATTTCCTCTCTTGCAAGTATCTGCAAGATTTTTCGTAGGTCGTGGAGTGTCCTTGTTAGATCCTTGGTCAAAAGGCCACCATAGAAATGCACCTTTTCATGTGCATGTATATATGGAAACTACACCGATTATGTAGAGGGACTTAGATTCCCGAGCATTGGCAATAATTCCACAAGTTTGTCTACCCAACAAATTTTCTCGCCAACAATTATATTGGCTGGACTATCTCTAGTGGAGCCAAGTTCCACACTACATACCCTCGTGAGGGATAAATCCTTATGTTGTTCTCATAGGATATATTATGTATTACATGTAATTCATATCATTTCGTATCAATGAAAATGATTAGTGACCACTAAGCTTCATTATTTATTGAAAGGGATAATTTTGTGCCAGATAGGCTCAACAATTTCTTATTTTGAAAATAATAATAGAATAACAAATCATCTTCTAGCTTAGTGGCCGCTAGGTTCTAACCATTACCTCTTGTTATTGTTAAAAATATCATTACAAATTTGGATTGCTAGTGTTTTTCATTGATTATAATTACATCATATTGGCTAGACTATCCCTGACAAAGCCAAGTGTTGCACTACATACCCTGGAAAGGGATCAAGCCTTATGTAGTTCTCATAAGATATATTGTGTATAACACATAATTCATAAATCCCAAAACAAGACATTGGAGTTGGTTTTAATGCATTGTTTTCTATTATAACATTATCTAATTCAACTGGAGCTCCATATAACTAAAAACATAATCTCTATCAAAAATACCTTTATTTGCCAATTTGATACTTTAGTTTCTACGCATCATTTTTTTCCCACAAGGTCTCCTAGTTTCTTTATGCAGGATATTTTTCATTCTACAACAGGCTTGACTCACTCACTCTTGTCACATTTAGGTCATTTTCCTTGATGGTACAAGGGTGATAAAAAGTACTTTTGATAAAGAAGAATGAGACTTTGCAAGAAATAATAGTGATGTGAATAAACAAAGCTATTGAATTAACGGATTAGGTAGGTTGTTTATGCCTTACACCTAGCCATTTCAAAAATAGCTGCTCTTAAAATTGGGACACCTCTTGCATACAAGCATTCAATAAGTGTTCAGGAAAATAATTTCTAATTATTTTATCTGGAATGTAAAAACTAGCCTAAAGGAAACTTATCTCAAATGGTCATTACATTGCACTATGTACCCTCAAGAGGGTCATATCCTTATACAATTATCACAAGATATATTGTGTACAACACACAATCCATATCATTTCTTAATCAATAAAAATGCCTAGTAACCTCTAAGCTCCAATACTTCTATTAGGTCTTAGTGGTTGTTAAGCTATTTATTTCAATAGGATATCATATACAAAAATTAAAGTATGATGTTATCCAATTTTTTTGTTGGGAAGCCTAACGGCCACTAGTCTCCTTAATTTCTAGGAATCCATTTTAACAATGAAAAAAATAATCTAAACATCTTTGGTTGATGTTTTTTTCATCATTAATAATTAAATTATATTGGCTAGACTATCCTTGGTGGAGCCAAGTTCTGCACTACATACCCTCATGAGGGATCACTCCTTATGTTGTTCTCATAGGATATATTTTGTATTACATGTAATTCATATTGGTTTGTATCAATTAAAATTCTTAGCAATCACTAAGCTTCATTACTTATTGAAAGGGATGGTTTTGTGGTAGATAGGCTCAACAATTTCTTATTTTGAAAATAATGATAAAATAAAAAATCATCTTCTAGCTTAGCGACCACTAGGTTCTAACCATTACCTCTTGTTATTGTTAAAAATATCATTATAGATTTGGATTTCTAGTGTTTTTCATTGATTATAATTGCATCATATTGGTTGGACTATCCCTGGCAGAGCCAAGTGTTACACTACATACCCTGGAAAGGGATCAATCCTTATGTAGTTCTCATAAGATATATTGTGTATAACACATAATTCATAAAGCCAAAAACAAGACATTGGAGTTGGTTCTGATGCATTTTTTCTATTATAACATTATCTAATTCAACCAGAGATCCATATAACTAAAAAGGCAATATCTATCAAAATAACCTTTTTTCTCGCTAATTTGATACATTGTTTCTACGCATCACTATTTTCCCCACAGGGTCTCCTAGTTTCTTTACATGGGATATTTTTCATTCTACAACATGCTTGACTCACTCACTCTTGTCACATTTAGGTCATTTTCCTTGATGGTACAAGGGTGAGTTAGTTAAGCCCATGGTAGAAGTTAAAAATACATGTGATAAGGAACAAGGAGACCTTGTGGGAAAAAATAGTGATGTGAAGAAACAAATCTATCAAATTAGTGGATCGTAGGTTTTTTATGTGTTGCACCCGATGATTTCAACAAACATTCACTCTTAAAATAGGGACACCCCAGTATACAAGCATTTAATAAGCATTCAGAAAAATCATTTCTAATTGTTTTATCTAGAATGTAAAAACTAGCCTAAAGGCATCTTATCTCAAATGGTCATTATGTTGCACTACATACCCTCAAGAGGGGCATAACCTTATGCAATTCTCATAAGATATATTGTGTATAACACATAATCCATATCATTTCTTAATCAAGGAAAATTATTTGTAAACTCTAAGCTCCAATACTTCAATTAGGTCTTAGTGGTCGTTAAGCTATTTATTTCATTAAGCGATCATATACAACAATTAATGTTTTATGTTGTCCAATTATTTTTCATTGAGAATCCTAGTGGCCGCTAGTCTCCTTAATTTCCAGAATCCATTTTAACAATGAAAAAAATAATGGACATCTTTGGTCAAGGGTTTTTGTCATCAAATATAATTAAATTATATTGTCTCAACTATCCATGGTGGATCCAAGTGCCACACTAAATACCCTCATGAGGGATCACTCCTTATGTTTTTATCATAGGATATATTATGTATTACATGTAATTCATATTGGTTTGTATCAATGAAAATGCTTAGTGATCGCTAAGCTTAATTAGTTATTAAAAGGGATGGTTTTGTGGTGGATAGGCACAATAATTTCTTATTTTGAAAATAATGATAGAATAAAAATCATCTTATAGCTTAGCATTCGTGAGGTTTTAACCATTACCTCTTGTTATTGTTAAAAATATCATTAAGGAAATTTTGGATTGCTAGTGTTTTTTCATTGATTATAGTTGCATCATATTGGTTGGACTATTTATGTATGGGAATCACTTTGTAAGAGCTAGTCTAGGGTTAGTATAATAAATTTTGGCTTGTAAAGGTCCTTTAGGAGTCCTAGTTCTCATTCAATTTTGGTTTTATGGGTCTAGGAAGTTTAAATTTTAAATAGTGGAGTTTCCTTCAATTTTCTTATTTGAATTTTTGAACCTCCTTTATGCCAATTTTGGATTTCTTGTCTTGTATAGTGGTCCTAGTGTGTCTTAAACATATTTTTAGGCCATATTTGGCATTATGTGTCTTTTTGAGGGCTCTTATTGAAGTAAGATTGGTCATATAAGCTTCAAATAGTCACTTAAGCCCTTCTTGTTATGTATCCCCCTCATATGACTTGATCATAAAACCATGATGGTCAGTTATGTGGAAGGAATTCAAGAAAGAAGGTATTTGAGGCACTTTGTAACTATTTCTTGGCATTGATCAATCAAAGGGAATTTGAATTCGAGCTCCAAATGAAAGGTTTTGGTAATATTGTGTAAGCATACACCGTGAAACATGTTTGTGATTAACTATGATTGATTGATCTAAGTTGTGTGTTACATTGTGAAATAAGATTTGAATGTTATAAGACCAGTAAGACTCACCTATTTGTGTGTTACATCAATTTTTAAGGAAATACCTTGAGGTTGTGAGAAGGAATGAACCAAGGAGCATAGAGGAAACTATGAGATAGTTAGGGCCTATAGTTTAGCCTATATGAACTAATGTCGACATAGAAGAAGAGAATCCTGAGCCTAGTCCATATTCAAGCATCTAGAAGGTTTTCTCAATCCTTATTAGGAGTTTTTAGAGGTTAAGAATAAACTATGAGTGTTTAGACTGAACAGAGAACTTCAAGAAATTTTTGACCCTAGTACATTGATTTGCAGAGCACTCAAAGAGATAGTTCAAGGAGAGTTAGAGGTTTGAAAAGATTCTATAGAACCCCTCACCCTTTTGTATTTTTGGATTCAAAAGGGACAAAATTTTAGAAAGAACAATGTAAATTTACCTTTCAGTTTTGTCACGGTCATGTAACCATGATCCTAGGGCATCAAGAGAAAAAATTGATTTCTCGATATTTAACTAACAAAAATTCCGTAAATTTGGAATTAAAGTATTTTGGAAGGTATTCAAAATTAATTAAGTGGATAGACCTCATGATCAGGATAAATATATGCGTGGCTCATGCTACATTTGTGTAAACTCAAGGTAAATAGAGACAATGTAAGGGAAACACAATTATCATTAGATGTCAAGGCTTGAGAATCCTAAAATAGTTGAATAAGATCAATAGGTGATGAATAATAATAATGAGGGGCTTTGAAGGTGGTTGTAGGGTTAGATAGAATTGGAAAATTACAAACAAAGGACTAGTTGGTCCAAGAAGGAACTTTGGATCAAAAAGACTATTGCTAATGTAAATAATCTAACCTAGTACCTTGAGGGGGTTTGAGTAGCACCTTAGGATATTATTAAGTGATAACACAAAAAAAATAGAGTCTTATGCAAATGGAAGATCCAATAAGTCCCTAGGAGTTGAGATTGAGAAGCTTATTTGATAAATTTAACAAATATGGTTAGGATAACTAAAGTGAGTGTTTTAATACAATTGATGGAGTGTGATGGCTAGGCTAGAGACTTAAAAGCATGTTGAGAAGTAACCCTCAGTCTATTTGAACTAATTTTCAAAGCTCAAAATTTTCTTGAGTTGTGGAGACCCAAACACATACAAGCTAATAGTGAATGTTTGAATTTGTGTACTAACAAACATGTTAGAAAGTGTTAGAGGTTGTAGATTCTCTGCATCAACTATCCTTGGTAGAGATAAGTGCTACACTACATACCCTAGAAAGGGATCAAGCCTTATATAGTTCTCATAAGATATATTGTGTATAACATATAATTCATAAATCCCAAAACAAGACATTATATTTGGTTTTGATGAATTGTTTTCTATTATCTAATTCAACAAGAGCTCCATATAACTAAAAATGCTATCTCTATAAAAAAATCCTTTTCTACTAATTTGATAGTTTAGTTTCTACACACCACTATTATGTATCATTGAAAAAATGGCTTAGATGTGGCTAGGATCAAGAGTCTCTAGTTTTCAAAATAGTGACCGAATAAAAATTCATTGTCTACCTTAGTGATATAGTTAAGAAATGTTAGATCATAGTAATATAAGTTCATCATTTAAACCTCAAGAATTATCTTGTCCATCTTGGCCTTGCATATTTTCTGAAAATCAACTATCAAAGAAAATAGACCAAAATGATTTACAAAATATGTAGGGAAAAGATGAACAAGATTCTAGCTCATGATTAAATGATGAACTTATATTATTAGGATCTAATCTTGTTGATCTAATCAATATGAACTTATATACCTTATATTCTAAGGATCCACAAATTTGTGAGTGATAAAAAAACTCAATTATGCAAACATTTCTCTAGGAAGGAACAAATGAGACCAAGAAAATCCCTCTCGTTAAATGGGACAATGTTTCTCTTAATATTAATGGTGGAGCGGGGATTTTGGACTTGGAAAAACAAAATATGACTTGAATATTAATAAATTAATGATTGAAGGTGACTCTCAAGTTATTGGTTATGCCATCATCAAAATCAATCCTTGTCAATGGAAAATCAATCTTATGTTAATAAAAGTCCTTTTAAGGATTTCATTAATTCTAGATTGGTCCTTAAAGCATATCTATATGGAAGATAATAAAGAGGATTTTAGCAAATCGAGGGATTGTGTAAGAGGTTAGTGATAAAAATTTAATCATTATTTTGATTAGCCAAACTTCATCAACCTTTCCAATAATGGTTTATAGTGAAGGTCAAAATTGTTTTCTATTAATTCCAAGCATGGAATGACATAGTCTCTCCCTATATTTTTTGTGCTTTGCTCTCCTTTCATTTCAAACCATTCAAGATTATTTCACTTTTTTTTTTTCCTCTCGTCATAGATGGTCCATAGTTTCCTTTTATGCAATTATCTACGTGATTTCGTGAAATGGTGTCTATACCAATATTTCACATCTTTTCTTAAATATATTTTCTAGGATTGGAACAATGCAAGATATGGTTGTTATTAAGGGAGCTCTTAGTGTTTATTATATTTATTTGGAGGGTTATCTCGAGGGTTAATGTGGAATTGGAATCAAAATTTATTTTTCATTAGCTTATAGGGTTGTCATGGAAGTTGAAATTGACAAAATCTTTCCTACATTGTGGCTTCGCTTTCGATGCTCACTATATCTAGGAAGTTTTTTTGACCGAGAAGTTTTTAGAGATTTTTACAATCGGTTTGAGGTGTTGATGGGTTTTTGGATTACTTGGGCCCTTAAAATATTGGCTAAGTACAAAAGGGCGCATAGGTGTGCAAGGCCTAGTTGAAGAAAGGCGCACAAGGAGAAGGCACATAGGAGAGGGTTTAGGGAAGGGTTTAAGGAAACCCGTGGAGCGCGTGTGGAAAAATCCAAGGTTCCTGGGACTTAGCCATATTGGGAATTTTGGGTAGGATACAAGGAAAATGTGACCCAACTATGCATGCGAGTGGATAAGGTGCCAACCTAGGTTACATGTTGGCCCAGGAAGGAATATGTCCTATGGTAGAGGCTTCTAGAAGGACATCATGGCAAGGAGTGGTGATCTCAGGCTTGGAGGAGCATGCGTTCCCAGAGAACCACATTTAGACACTTGGTGATGGATTTGAGGCCGTAGGAGAATGAGTTGGTAGATCAAAGAGGCTATATAGACAAGTGCCTGTAGAAGTAAAAGACAGACTTGAACACATAGGGAAAGGGCAGAGCTCTACTAGTTTGGGAAAATAAGGGTAGGAAAGAATGTTTCAGGGGTTGGGAATTATAAATTTTCTTTTGCAAGCCCAGTTATATGAGTCCATTTCACAATGCATGACTACAGTCTACCTTTTTGTGACATTCTATAATGGCCTAATGAATGTAATAAGGTTACCAGTTGATATGAACATGAGCATTAATGGTTATGATACATACATCCTTCTTCATAGTTATTTCTCATTTATGTTTATGAACTAGTATGAATGCTTATATGATTTCCTTTCTGTATTGGTGTAATTTCTTTTAATCGTTAAAGTTCTTTATGTCTAGACTAATTGTAAGGATTTAGAACTTGTTCGAGATCTATGGTGCTTGTATGTCTTATTTCCTTTCAAAATATCTCACACTCAGATCATAGATGATGTTTCCCATTAAAATCACATAAAAGAGAGACTCGGCGCCTACGTGTGCCTTGGGTGAGTGCCCAACGACCCGCTGGGTGATAGGACGACACGTTTGGGATTTCTTTCCTTTGTGATGGGGGTAAAAATGACTACATCTTAGTTCTATTTCTGGGACCTCTTTTCGAAATTGTAGTGGGAAATGGCATACATCATGATCTGGGTAATGAGTAATGACAAAACATTTAACTCTGGAAAGTGTTGAATCATGGTTCAAGAGTGTGGAGGATGAATTTTCTTAGAGATTCAACACTGGACCTAAATTTAATGCACGTATGTGGGCGTAAGAAAACCTATACCATGATTTATATGATTTTTTTTTTTTTGGCTTCCTAATAGAACTCTATGAATGGCTTTCAAAGCATATACATCTAGATCAAGCTGGTATTATAGATCACATGCATGGACCCAAGAAGAAATACTAGAGGTCAGCAGGATGTAGATCTGACGTGGACTCATGTTGTGGATCATTGGTGGAAGGGTTTGTTGGATAGATACACTCTGGAGTATGCTATTTCCACATATTCTTGTCTAGAAGTTGTTGAGTTTGAATTTCTGGGAGCCCAAAGGATCATTTCTGCATGCTATCCCTCTGGCAATGAAGATCTTGATTGTTACTTTGAGTTTAGAGGCATTTCTAATGGCTGGCTAAACTATTCTAAGTGTTGGGTGAGGAAGTTAGGGTGGAGGAAGATTATAGATATTACGACAGAGAAAGAAAGGGAGGAGAGACGACTCAAGTATAGTGAAGTGCATGAAAGGGAGATTGCTAGATGATGTAAGGATGCAAGTGTGATGGATCTAGGGAGGAAGATGTTGTGGGAAGGATTTGAGGTTCACACGGAGGATTTGGAACCTAAGCGATGCAGTTACCCCATCTTGGCAAGCGCATAAAAGAGACCCTTCGGCTTCGATGACGACAGTTCATCACGTGGAGAGAGAAGAGTCATTGAAACGTATCTCGAACCCACCTAGTGACCAAACCCTGGCACTTAGTTTTCTAGATTAAGGAAGGAGTATCATTAATCTAGTTGGTATCAGCGAAGTGACAGATCTGCACCTAGGAGATACAATTTTTTAGTTCCCACTTCTATGGCTATGCATATTCTAGTATTCAGAGGAGTCTTTGGACAAGGAGAAAGTATACAAGCCTTCATTCTCGTGTCTAGGAGTGGCACGGGGTATAATAGTGGTAGTGGGGCATTATCATAGACCATCGGTACACAATTCAATGGAACCTTGGGGACACTTGGCACAACTACTACAGGACCTAGTGGTTCTGGTGGATCTGGTGAGTTAGGAAGAACAGGACTCGTGGACGTAGTGGATCTGGTGGCTTAGGAGGCACAAGACCTGGTGGATCCAGTGGTGGAGGAAACACTAGAAGGAACCAAGGCTTTGGCTCAAGAGGACAAGGGCCCTAGCCACCCCCTTAAGTCTTATTTGAGATGTATTTACATTTTCCAGATTATAGAGGTATTAAAGATGTTGTAAAACATGTTCACAAGTGTGATTGGTTATGGCATGCAAAGGGGATCACAACCTTGGAGTGGAAGGCTAGTCAGTTTGCAACGATGTTGCAGGGGCACACACATAGCTAGTATAGGAAATATGACCTCGCAAATAATAATGGATTATACTACTTTAAAGAATACCTTCTTGGTAGAATTCCACATCCTAGAGTTTGAAAAAAGAACATCAATGCCCTCAAGGAGTTTCAACAGGAATAGAAGAGAGTGTGTGGGAGTATGATGCATGCTTTAAAAATCTCTTGTATAAATTATCATATGATATTCACCCTTCACAAAGCATGCTCGGTGGTTTGTTGGGGGTTGATCACATCCTTTAGAAGGGACCTTATCTCATAAAACTTTCACGTAACCACGCAAGGTGCTAGAAGCTGCTCTTCACGCGAGGTTATTGGAAGTGTTGACACCGGTATTAGCCTATTTTTGGAGGCTCAGTTACTACTATGGCTAAGCGGTTGGAAATATTATCTCGTGAACTCGGCCCATGAGACTCACAATGGTTTATGGTGTATAGATTATGAAGTATATGGGCATGTCAAGGATAGTTTCCCAGGAGGATAGTACGCGCCATGACAACAGACTAAGATTTTTCACGGGACCATGATGCAAGTAGATACCCCTTGTTACAAAACACAATTTGGAAGTGTGTGTCTTGCTATTATAAGATCTACACCTCTACAACCCATGATACTAAGTATTGTAGGCTTACTGATTAGATCCATGAGGCCATTGATCATGGGGTGCACTAGAACAGTGTTGCTAGTAGTTCTAAAGGTGATGATCACCATTATGAGGAGAGTGTAGATAGAAACATGTACAAAAGGGGATTTCATGGAGGATTCCATGGTCTTGGTAACCGTAGAGGAAGAAGTGAGTTCCCATGTGGAACCTATTTTAATTGTGGGTCTATAGAGCATTACAAATGAGAGTGCCTGCACCTATTGCGTGCTCATGGAGTAGAAATAAACACAAGGAGGAGTGCCTAAGTTATTGTTGATGTCGAATCACGCATACCCACTGGGACTCTGCAACTCGATGGGTTGAGAATCTCAGTGCGATTGCACAACATGGAGCTTTTCCCAAGTGTGGGACCTTGCGAAATCGGAAAAGCTCTCCGGATGAAGGCCGGTTCCTATTCCTCTGTTCAGATGCACACGTAAAAATGCAGAGGGTCTACTCAAAACCTAATCTAATTTTTCAAGGAGACAGGGGTAAGAAAATGCAGAAAATAAAACCTAAACTAACAGAGGTGATGCACCGAGGAATGAAGAACACCTGTCTTGCCAATAAACACAGACCAAAAAAAAATGTAATGCAAGATCATGCACAGATAACCAGATTTACAGTGAAAGATCAAGAAGAAGCAAATAAACACTGAGAGGGTTGATAATCATCCACAGACATGCATTAATTTGCTCCAAAGATTGATACAACACACTGCAAAATGCCAAGAGGCAAAGCTGCATTACAGTTTTAAATGGGAGGTTTTAACTCCACTGATTCACTCGCCAAAGAGAAGAAGGAGGGGCAAAACAAGAATGTCCAACCTTTAGAAAGAAGCCCCTCCTTACAATTTATAGGAAGAATGAGAGAGAGAGAGAGAGAAAGTCCAAATCTACCCCAACCACCTCGGGTTGTATTTAATTCATCTCATTATGGTGGCGGTGAGGACCATATCAAACCCCAAAAGTGGTAAAATGTATTTTGCATTTTTAAGAACTTGTTCCCACCCAATTAAAGATATCCAAATGTAGTTAGGTAGAGGAGGACGCCGTAGGCTTTCCGAAAAGTCCAACCTTGTGTGAATCGGAGCTCCTAGGTCAAAAGTTATGGCCATCTCGAATATCTCGGGTCGTGGTCTCGCTTCGTCGCGTTCGAATGTTGCGCCTCCTGAAGGTGCGCCTTGGCGCATCCATATGCATGTTGACAATCCTTTTCAGGCGCCAAAGGTGCAAATATGTTTGTGTCAAAAACCCTTTTTGTGCGCCAAAGGTGCATTCATTTGCATGTCAACACTCTTTTCTGTGCGCCAAAGGCGCAAATATGTTTATGTCGACACATGTTTACGTGCGCCACTTTACCTGCGCCAAGGGCGCAACTTTTCCCGTGTCAACATTCCTTTCTGTGCGCCAAGGGTGCGTCTATTTCTATGTTGACATCTTCTTCTGTGTGCCAAGGGTGCATTTACATTTGTGTCGACATCCTCTTATGTGCGCCAAGGCGCAACTTTTTCCCTGTTGACACTCATTGTTATGCGCCATTTCCGTGTGCCAAGGCGCATCCTTTACATTGTCGACATCCATTTCGTAAGGCGTCACTTTCCTGCGCCTTGCGCATACATTCTCGTGTTGACACTCATTTCTTTGCGCCCCTTTTGTGCACCATGGGCGCATCCATTTTGTGCTGACACTGATTGTCGTGCGCCCTTTTGTGCACCATGGGCGCATCCATTTTTTGCCGACACGATTGTCGTGGCGCCTTTTTGTGCACCATGGGCGCATCCATTTTGCTTGTCGACACGATTATCGTGCGCCATGGGCTGAGGTTTGAATTTCTTTGGTTTCCATATTCTTCCGCTTTTCTATATCTACCGGGGAAGATATATACAACAATTTGGCGACTCAACGGGATCACCTACCTGCTAGGTAGAAGATCAGTGGCCCTTTTAGAAATCCATTGGGCATGGAGTCATAAGCAATACTTGAAACCAACTTGATCTCTGATCCCGAGCCTGAAACTACAACTCCTTCTCCGACAGCACTTTGAACTGTAGAAATAACCTGAGAGCAACAAAACCTGTGCCAAAGCACTTAGGAAACCAAACCTAACTACAACAAGACAATGTGCAAACACACTTAGAGGAGTTGAAATCTAAGCTAATATTTACAAGGGTAGAATTTTTCTCTTTTCAGTAGCAATGTTTAAGATAGATTCCGTTGACCGGAATCGAAAGTTCTTCTCCGTCCAATGTAGACAATTGGAAGGCATTACTACTTTTACATCCCGTGACCATGTAGGGGCCACTCCAAATGGCATCAAACTTGGAATGCCTTCCTGGTTTTGCCCGATCTGCATCCCATTTCAGAACTAGGTCCCCTTCCTGGAAGGTCCTTGCTCTTGCTTTCTTATCAAACCATCTTTTCACTAAGGCCTGATCTTTCTCAATTGTTTGAACTGCATGTTCTCTAATTTCTTCCAATTCCATCAACTCTGCATACCTAGCCTCCATTGGTTCGAACTCAGCCAACTCCAACTGCTTCATGAATTCTAATGCAGGTAGTTCTAATGATATAGGCAATACTGCCTCTTTTCCATAGACCAACTTATAAGGGGAATTACCTATAGACCTCTTTGGTGTTATTCTGTCAGCCCATAATGCTGATTTTAGCTTGGTATGCCATGTTCTTTGATTTTCATCCAGAGTCCTCCTGATGATTCTTAGCAAATTTTTGTTCGTGGACTCTGCCTGTCCATTACCCTGCGGGTAATAATTGGAAGAGGTGCTCAAGTAGATTCCATTTTTGACAGCCCATTCCGTGATCTTGGAACCTACGAATGCCAATGCATTGTCTGATATAATAGTGGCCGGCACACCAAACCTGGTCACTATTCCTTCGTAAAATTCTAGTATATTAGACTCGTTTGCCTCTTTGAGCGCTACTGCTTCAGTCCACTTGGTGAAATAGTCCGTTGCCGTGAGAATCCACTTGTGGCCTTGGCTTGAGTTTGGATTGATGACCCCGACGAAGTCCAATCCCCATTGCATAAATGGTTGGTCAACCAGAATTGGGTGCAATGGAAGTGCTGCTTGTCTTTCTTTGCCTGTGAAGAGTGCACATTTCTTGCACTTTCTTATCCATGTATAGCAGTCACTGAAGACTGTCGGCCAATAATACCCTGCCTTCATTATCTTGAGAGCTGTTACTCGTGGGGCAAAATGTCCTCCAGAATCTCCATCGTGAAAATCTCGTAACACCCTCTCAATTTGACTTATCCCAATGCACCTCAATAGAACTCCATTGATGTCTTTCTTAAACAAAACACCATCAACAAGCACATATGGAATGGCTTGTAATCTAAAGTATCTCCTCTTTGCTTTGCTCATCTCTGGAGGGCATAGGCCATGCGTCTCAGTAGGAAGTGTATCATATTTTGAGTCCAACAAGGAGTAGGAACGTCATCATTTTCTTGTTCTTGATCATCCTGTAGTATCAAGGTAGTCTCCTTTTCATCACCAGCTTCAACTTTCTGACTCAAGGCTAGCTGCTCACATAGTCCCTTCCCACGTACTAGTTTGGTGACCTTGATCTCGATGTCATATTCCATGACACGAGTTATCCATCCTGCACGTTTCTCATTCAGATCCTTGTTTAGAAGGAAGTCCTTGACTCCCGCATGAGAGACTAATAATTGGATCTTGTTGTTTGAGACTAGGTGCTTGAATTTCTTTAAGCTTCTGATTACCGCAAGGACATGCTTTTCAATGAAAGAGTACCTATTTTCGTATTCCTCCAAGCTTTGACTGAAGAAAGCAACTGGTTGTTCTAACCCTTCTTTGTTTTGTTGTACCAGGATTGCAGAAATTGTGTCTCCACCACCAAAGGCATATAGCACGAAGTCCTTAGAGAAGTCTGGATTGACGAGAGTTGGGGCTTGAGATATAGCCTCTTTTATTGCCTCAAAACTTGCCTTGCCTTCAGATGTCCACTTAAATGCCATGCTCTTCTTTAACATCGGGCAAGTTATTGGTTTTACGAGAGCTGCAAAATTTGGAACAAACTCAGGACGAAATTGATCCTTCCTAAGAAGCTTTGAAGAGCCTTCTTGTGACTTGGCAATGGCAATGCTTGAATTGCTTCAACTCTTTCTGGGTCAATTGTCAACCCCTCCTTTGAAACAATATGGCCTAGAAGTTTTCCCTCATGAGCCAAGAATATGCATTTTTTGGGATTCAATGATACCCCAAATCTTCTACACCTTTGAAATACTTGCCTCAAATGATAGAGGTGATCTGCTGCATTTTTTGAGAATACAGTGATGTCGTCAAGATATATCAAAACTATTTTATTGATCAACCCCTTAAATGCCATATCCATTGCCCTTTGGAAAGTGGCCCCAGCATTTGATAGCCCAAATGGCATCTTCTTGTAGGCATAGGTCCCCCATTTGGTGGTGAAAGCCGTCTTGAATTGGTCACCTTCTTTTACCATCACCTGATTATACCCTGAGTAGCCATCTAGGAGAGAGAATCTCTCTGAACCGGATACTACTTGCAATATTTGTTCCATTGAATGAAGTGGGTAATGATCTTTGAGAGATGCCCTGTTGAGGTCTCGGAAATCTACACACAACCTGATTTCTCCACTCTTCTTCCTGACCGGAACCAAGTTTGCAACCCAGCTTGAGTGCTTGATCGGGAATATAATGCTTGCCTCTATCAGCTTATTTAGCTCTTTCTTCATTAGAGGCTCAATGTGAGGGTTGACCGGTCTCTGTTTCTGCCTGACGGGATTAGCATCTGGATCCAATTCTATGGTATGTTGTGCCAAATTTGGATCGAATCCTCTCAAGTCTTCATAGCTCCAAGCGAAGACATCTGGAAATTCTTGGCAAAGTTGTATGAAATCTGATTTCTCCTGTTCAGTGGCCACTTTGCCAATTTGAAGTGTTTTGTCTTCCCCAACCGGAATTGGCTCTGAATCTTCTCTCTTGACCTGTATGTTTGCCTTTTCCTTACGAAACTGGTCGTTAGGGTTGAAGATAGACTCCAATGTTACCAAACCCTTAGGAAGCTTGTTTGTCCGCAGCTGTACTACTTGATCCCCATACTGCTGCTCTAATCTGTCCTGATTCCTAGCTGAAAATTCAGCCTCTTCTTGTAAGAAATTGACGATCTGTTGATCGTTCTCAAACACCTGCCAGCTTGTGTTGTTATCTGGAACTGCTGGCCTCACAACCACATGGATGTGTGGCTGCGTTTTTTCTCTCCTGATGCTGTCAACCACATCAAATGTCGCTCCAACTGCTGCGAGCCTATCTGCGGCTTCATTTTTCTTCCTGGGTATGGATACAATGTTGAAAGCTTTGAAATCCTCAATGAGGTCCTGTTAGTGCAAAATCACAGCACCCCTGGGTATTGATCAGGTTTCTAGGTTGATTACTAATATCCAGTGTGATTGCATCAACATTGAATCCTTTCTCCAAGTGTGGGACTTGAAGAGTGAGAAAGGAATCTCCAGAGAAAGGCTGGTTCCTATTCCTCTGTTCAGGTGCATACGAAATATGCAGAGGGTTTTCCTCAAAATCTAATCTAATTTTCCAAGGAGACAAGGAAAGAAGATGCATAAAATAAATCTAAGCTAATAGAGGTGATGCACCAAGGAATGAAGAACATATGCTTTGCCGAATTTAACACAGATCATGTAGATGTAACACAACATCATGCACAGATAGCAAAAATGCAATGAAAGATCAAGAATGACAGTAATAAATATGTAAGAGGGTTTAGAAGTAACCACAGACACATATATATATTGCTCAAGGATAGATTCAATACATTGCAATGGCCAAAAGGCAAAAAACGGTGTTACAGTCTATATGGGAGGTTTGAAAACTCCACAAATCTTCTTTTGAACATGAGAGAAGGGAGGGTGCAAAGCGGAAATGTCCCCCTTAGAAAGAAACCCCTCCTTACAATTTATAGGAAGAATGGGAGAGCAAAGAGAGAGGAATTCGAAATCTGCCCCAACCACCTCTAGGTTGCATTTAATTCGTCCATCATGGCAGAAGCGGCGGGTTCTGGCAAAGCGGCGGTTTGTTTGCTGCATTAAAGTGGTTGTTGAAGCATTACCTCTGCTTGTTATTTCGCGCCAGAGGCGTTTTCTCAATTTTCATCCTCCAAACTGAACCAAAATGCAAGATTGACCTTGGAAACGTGTAGAGAATCTCATAAGCTTTCCGTTGATATCAAGAACGTGCAAATCCGAGCTCTGGATCGAAAGATATGTCGATCTGAAGATTTAGGGCACGGAACAGGCGAAAACGGATTTTGAAATATTTTCCCGCGCACTGCCACTTGGATGCCACGTGGCATGCTCTGATTCGCTGAATAATTCTCTCTCTTCTGCTTTTCGGCGGGCTGTCTTTTGAATTTTCCTTGTGGGCCCTAGCTGGGACACGTGGCACTATCCCATTGGTTCGGATCGGTGCTCGAAAACTCGCCCATTGACTTTTTGACTTTTCTCTTGTGAGGACACGTGGCAGCTTCTGATTGGTCCTCGGCTGATTCGGCTCCTACGCGTACTTCGCCTCCATTTGTCCCGGATGTCCCATTTGATTTTGGGCCCTTTGTGCTCATTTCGGCCGGTTCGGGCAGTTCGGGCATTTTTGGCCCGCTTGTCCCACTTTGCTTCGGACTGACTTGACTCTTTTCGGCCGGTTCGGCATTTCTGGCCCGCGCCCCATTGCTTTTGGGCTCCTTGTATCAAGCTTTTCGCGATCCGGCCGGTTCGGGCATTTCGCGTCCATTTGTTCCACTCGTCCCGAATGCTACCCTCTTCAGCAGTTAGCCAATTTTTCTCCTCGGCTGGATCGGCTTTTCGCGCCCGCCGCGTACTTCTGTCCCACTTGTCCCATTTGCTTTGTGGGCCGCTTTGGACTCATTTCAGCCGGTTCGGGCGGTTCGCGTACCTTTGTCCCACTCGTCCCCACCTTGTCTTTGGACCGACCAGACTTAGCCGATTTTCACAATTTTTACTGGCCCAAACTACTTGCTTTCTGCAACCTTCTCCGCACTTTCTCAAAGCTTGCTCCCTCCTTCTTCGGCCTGGGGAGTTTAGAAAGATTCCTGAAGGGACCCTAGAAACCTGATTTTGCTCTGAATCAGTCATTTTTCTTGGAATTTGGACATCCTGATGCATGTTATCAAATTTACCCTGGGGGGTGAATTTTGGATAACAATTTGGTGACTCAGCGAGATCATTCTGCCTGCTAGATGAAAAGGCCAGTTGCCTGAAGCCATCCATTGGGCATGGAGTCATCAAATATTCTGTTAGAATCCAAACTGACTTAGAATGTGCAAAGGGAAAGATGGAATGTGACCTGATTTAGCAAAGACATGCATCATCTCCATAGACAGTAAGCTGTGCCAAGGCACTTAGGGAAAACAAAACTAATTACAGCAAAACAATGTGCACAAGCACTTGGAGGGAAGAAAATCTAATCTAGTATTTACAGATGTAGTGAAACTCCCTCTAGAAGCAACGCTTGAGATAGATTCCATTTACTGGAATCTGCAGTTCTTCACCATCCAATGAGGCCAATTGGAAAGCATTGTTGTTCTTGCACTTTGTGACCATGTATGGGCCACTCCAAATGGCATCAAATTTTGAATGCCTTCCTGGTTTTGCTCTGTCCACATCCCATTTCAATACTAGATCTCCTACTTGAAAAGATCTATCTTTGGCCTTCCTATCAAAGGTCTTCTTGATCAAAGCCTGATCCTTTTCCATTGCTTGGAATGCCTGATCTCTGATTTCTTGCAGCTCCATCAATTCTGCATATCTCACCTTCATGGGTCCAAACTCTAGCAATTCCAGTTGTTTCATGAGTTCCAACATTGGCAACTCAAGTGACAGGGGCAAGATTGCCTCTCTTCCGTAGACAAGCCTAAATGGAGAGTTACCTGTGGACCTTTTGGGAGTTATCCTATCAGCCCATAAGGCTGACTTCAGTTTGGTATGCCAAGCCTTCTGATTCTCATCAAGAGTCCTCCTAATGATCCTCAGCAAGTTTTTGTTTGTAGACTCGGCCTGGCCATTACCTTGAGGGTAATAGTTTGATGAAGTGCTGAGGTAGATCCCGTTCTTGACAGCCCACTCAGTAATTTTAGATCCAATGAATGCCAATGCATTATCAGAGACTATTGTAGAGCAGTACACCAAATCTGGTAGTTATCCCCTCGTAAAAGTCCAAGATGCTAGACTCATTCGCCTCTTTGAGTGCCACTGCTTCTGTCCATCTGGTGAAGTAGTCTGTGGCTGTCAAAATCCATTTGTGCCCTTGGCTCGAATTGGGATTGATGATTCCAATGAAGTCCAAACCCCATTGCATGAATGGCTGGTCAACTGAGATTGGATGCAATGGGAGGGCTGCAAGTCTCTCTTTTCCTGTGAAGAATGCACAATTCTTACATTTCTTGATCCATGCATAGCAATCACTAAAGATTTTAGGCCAATAATAACCAGCCTTCATGATTTTCAGAGCTGTCACTCTTGGTGCAAAATGGCCACCAGCTGGTCCATCATGAAACTCCTTTAATACCCTTTGAATCTGACCTGTGTTAATGCATCTCAGCAGCACTCCATTGACATCCTTCTTGAACAAAACTCCATCAATGATGGTATATGGAATAGCCTGCAACCTGAAGTGTCTTCTTCTTGCTTTGCTCATTTCTCCAATTTGCAATGGCTTGTTCTCTTTTACCAAGATGGATACCGAATCTTCCCTCTTGACCTGAATATTTGCTTTCTCCTTTCTAAACTGATCATTGGGGTTAAAAATGGACTCCAAGGTGACAAGTCCTTGGGCAGCTTGTCAGCTTCTCATTATCATCCCTGGTCACCATATCGCTTTTCAACTTCTCTTGATTTTTAGCCGAGAACTCACTTCTTCTTCTGCAAGAAGTGGATGATTTGCTGGTCATTGTCAAATACTTGCCAATTGACATCGTTATCCGGCATCAAGGCCTCAAAATCATGTGGATGTTTGGTTGTACCTTGTCTTGTTGAATGTTTTCTACAATGTCAAAGGTTGCCCCCATTTCGCCGCAAGCCTCGTCATCGGCCAGCTTGATTCTCTTTTCTCGGGAATGGCCTTGATACATCGAAAGCCTCAAAATCTTCCATGAGGTCCCACACCTGCTTTTTGTAGCATCTCGAGTAGATCATTTTTGGCAGCATGTTGTCCCTTGACCTGATTTACAATCAGCTCACTTGTCCCCAAACACTTGCAAGTTATTTATTTTTCTCTTTATTGCCCAATGCATCCTCGCACCAAGGCTTCATATTCAGCGGTGTTATTGGAGCATGCAAATTGAAATCTAAAAGCTGAATAATACTTTACTCCTTGAGGTGAAATAAGCATGGCTCCACCTCCTGCGCCTTGTCTACTCCTTGATCCATCAAAAAATAGTTGCCATACCTCATTGTCATCCTTGTGGCTTGGCTTGGTGATGTTAGGAATAGGTTGACTTTCTTCGTGTATACAATAGACCCCTAGCTCAGATTCTTCTACTTCTTGATAAGGATCAAAAGCATGCACCTTGCTTGCCCATTCATCAAGAGTCAAATCTGGGATACTTCCAACCTTAGTGTCAGCTTCATCAGTGCCAAGGTGATCTTCTTGATCAAATGCTGAGCAATTGGTATTAATATGACTTGGAGTATAGGGCTCAATGTGGAAATCTGCAATAGGTTCCGACCTAATTGTAGCTTTAGTTCCATACCTCGCTCGAAACAAAGATGTGTGACCAATCGGTGGACAAATATCCCCAATCTTGGCAAAGAAAGTCCCTTGACAAACGAGGGCAAAGAGTGGTGGAAGGTCTATGACTGATATATCTTGTAAGACAACAACATTTGGACATGCATGCAAGGTAAGACTCAAATTTTTAATCACTCCAACTGTTGCTATTGCTGTCCCATCCAGCTGCACTACTCCCTTAGATGTTATTTCATACTGGAGCCCTAGCTGATCAGCTATCTGTTTAGGCATTACTGAGCTACTTGCCCCAGAGTCTATCATGCAGTTATGCACTAGCTGATTTCCAATAATTAACGAAACATAGAAAGGGGGGGGCTTCAGCATTCTACCTTGTTGTGTTCCATGATTTCCTTCAGGCTGGGCAGCATTTGTAAGCACTTTGTCTTGCCTTTGAACCTGCTGATTTGAAGTTGGCCAATCCTTTATGGCAGCTTGCAGCAGATTTCTTTGGCCTGGGATGGATAGGGATTCCCACATAGATATATTGACGTTTGTCTTCTTCATCTGATCAATGATACTGAATGGTGATGAAGGATCTCTCTGCTGTCCCTTGGTTTGCACATTTGCCCCTTGAATATGGGCAGCAACAGCTGGCATTTGATTTGGCCTAGGGGCTGTTTTTGTCTGCCCTTGTGCATTTGAAACTGGGTTTTGCTTGCCAATCATTTGTGGAGCTGTGGGAGGTTGAGGATTGGCTGGGACTAATGGCTGTTCTTCACCCAAATTTCTCCTTTTTGACCTTGTGTTGGCAGCAACACCCTGAGAAACTATCTGATTCATGCCACAGAAATCCTCTGCTTGCCAATTTACCAACGTGGTATCATTTGGGGCTGATTGCTGTTGGAATGTTTCTTGTTGTTGGCTGTTTTCTTGACTACTCTCACCCTCCACACCAGCACTTGTTACCATTAAAGCTTGGGTTAGAGCACCATTATAGCACATGGATTGATTATGGGGTTCATTACATGGAAAACACCAATCATACTCTTGGGCAATGTTGTTTTGTGCTGGTACTAATGCCTTAGAGGCAGATATGGCATTTGGATTATAGGGCTGGAATGGTCTATCACAGAGGCCTTGTTTGATTCATATTTGTGGCTGGATTAGGTGGTCTTTGAGGCTGATATGGCTGCCTATTCAGTTGAGCTTGAGGCTGATACGAAGGTCTAAAACCTTGAGCTTGCTGCCTCTTGAGTGTGACCAGCTCATTACCTAAATTTTGCAGTTGCTTCATGACTTCTTGAAGCTCATTTGGGGGCACTTGGAGATGAAGTGGAAGCTTCATTTGAACTCGATTTCTAGGAATGGGAGAAGGAGCTAAGACAGTGCACGACTAGTACTTGGGCTCTCTAAGCTTGGATATAATGGCATTGGAGGCCTAGGAGATAGCTTGCCCGCACTTGAATCGGACAATTTTCAGCTCTAATGGCAATATTATAAGCAGCGGGATAGTTGTGCCTCCCATGGATTGAATCAATATAGAAATATCAGAATTTAAAGCTTTAAGGTAGTATAAAAAAGCACCTTCTGTTTGTTGTCCTGATCACTACTTGAATTCTATCCCAAGATCTTTGAAATCTGAAGTTGAAATCGAGTTAGTTTGCTCATTGGAAGCTCTCTTGATGGTTGTCACTGCTCCAAAAGAGACAAGTTGTCTCCCTTCTCTCCGAATTGATTATGAAGTGCAATACACAACTCGATTCCGGTTGTGATAGAGCCACTCCAAGGCTCCTAAACCATTGCAATGCTTTCCCCTTGAATGAAGACGCCAAAGAATTTGATTTGTGACTACTTGCATCTCGTCGATCTCATGGATTGCACAAATGTTAGCAATGTCCTTGACATGATCGCCAGAGTGGTCTGATTTTCTCCAAGAAAGTATGGAATGTTCTTGAGTCTGCTACTTTGGGATTGGATTTTGTGCATTGAGAGCAATTGGGTGCTTGCTGCTGTGAAGTTGACATAGGGGTTCACTGGTTGCGCCATTCTGATTGGTCTTAAAATCCTTGTATATTGAAAGAAAGGCCGCTCAGGTGGAGGAGTTGAGAGAGTTCTGTTTGGTGGAGATGGAGACCTTTGAATCCTTCTTCCTCTTTTCCTTCTTGGAGATAGTTGCGGTATTCAAACAAAGACTTCCTCTTCTCCAGCTCTTGATCTTGTGATTCTTCTCATAAGCTTTTAGGGCTGACTGCTGGAACCAGTTGATTCCTCCCCTTGGAGTCGCCAGATATGCAAATAATAGCTCTTTTCAAGCAAGAAAATTGCAGCAGATGCATATCAACCTTGCTGCAAATAGAAATGAGACCTCTGTCCCACCGGGCGTGCCAAAACTGTTAGTGCAAAATCACAGCACCCCTGGGTATTGATCAGGTTTCTAGGTTGATTACTAATATCCAGTGTGATTGCATCAACATTGAATCCTTTCTCCAAGTGTGGGACTTGAAGAGTGAGAAAGGAATCTCCAAGAAAAGGCTGGTTCCTATTCCTCTGTTCAGGTGCATACGAAATATGCAGAGGGTTTTCCTCAAAATCTAATCTAATTTGCCAAGGAGACAAGGAAAGAAGATGCATAAAATAAATCTAAGCTAATAGAGGTGATGCACCAAGGAATGAAGAACATATGCTTTGCCGAATTTAACACAGATCATGTAGATGTAACACAACATCATGCACAGATAGCAAAAATGCAATGAAAGATCAAGAATGACAGTAATAAATATGTAAGAGGGTTTAGAAGTAACCACAGACACATATATATATTGCTCAAGGATAGATTCAATACATTGCAATGGCCAAAAGGCAAAAAACGGTGTTACAGTCTATATGGGAGGTTTGAAAACTCCACAAATCTTCTTATGAACAGGGAGAGAAGGGAGGGTGCAAGTGGAAATGTCCCCCTTAGAAAGAAACCCCTCCTTACAATTTATAGGAAGAATGGGAGAGCAAAGAGAGAGGAATTCGAAATCTGCCCCAACCACCTCTAGGTTGCATTTAATTCGTCCATCATGGCAGAAGCGGTGGGTTCTGGCAAAGCGGCGGTTTGTCTAACAGAAGCGGCGGGTTGTTTGCTGCATTAAAGTGGTTGTTGAAGCATTACCTCTGCTTGTTATTTCGCGCTGGAGGCGTTTCTCAATTTTCATCCTCCAAACTGAACCAAAATGCAAGATTGACCTTGGAAACGTGTAGAGAATCTCATAAGCTTTCCGTTGATATCAAGAACGTGCAAATCCGAGCTCTGGATCGAAAGATATGTCGATCTGAAGATTTAGGGCACGGAACAGGCGAAAACGGATTTTGAAATATTTTCCCGCGCACTGCCACTTGGATGCCACGTGGCATGCTCTGATTCGCTGAATAATTCTCTCTCTTCTGCTTTTCGGCGGGCTGTCTTTTGAATTTTCCTTGTGGGCCCTAGCTGGGACACGTGGCACTATCCCATTGGTTCAGATTGGTGCTCAAAACTTCGCCCATTGACTTTTGACTTTTCTCTTGTGAGGACACGTGGCGCTTCGATTGGTCCTCGGCTGATTCGCTCCTACGCGTACTTCGCCTCCATTTGTCCCGGATGTCCCATTTGATTTTGGGCCCTTTGTGCTCATTTCGGCCGGTTCGGGCAGTTCGGGCATTTTTGGCCCGCTTGTCCCACTTTGCTTCGGACTGACTTGACTCTTTTCGGCCGGTTCGGCCGGTTCGGGCATTTCTGGCCCGCGCGTCCCAATTGCTTTTGGGCTCCTTGTACTGTTTTCGCGCGATCCGGCCGGTTCGGGCATTTCGCGTCCATTTGTTCCACTCGTCCCGAATGCTACCCTCTTCAGCAGTTAGCCAATTTTTCTCCTCGGCTGGATCGGCTTTTCGCGCCCGCCGCGTACTTCTGTCCCACTTGTCCCATTTGCTTTGTGGGCCGCCTGGACTCATTTCGGCCGGTTCGGGCGGTTCGCGTACCTTTGTCCCACTCGTCCCACCTTGTGCTGGACCAGGACTTAGCCGATTTTCACAATTTTTACTGGCCCAAACTACTTGCTTTCTGCAACCTTCTCCGCACTTTCTCAAAGCTTGCTCCCTCCTTCTTCGGCCTGGGGAGTTTAGAAAGATTCCTGAAGGGACCCTAGAAACCTGATTTTGCTCTGAATCAGTCATTTTCTTGGAATTTGGACATCTCGATGCATGTTATCAAATTTACCACTGGGGTGAATTTTGGATAACGAGTCCCATACCCTATTCTTGTAGCTCCTTAGCAAGTCGTTCTTTGTAGCATGTTGTCCCCTAACTTGGTTGACGATTAGCTCGCTATCTCCAAACACCTGCAAGTTCTTTATGCCCCTTTTCCTGGCCCAATGAATTCCATGAATCAATGCTTCGTATTCAGCCGTGTTGTTTGAACAGGAAAACTGGAAACGAAAAGCTGAAAAATATTTGATGTCTTGTGGTGAAATCAACATTGCACCACCTCCAAAGACTTGTAATCGCTTCTTGAACCATCGAAAAATAATTTCCAAACTTTGTTTTCATCCTTTTGTTCAGGCTGAATGATGCCGGGAATGGGTGAATTTTCTTCGTGTATACAATACACGCCCAATTCAGATTCTTCAATTTCCTTGTATGGGTCAAATTCATGACTCTTGTTTGCCCATTCATCCAAAGTTAAATCAGGAATTCCCTCGACCTTAGTACCTGTTTCTAGATCACTTGAACACTCCTCCTGATCAAAAACCGAGCAATTTGCATTGATAGGATTTGGTACATGAGGCTCAATATGGAAATGGGCAATTGGTTCTGACCTGATTGTTGCTTTGGCTCCATACCTTGTCCTAAAAATCATGTGTGACCAATCTGCAGATAAATATCCACCGATTTTTGCAGTGAAGTCTCTTGATAGACACAACGCAAAGAGTGGCGGAAGGTCAATCACAGACACATCTTGTAGAACTGTAACATTAGGACAGGAATGTAGTGTTAGGCTTAACCCTTTGATGACCCCAACTGTTCCTACTACTATTCCATCTAGTTGCACTACTCCTTTCAGATCGGCTCGTACTTCAGACCCAGTTGATCCGCTATTTGCTTCGGCATCACTGAACTACTTGCCCCAGAATCAATCATGCAGTTGTGTACCAAGTGGTTTCCAACAATCAACGAAACATAGAATGGTGGAGGCTTCAAATTTTTTCTTGTCTGGCCCCCATCATGTTGCACTGCATTAGTGAGAACTTTCTCATGTCCCTGGTTTGATACATTTGTGGCAGACCAATTAGCCATTGCAGCTTGCAATAAATCTCGTTGCCCTGGGATCGCCAGTGATTCCCACATGGAAATGTTCACATGTGTCTTCTTCATTTGATCGATGATGTTGAAGGGGGATGAACTATCCTTTTGCTGCCCCTTACTTGGTGCAAGCTTTTCTGGAGCTTGAACAGGTGCATGTGTTGCTACAACAGGTACCTTAGGTTGATTCTACACATTTGGAGCTGCGTTTGGTCTACTGACCCCTTGTTGTGTAAGAGTGGGTTGAGAAACAACTGGATTACATGGTTGTCCCTCTCCTATATTTCTCTTCTTTGACCGTGTGTTGGCAGCCACGCCTTGAAAAGGTTGTTGGTTAACTCCACAGAAGTCTTCCGTTTGCCAATTTGCCAATGTGGTTTCTGGTCGAGGTCCCTCTTGTTGCGTTTCTTGCTGCTGATTCCCTTCTTGGCTTGGTTCTTGAGCAACACCAATGGTTTGCACCATCAAGGCCTGATTCAGTGCACCATTGAAACATGCTGACTGATTGTGAGGTAGATTGCAAGGGTAACACCAGTCGTACTCCTGTGCCATGTTATTTTGTGTTGGAACCAAGGCTCTTGAGGACGTCGTTGCATTTGGATCATACGGTCGAAATGGCCTGGCAGCTTGAGGCTGTCCTTGGTTCTGGTTTTGATTTGCAGCCTGAGGTGGTGGTCTATTTTGTTGGTATGGGGGCCTAGCTTGGTACTGTGCTTGAGGCTGATACGGTCTAGCACTTTGAGCTTGCTGTCTTTTGATAGTCACAAGCTCATTTCCAAGGTTCTGCAATTGTTTCATGACCTCCTGCAATTCCTTTGAAGTATTTGAAGAAGTCGACGCCTCATTATTGCTTTGATTTCTAGGAGTTGGAATGGGATTCAACTCTGGTGCTTGACTGGTTGTAGGATTTCCCATGTCTGGATAGAGAGGCATTGGTGGCCTTGGTGCAAGCTTTCCGGCTTGGATCAAACAGTTCTCTGCTCTGATCGCTGTGTCATAGGACCCTGGCAGCGTTGTCCCTCCCATTGATTGGATCATCATGGCTATGTCTGAATTTATAGCCTTTAAGAAATAAAGGAATGCTCCTTCGGCAGTTGGTCTAACAGCTATTGGGATCCTGTCCCATGTCCGTTGGAATCTAAAGTTGAAATCTGCCATTTGTTCGTTAGGAGCCCTTTTGATTGTTGTCAGCTGTTCCAATAAAGATAAATTGTCCGCCCTCTCCCCGAATTGGCTGCAAAGAGCAGAACAAAGTTGGTTCCAATTCGTAATAGAGCCTGCTGTAAGGCTCCTAAACCATTGTAAGGCCTTGCCTTTGAAAGATGAAGCCAACAGCTTGACTGCAACATCCATTTCATTTATTTCGTGGATTGCACATGCATTAGCAATATCCTGGATGTGATCAATAGGAGTAGTATGATTTTCTCCTGTGAAGTAGGGGATATTCTTTAGCGCTGCAACTGGAATTTGATTCTGAGCATTTAGGGCAAGTGGACTACTGCCCGTGAAATTTACAAAGGGATTCGGTGGTAGATGTGCCATTATGATTGGCCTAAGAACCCTGGTCGATGCGAGAAAAGGCCTACCAGGTGGAGGTGTAGACAAAGTCCTGTTAGGTGGAGATGGTGATCTTTGTGGTCTTCTTCCTCTCCTTCCTCTGCCTGGTGATAGTTGTAAGTGGAAAAATAGCCCTTCTTCTTGATTATTGGACCTGGTTCGAATTCTTCTCATGTGCCTAGGCAACTTGTGCTTTACACCACCAATTCTATCCCTTCGAGTCGCTTAGATGTGTTAGAGAACAAGCCTCAAAAGACTAGATTTTGCCAAGTTACACACCAAAACCTGACAATATTTAAACACAAATTTTTTTAAAAGACTCGCACATTTGAGATTTTAGGGTTTGGAATTTGATTTGGAATGACAAATGAGTCCGAAAACCCAAAAACGCCGATTTCGAAAACCCGAAATCAAATTCAAAAACCATGAAATTTTGAAAGTCAAAATCTCAAAATTCTAGGAATACCCTTTTGAAGATTACCCCGATCTATCAATTGAAATTTTGACTTGTTTCGAGCAAGTTAAGTCCTTAAAAATTGATTTCAAAGTTCACTGGAAGGTGAAAAATGCTGGAATTGTAAACCTGCAATTTTTTGGTCCGAATTTCATGAAAACTCCTTCAAATCTATGGAATGACCTCTTGGTCCCACCGGCATGCCAAAAACTGTTGGTGTCGAATCACAAAGCACCCACAGGACTCTGCGCAACTCGATGGGTTGAGAATCTCAGTGCGATTGCACAACATGGAGCTTTTCCCAAGTGTGGGACCTTGCGAAATCGGAAAAGCTCTCCGGATGAAGGCCGGTTCCTATTCCTCTGTTCAGATGCACACGTAAAAATGCAGAGGGTCTACTCAAAACCTAATCTAATTTTCCAAGGAGACAGGGGTAAGAAAATGCAGAAAATAAAACCTAAACTAACAGAGGTGATGCACCGAGGAATGAAGAACACCTGTCTTGCCAATAAACACAGACCAAAAAAATGTAATGCAAGATCATGCACAGATAACCAGATTTACAGTGAAAGATCAAGAAGAAGCAAATAAACACTGAGAGGGTTGATAATCATCCACAGACATGCATTAATTTGCTCCAAAGATTGATACAACACACTGCAAAATGCCAAGAGGCAAAGCTGCATTACAGTTTTAAATGGGAGGTTTTAACTCCACATTCACTGCGCCAAAGAGAAGAAGGGAGGGGCAAAACAAGAATGTCCAACCTTTAGAAAGAAGCCCCTCCTTACAATTTATAGGAAGAATGAGAGAGAGAAGAGAGAGAAAGTCCAAATCTACCCCAACCACCTCAGGTTGTATTTAATTCATCTCATTATGGTGGCAGGTGAGGACCATATCAAACCCCAAAAGTGGCAAACTGTATTTTGCATTTTTAAGAACTTGTTCCCACCCAATTAAAGATATCCAGTCGTAGTTAGGTAGAGGATGCCGTAGGCTTTCCGAAAAGTCCAACCTTGTGTGAATCGGAGCTCCCAGTCAAAAGTTATGGCCATCTGAATATCTCGGGTGAGTGCACTTCTGTCGGCGTCGAGAATGTTGCGCCTCCTGAAGGTGCGCCTTGGCGCATCCATATGCATGTTGACAATCCTTTTCGGGCGCCAAAGGTGCAAATATGTTTGTGTCAACAACCCTTTTTGTGCGCCAAAGGCGCATTCATTTGCATGTCAACACTCTTTTCTGTGCGCCAAAGGCGCAAATATGTTTATGTCGACACATGTTTACGTGCGCCACTTTACCTGCGCCAAGGGCGCAACTTTTCCCGTGTCAACATTCCTTTCTGTGCGCCAAGGGTGCATCTATTTCTATGTTGACATCTTCTTCTGTGTGCCAAGGGTGCATTTACATTTGTGTCGACATCCTCTTATGTGCGCCAAGGCACAACTTTTTCCCTGTTGACACTCATTGTTGTGTGCCATTTCCGTGCGCCAAGGGCGCATCCTTTACATTGTCGACATCCATTTCTGTGTGCCACTTTCCTGCGCCTTGGCGCATACATTCTCATGTTGACACTCATTTCTTTGCGCCCCTTTTGTGCGCCATGGGCGCATCCATTTTGCTTTTTGACACCGATTGTCGTGCGCCCCTTTTGTGCACCATGGGCGCATCCATTTCTTGTCGACACGATTGTCGTGCGCCCCTTTTGTGCACCATGGGTGCATCCATTTTGCTTTGTCGACACTCGATTATCGTAGCCATGGGCTGAGGTTTGAATTTCTTTGGTTTCCATATTCTTCCGCTTTTCTATATCTACCCGGGGAAGATATATACAACAGATTATTTGAGCACATGAATTAGCAGCAATGAAAAGATAAGACCGCTATGATGGTAAGAATTAGGAAGATAGACACTCAATGGATGTCACGAGTGACACGTGATGTAGGCTTAGAACCTGTTTTAGTAACAACAAGAGTAGAGACCGCATGGGTAAAGGAAATACCAAGGCAGAGGACTCTAGTTTCAAGAGAAGAAGTGGTGTAAGGAAAGTACCCAGATCTTGCTCATCAGAAGGAGGTATATCAAGATACCATGGATGTCATTTGGAGTTTACAAGGAGAAATATAGTGTCTAAAGGAGAAGTCTAGGAGGGAGGAGCAAAGGAGGAAGGTCGAGGCACCAAGAGATGACTGGACAAGGTTAGGGAAGTATGTTAGATGTTGATGCAAGAGAATGTTATTCCCTTGTTAGGAGCATGGTTGAGGGAGAAGGTACCACACACCAAAGAAGAGTGTGAGAGGCAGATCCTGCATGTAAACCTTCCCCTCACAACCTTGACAATGATAGAGAGATCACGTTGAATGCACTAGTGGATGGATGGCTACTTGAATAATAGCCTCATTGACACAGTGCGGAGGTCAATGTTATCACACTAGATGTTTGGCATCGATGGGAAGGCCTACATTATATCCATCTTCAAATGTGTTGTATATGGAAAATAAAACAAAGGAAATTCCCATTGGTGTCTTAAAAGATGCATCTATCACCATTTAGGGAATGAATTGTATCTTGGTGACTTCAAGTCTTGGCACTCGCTGAGGCAGACAATTTCCCAGCACTACTTGGGTGCCCATGGTGTTACAAGAACAATGTGGATATTTGGTTCAACAAAGGGTACATCAGCTTTTAAAATGTGGAGGAGCGAGTCATCATACCCCTGGCTGATGGGAATTCAAAACCTTATACTAAACCCTTGGGAGAAGAGGTCCTGGATAGAATATATGTGTGCTCAATCAGGGATCCAGAGATAATCCATCCTACCGATGAAGTTATCCAATTTGAAGATTCTCGGTCAAAGTGACACCACTAGTTTAAGATGTGATAATTGGGTGCATGGGACCTATGAATCGATTAGATGACATTTAAGAGGATCGGTGATAAAGGTGACAAAGGCACACATAGTCGAGAACCTAGGAGGAAAAGAGCTACCTAATTACTTAGGAGGGGCCTCCCGAGGTATTTTTGAGAGAATGGAAGCTCGGTGGAAGGAATAAAATGAAATAAGAGGAATGTTAAGTTACATCCTACTAAGAACTATTGCATACTGGTGGGTGACACATCAGGATAATCTATTGGAATGACACGAAGTGAGAATTTCCTTCGTGTTTATTTCTCTAGAAAATTAGATGCGCCCACCGCCATCAAGGACTACCATGGTAAGGAGCCCACCTCTTTCCATGTCCAAGCCTATGAAATAACCTATGGAGAAGGCGTGGAAGATTTTCCACCATCCTTCTAGGTGCAAAAACTATATTCTACACTTAGGGTTGCATGCGTGTATGGTACATACATTCTGAAACACACCGCTAAACAAGAAATTTGTAAGAACTAGTAGATGACCTAGTTCATACGTTCGAGTATCAAAGTACCAAGCCATTAGTTGATAAGGCATTACAGGTTGTTAAGTGCCTTACCATGGGGGACAATGCCATGGCTGAAGATAGGCTGCTGGACTTGCTTAGTGAACCTAGTTTGGGGAAGTACTTTGAAGAAGAGGAAACAAAGGAAGATTAGTTTGTGTGCACATGTGTGAAAAAGGAGAAAGGAAAGATTTTTATGTGATTGATGGGGAGGAAGCAAAAATTTTGGATGTTAACCATTCTCGTAGGGATGCGTGAGGTAGTGGACAAAGTGCTGATTATCGGTTGGAGAGCCTTTAAACTAAAAAGGTTAACATCACTTAGGAGAAGAACCTAAGGAAGCTTTCATTGAAGAATATTGGTTAGAGAAGGAAGTGTCTAAGATCATGTATATGCCTCTGGAACAGCCATTGGGGTAGTGCTTGCATAACTCCGGTGAGGGAATTATTGATCATTCCCTATGCTTTGCAAGTAGGAAATTGACACCGGTAGAACAAAATTACACTACGACCGAGCGCAAAGCATTGAAAATGATCTATTCACTTCAAAATTTTATATAGTATCTTCCAGAAAACTCCCTTTTTGTTTTACACCAACCACATGGTATTAAAGTAATTGGTAAACAAGCTTTTCTATAAGGTCACATATACTTTTCCCAAGATTTGTTATTCCAAGAACTTGAATTCATGACAGAATTGTGAAGCCGAGAGAGTAACTATGGACCTGATCATTTGTTAAGGATTAATTTAGGGAGGACATGCGAGCATTGAAGAGACAATGCCGGATGCACAACCGTTTTTAGGTTATGGCACGAACCCTCGGATTTGGAGGAGATTACAATATTTATAAAAGAAGATGTGGCACCTAAGGGATGGAGACATTAGAGAAGAAGTAACTAGCCATACGCATTGTGCCCTACTTGTTGATAAATGGGGACTTATACAAATTAGGGAGTGATGAAGTTTTGTGCAGGTGTACTAGAGCATGAGTGTATCGCCATCATGAGGAAGCACACAGAGGAAGTGCAGTGGAAATTATGCAGTGACGCCACTTTGCATGTAAAATATTAATGGCAAGCTTGTGGTAGGAAACTCTGTATAAGGATTGTAAGGACTATTGTAAAGCATGTGACCACTATCAGTGCATTGGAAAACTAGGAAGAATAGATGAAATTCCTTTGCACCCTATCCCTAGTGCTTTTCCAATTTAAAAAAGGCTTAAGTACCTTTTGAGAAATGGGAAATAGACTTTGTAGGCCCTATTGCACTAGCTATTTGTAGGACTAGATAATGCTACATAATCACTTGCATGGACTATTTAACAAGGTGGGCAGAGGTAACCCCAACTAAAGACTACACAATAGCTACAACAATAAAGTTTTTGTGGGAAAACATTATCACAATGTATGGATGCCCTTTAATTTTAACCAACTATAGGGGTACACATTTCTTGAATGAGACCGTGAGGATCCTATTAACAGTGTTCATGGTGGCTTATCACAAGACTACACCTCATCACCCACAAGAAAATGGAACCGCATAAGCATTTAACAAAATATTGAGTCATACCTTCCGACAAAAAGGTTGTTATGTCGAAGACAAGATTTTAAGGATGACAAGGTATCATTACATATTATGGGATTACAGGACAACTTATAAAAGGTTGAACAAAGCCAAACCATTTCAATTAGTGTTTGGCATAGAAGCTATTATAATGGTTAAGTTCATGTACCTTCTCCACGAATAGCGCACACATGAGTGTTGGGAAATGACAATGATGAACAAGTGCTAGAAGAGAGAATTGAGGAATTGATGAAGGCAGTATGAAAGACAATCACTTGACATTGGAGCCAAACAATAGAAAAATCAAAGCAAAATGCATGGCATGATTACCACATTAAAAAAAAAAAAAAATTGAGGTTGGGCGAGATGGTCTTACTTTTATGATTATAAGTTTCTACAACATCCCCTGGAAGTTAAAATTCCATTGGTTGGGTCCCTACATAATCTTGTACATCCTTGATTCGGGGCATGTGTGAGTTAATAAGCATTGGATGGAATGAAATTATCTAGACACTTCAATGGGATTAGGTTGAAGCCCTACTATAAATAAGGCTTCTTTGTGTTTGTAAATAAGTTAGTTCTCCTAGATAATTTATAATTTCCTTTATGCATTTTTCTTTCTTAGTATTTCCTTTTGCGTTGTTGTTTTGTTTTGCACCTTGGGCACCAAAACCAAGAAACCTTGTTACTTTTAGATGGTTTTGAATGTGTAGAGGGCCATGCATAATTTAAGTGTGGGATGGAGAGATGTGAAGGAAAGCATGAGTAAAGTACCAATGAGGATTCTATTGAAAATCCCAGTTGAATGGCCTTGTTGAAAGACGTGCATGAAAGAAAAGGTGGAAAAGAATGGTTTGTGTCAAGGTAAGGCTACTTTCGATCCATGTACAGAGAAGGAAGAAGCGCATAAACAACACAAGGTATGCAAGAGCAAAAATCATGACAAAAGAAGTGCCTTTGGTGTAGGTGATGTGCGCACAAGATTCTCTGTCAAGACGGATTGGTTGTGCACCGGAAGGTTGGGGATTATCTACGCGGGTTGGGCGCGTAAGTTAGGCACAAAAGTGAGGCTTTGTTTGAAAAATCTGCTTTAAATGTAAAAATTATGGTGGTAGGTGAAGTATCATTTAATGCTTAAAAGTGGGAAAAACTATAAGTAAAGGCTCAGACATTTCATTATTCACTTTGCGTATAAGGAGAAAGAAGCCCATGTATGATCTTTGTAAACTAGGGCTTCCAAAACTGATCTGTGTGAAGAAAATTTTGAAAAATGTGAGCGTGAGTAACTAGTTGGATTTTTAAATTAGAGAGAATGGATTTCACGGGTGTAAGAAAAAAGGGATAAGATGCCATTTACGAAGGAACTATCCCGGGCTTATGGTTTGAAGAACTAGGACACGGGTTTAAGGGGTTTTCTTCACAAGTTTGAGATCTAAGGTTGGAGGGAATGGAAGAACAGAGGAACACTAAGTGATTAAAGTGATAAGAGAGCCTAAGAAATGGTACCCATGAAACCAGTTAGCACACCTAAGAAGGGCAAGGGCAAGGGAAAACAACAAGAAACTATCATGCATATAACTAAAGAGTGGTATGCGAGAAATGCAATACCCAGATGGAGTATTGCTTTGGAAAAGTGGGAGTCCCGTTTGAGAAGAATGTCCGTAAATGATTACAATCATCATTCGAGCACAATTGAGAAGGAGATGGCATTTGAGTTATTGCACCCAACAAATAAAAGGACACCAGAGGGTCTACCCATCTATGACAATGATGTAAAGGTCAAGTTGGAGAAGTTAGGGTTATTGCAACTCTTTGAGTTTCCCTACTTCGGGAAACCTGAGCGCCTTTACCAATGGTTGATGTTGTGCATACACAAAGACTACTTAAACTTCATAAGGTGCAAGATGCGCATTACCCCACAACTCATTTCACATTTCACAAGCCTCATCTATGAAGGAGATAGTTTGGAGGATGACTTAAGCGACAAAGAGGCAATTAAAGAGACTGTTGCCACCTATACATACAAAAATGGGTTGAGGTACTATGATATCATAGACATCAAAGACCCAATGAGAAATATGACCGCACACCTGGTAAGAAAGTTAAATGGCCAGGAGAGATGGACCCAGGTTAACAAAGCATGGTTGCATGTTTGCAGGAAAGTTTCAGAGGGCACCATCTACAACTTGTCTGCATTCATCACAGATGAGATTATCAGCAGTACAAAGGAAGGTGACAAAATTCTTTTCGGTAATGTCTTGATAACCATTGTGTTTTTAGATATTGGAGTACCTGATGCTTTAAACAAATTCATGTGGAGTACCTTACTTTTGAGGAACCTTTTCCCGAAAAGAGATTTGAAAAGTATTCTGTGTGACACACTATGACAAATGTGCATAAGGTGCGCTTGGAGAAATGGTATACGCACCTTTGAGGAATGTGTTTAGAGTAGAATGGAGGATTCTGAATAGCTTCTAGTAGCCACCAAGGGAGAGGAAAATTTTGTTGTGTACCAATATTTCTACCTAGGTAGATTCAAACTACTAGATGAGACATGGAGCCCTTAGTGCAAGCTCCCTTTTTTCTTCATAGGTCAACACTTCCAAGCAAGGGTGGACAGTGTTTAGAGAATGCAAGAAGTTGAGGTTGGACCATTGAAATCTAGACAGGGACCACATGGAAATGCAAAAGGGTTGGTATACCCCAACATGCATGCATACGTGGAGAGATACATGTCACATGAGATCCAAATGGTGAGGCCCATGACCTTTCCCATTACAGGAGGATCCATGACATGCATATAACTCCACATAAGACCCAAAGCTAAGAAGGGTGCATACTTGGAGAATGAGATATCCATACTTGAGGACCCAACTAGCAGGAAGAGGCCCATGCCTAGGCGGGAGGAAAAAGAGCTAGAGAAGAAAATACCAAGTGTGGTGGAAACACAGGTAATAGGCTCCCCTAGGACAAGCACCAGAACCAACATGTACTCGTGCAAGAAGAAGTCCATAATCAAAGAGAAGACTCTAGAGCTAGAAAATTTGTTAGACAAGGAGTCATCGGAGGAAGAAAAGACAGAGTCACCCACACCAAAATCCTGATTAGGAAGAAATAGAGGGTAGAATAAGAAACCACCTTGAAAGAAATCGAGAGTTTGGAGAGGTACACAAGTGAAAAGGGTGATGATGATGAGGAAGATGACAGTGAAGAAGATGATCTTGGAAGAGATCAAGAGCCAGTCGTCTTCGACATGCATGACTCAGAAGAAGAAGGTAGAGAAGAAGAAAAATGGTTTTGTTTCATGCGGCATAAGGTCGCTAGGAGGGGGAAGGCACCCAAGACATAGGGGGAAGTGAGGAGGTCGGTGCGCAGAAGTAGAGGACTCCAAGCCTTGTGTAGGAGCAGATAACCAAAGCATCGAAGAATAAGCGAAAAAAGATCATGAATACCTTGGTGGTAAAGGAGTTAGAATGTAGTGCTACCGAGTTGGTATTGAATGAGGATAAGGAAGAGATTGTAGAAAAGGACCATGGTAGTAATAGATGCCCCACGCTAACTTGTAGTTATTCCTAAGGGAATGCACATGGGAGGAAGGCACATGGAGGAGGAGAGGCCAGGGATGGGTTATATTAATGACCCCAATAAAGTGTTGTGCACGTGGTTCCAGAGCACAATTCCAGTAGAGGAGCTCGTGGTGATGTCATCTTTTGATAAGGAGGCTGCTTACCCATGGACAAGGAAGATGCTCTCATGGGCATTTGAGTCCCATCTTGATGAGCTAGAATTTGAAGTAAGAAATGGGGCAATCATAACATTACCAGAATCAAAAGGAGACAACCCATTGGTGAATTCTCAACAACTCTCAAATGAGAAACTATGCAACGCACTCAACAAGGTCTTTGTTGAGGTCAAAGCTAGACTCTTTGGGTGAAATGATAAAATCAAAGATCTGGAGGATGAGCTAAAGAAGAAAGAGGAAGAGCTAGCTGTAAGGACAAAAGAGCTAAGCCAAGAGAAGCTGATCAGTGCCTAGTGGTAGCGAGAGTTAAGGGATGAAAAGGATAGAGTGTGCGAAGTTTACAAAAAGGTGGAGTCCATTATAGATGCCATATTTTTGAAGCATCCGGACCTAGCACCTACCGTGTGGAAGCATGCACCATTGAGTTCCCGCGAGGACTTAACAAGATCTCTCACCATGGAGAGGTAGATGCTAGCTTTGAAATCTGCTGAAGTGGTGGCCGCATGCTTAGAAAAGGAGGAAAAATTAAAAGTCATGGCACTCATAGAAGAATATAGTAAGGTCCATGCTGATGTGAAGATTTCCTCTCTCGGAATATTGAGGCCACGTACAACAACTATGCGAGATAGGGATAAACCGCGAGCATGATGGTCGTCAGGGATGAAGTAGAACTTAAATAGTTCTAGGAGAAAAATAAGGGAAACAGTGGAGCAGGAAAATATCCTAGCCGAGGTCGAAAAGAAATCTGAGGCCATTGAAACCTTAAGAGGTTTAATCAAAAACTAGTTAAAGGAACTATACCCATGGATTACACGAAGGATGGATGCACTGGAAGATGTAGGCAAGGAGTTAGAAAAGATTATTGACACCATGAGTGCACAAGGGGATGGGCTAGGTTTTAAATAGGTGAGCACCTTAGTGGGTGATCTTTTCTAGAGAGCACAGGATGAAGTCGATGCCTGGAACAAGTTGGAGGCCAACTTACAAAAAAAATTTCCTAGTTTATTACAGTGATGCCATCATTATCCCATTCTTTCCTCTTTCCTAGATTCTTCATCCCCTTATTATTTTTCCAAAGTGTAAGCCTGCTATGATTCCTTATCCATTTAAGAAGTGTTCCCATGGGCAAAGAATAGGCGTAGTGTGTGGTGATGTTGGGCCCTTGAAATATTGGCTAAATACAAAAGGGCACGTAGGCACGTAAGGCCTAGTTGAAGAAAGGTGTGCAAGGAGAAGGTGAGTAGGAGAGGGTTTAGGGAAGGGTTTAAGGAAACCCATGGAGCATGCGCAGAAAAATCCAAGGTTCCAAGACTTATCCATATTGGGAATTTTGGGAAGGATACAAGGAAAACGTGACCCAACTGCGCATGTAGAGTGGATAAGGTGCCATCCTAGTGACAGGTTGGCCCAGGAAGGAATATGCCCTACGGTAGAGGCTTCTAGAAGGAAATCATGGCATGAAGTGGTGAGCTTAGGCTTAGAGGAGCATGCATTCCTAGAGGACCACATTTAGACACTTGGCAATGGATCTAAGGCCGCAAGAGAATGAGTTGGCGGATCAAAGAGGCTATATATACAAGTGCCTGCAGAAGTAAAAGATAGACCTGAACACATAGAGAAAGGGCGGAGCTCTACAGAAATACTGCAAGGACTCTGCTAGTTTGGGAAAATAAGGGTAGGAAAGAATGTATCAGGGGTTGGGAATTATAAATTTTCTTTTGTAGGCCTAGTTATATGAGTCTAGTTATAATGCATGACTATGGTCTACCTTTCTGTGACATTTTGTAATGGCCTAATGAATGTAATAAGGTTACTAGTTGATATGAACATGAGCATTAATGGTTCTGATACATACATCTTTCTTCATAGTTATTTCTCATTTATGTTTATGAACTAGTATGGATGTTTATATGATTTCCTTTCTGTATTGGTGTAATTTCTTTTATTTGTTAAAGTACTTTATGTTTGGAATAACTACAAGGATCTAGAAGTTGTTTTGAGCTCTATGGTGCTTGTATGTCTTATTTCCTTTCAAAATATCTCACACTCAGATCATAGATGATGTTTCCCATTAAAATCACATAAAAGAGAGACTCGGCGCCCACGCGTGCCTCGAGTGAGCACCCAACACCCACTGGGTGATAGGCCGATGCACTTGGGATTTATTTCCTTTGTGATGGGGGTAAAAATGATTACAAATTCTATGGTTAATTTAGCCAAGAGCTTGATGAGAGGCCCTATTACAATCAATTTCCCTAACATGGATTCTCTTTCTACTCCTTGCAACCTAAACTAACTCATTAGGATGTTCTTTGTAGCCAAGGGCATGAGGAATATAATTGGTTGAAGGGTAGGGATGCTAATGGAAAAGAGAATATTTTTCGCTCTACCTTCACTTTACTTTTACTACCCTATTTTAGTGGAGCTTATGGAGGTTTCCCTGGTTCTAAGAAATGATTTTTCATAAATCTATTAAGTCTATAACTTAATTTATGTTGTTGTATATCCTTGTTAATTCCATAGTAATCAAATCATCCAGTCTATGAGGTTGGTTTGGGTGTTTTTTGGTATTCCCAACCCCTTGTGTTTTTGGCATAGTCTCTTGGGTTTTTTCAGCAAAGTATTGCTGAATTTTTCTATTTTTTTGGATTGATCTTCATGCTATATCTTTAATGTAAAGGGAAAGGGACCCTTCATCCCTAGTTTAATTATAAAAAACAAGGAATCAAAGATAAAAATATCTCATATACATTGCACGTAGTGATTTCAACAAGTAATCGCTAATAAATTTGGCACATATCTCCCATACAAACAATCGCTAATTATTCATTCAAATAAATAGTAATTTCCTTGTCTAGAATGTAATGACTAGAGTAAAGGCCTCTTATCTTAGATGGTCGTTAGGATACACAATATAAACTCAAGAGGAGTAAATCCTTATTTCATTCTAATAAGATATATTGTGTATAACACATAATTAATTTTGGTTCATTTCAAGGAAAATGATTAGCGATCGCTAAGCTCCATTCCTTGCATTTGGTCTTAGCGATTCTTTATGCTATTTCATTTAACATCGTTATAAAACTACAATCCTTGTTTTATGTTGTCAATTTGTTTGTAGATGAGAATCCTAGCGGTAACTAGCCTCTATATATTCTAGGAATCCTTTTGAGAAATGTAATAACTATATGTATAGCTTTAGATCACTAGTATTTTTCAATATTTATAATTAATTAAATCATATTAGTTGGACTATCCTTGGTAGAGCCAAGTGCTACACTACATACCATCTAGAGGATCAAGCCTTATGTAGTTCTCATAAGATATATTATTTATGATGTATAATCCATAACAGCTCATATGAAGAAAAATGATCAACGACCACTAGGATCCATTACTTATTGAAGTTAATGGGTGACTGGAAGTAATTTTTAGAAGTTTCTTGTTTTTAAATTATATACCTAATAACAAACAAATAATGGATTACCCAAGGTGCTTCTAGGATCCTAACATATGCTAATCATGGTTCGTATGAAGGAAAACGCTTAGCAGATGCTAGGATCCATTTCTTATTTAAATTAATGGGTGCACGAAAACAAGTTTCAGTTGTTTCTTTTTTTTCGTATTAGCATTGAATAATAAACAAATCATGGACTACCCAAGGTGTTGTTAGGATCTTAGCGGCCACTAATATAAATTCTTAGTTATGCCACACTAATGTCATGTAATAATTTTTGAGCTTAAAACTGCTAGGCTTTGAATATCACATTAGGTTTTGAATATCATCTAATACACTTCAATTATCATGTTGAACTTAGTGGCCTTTAGCCTTAAAATTTGGTAAATTGGTTATGATTTTTTCAGTTTAATCGTCAATATTTGTCTTGAGTTGGAGTATTTGTAGTCTTGTTTATTTTGGAATGTCAAAGAAATGTAGTAAACATTCAACTTAATGTCCGCTAATATTTGAATATCTTATTGGAAAACTTAAAAATAATAACGTAGTTTAACTTTGTTTCGAGGTAAATTGTTATTAATTTTTTTGTATGAAAGAAAACAAATATTATAGTGGTCTCTAATCTCAATTCTTTGTTATGTTACATTGATGCATTGTAATAATCTTCTACCTTAACATCCCTAGGCCTCAAATATCATCTTAGTCTTTGAGTGTAATGTGATAGACTTCAAATATCATTTTGAGCTTAGAAGTCTGCTAGGATTAATATTTGTCTTGTCTTGGAATATTTTTAGTCTTGTCTATTTTGGAATATCAAAGCAATGTAGTAAACATCTAGCTTAATGACCACTAGTCCTTGAATATCATATTAGAAAATTTAAAAATAATAATGGATCTTATCTCAGTTTTTAGGTAAGTTGTTAATAATTGTCTTATATGAAAGACAACAAATATTATAGTGGTCATGAAAACTCAAATTTTTATTATGTTGCACCAATGAAATGTAATAAACTTTGACCTTAGTGCCCACTATGCTTTGAATATCATGTTAGGATTTGAATATCATGTGATAGTCTTGAATATCATGTTGAACTTAGTGGTTGCTAGGCTTAAAATTTCATGTTAGATAACGTGTATTCAAGAAAATTGTTAATATTTGTTGTCTTGTCTAGTCTTGGAATATTGTATTTGAAAATATAAAAATAATAATGAGGGTTACCTTACTTTTCAGGTAAGTCATTACTAATTGTCTCATATGAAAGACAAAAATATCCTAGTGGTCATTAATCTCAATTCTTTAGTATTTTGCAGATCTGACGCAACCTAATAATCTATGACCTTAGCGACCACTAAGCTACACATATTTTTCTATAAATTTCAATAAAAGCTCGTCGGACACTAGTCTAGACAACATTTTTCATGATTAAATTTACAAAAATATACATACACATACGTGTACAATCATGTATTAATATATTTAACAAAATTCTATATCTCACCAATGATATGTAGCATATTAAAAATTAAATTTTATATAAAATCTATTATTCTTTGGGTTCACATTTAATTAGAAATAAACTTTTGGTTTCGTAAAATGGTCTTTGAAATAATGAATTATATAAAGGATTATACAAAGTTGTGTGATTTTTTTCATAGCATAAGGCTCATAAAAGGAAATATATATTTAAAAATATAATGATTAAAATTTACATTTAATAATATTTACGCGTATATATAATATTTTTACCTTATAGTTTACATAAAAAAGCTTACTAAAGACATTAAATTTGACTATTTCTACATGGAAAAATGTATATAATTTAAAATATATATCAACGCGAAAACCATATAAATAATGAACATTGAAATAATTAGCCATGATTATTTCTTTCATCTAATAAAAATCATTAAAGGAAGTCATAATGAATACCTAAACTATACTAAATCAAACCATTATGATTTTCTAAAAAATTGAATATGTGCATCGTGTTTTGAAATTACGGAGATAGGCCATCACTATTGGGAAAAACAATCACAGGAAGGAGAATGAAAAATCAACAAAAATATTCAGAGAGAGACATAGAAGGGATGAAAAGGGACCCCATTTAATAGAGATGAATACAAGAGCTACGAATGAACAAAAAAATTGTGTTTTTAGAAAGAATAAAACTTGTAATGGGGATTTCATTTTCTTTTGTTAGGGAAGAACAAAAAAATGTGGTTTTAGAAAGAGTATGGTGGTTTGACAGTGATTGTTAGGAAAATTATTGTTTACATGAGCTTATGGTTAATTGTTAAGCATTATATTTTTATAATGTATATAGTATAATAATTGTAGTTATTAAAACCACTCACAAAGTAAGGAAAAATTATTAGGAAATTTTCCTATATTTTAGGACTTGTAATTGCCTATATATACAGTATTGGTATATTAAAACAATAGAGAATACATTATTATTTTGTGAATGTGTTCGGCTCTATGATCCTACAGATGATTTGGTATCGAGATGGTATTTTGAGAGCTCATTATTCCTCAATATCTTGTGTTAATATTTTGTGGGGGCAACAAAATTTTCTATTGTCCCGGATTATGGAGGATTTATTTTGTAAACTACTACTTTAGAACAGATTAGATATAAGCATGTGTGAAGATCTGTGTTAAAAAAATTAGCATTTCCTTGTCCTTCAAATGGTTTATACCATATTGGGCGTCTCAAGAAAGATAATAACCAAATCTTGTATAGGCCATATTCGATCATCCCTATTCAATAACACATCTCCACTATGTTTAGATATATATATATAGGATATATATATATATATATATATATATATAGGCCTACCAAATTGTTTGGCTCTTTGAGCGTCCTTGATCTATAATCTCATCGCTAACGCATTTACATTCATCTATTTCTGATGGGATTATCACGAACCGACTAGATGTGAATTAATTTGCTATGCAAGTTTTACATAGATATTTTTGTACAACTTTGGGTAATCTCCTTATGAATGGTGTTACTTGCTCACATTGAATTATTCTTGTACTACTGATGTGATAAGTATCCTCATCAATTGAGGCAATTACATCTTGTGTTTTATTTGGGAATATCCTCTTGAAGCATTCCATAGTGCATGCAAGATATGGCGTGTCATTTTGACCTTGAATATCACTCATTCTAATGGAAACGGTTCTTCTAATATTCTATAGTCGATTTGCATTCAATACAATGGACTCAATGGTGTGCATGAGTTTGATATGATATATTTAATCAAGTATGGCACTTGTATTAGTTATTACCTCATTTTGCATCTGGTTACTTTCATTCGATGTCTTGTAGTTCCTACAAGTTACATTTCTTCTAGAACATCCAAATACGGCCCAAATTATTCAAGGAATTCTGTCTATTGTTGCATGTTGCATTCTATTCATATTCATGCAATCAGAGTGTTACATTGGATTTAGGGGTTTGTGAGTAAATGATTGAATTCCTTTTGAGCTCCCTCTCTCACATGTCTATGAACTGTAGAAAAGTTTTGAGGTCTTCTACAGGTGACATCTAACTCTTCAAAATATCTATGGTTAGATTTATTTTTATAGTCTACATATTTGTTGTTCAAAATTAATTAATCATTACTTTCTTGTTATTAGGTTTTTGTCACTTAAGTCTCATAGGTATTTTTTATTATTGATATATGCCATGTGAATTTCATATGGTTAGTCTTGAGTTTTTATATATCAAGATTCATTTTTATTGTCAATTAATATCAATAGTCAAGTTGTAATTATGTTAAGAGTCAAGTGAGTATCATTATTGTCAAGTATCATTGTATTGTCAAAATTCTAAAAATTAAAGCTAAAAAGTTAATTGCCTTACGATGCATTTTCGGTGTTACTCGACGTCCAAAAATAATTTGTTTCACATTATGTGGGGAAGTTATAAAATAACCCCAATGTGGAAAATGTTGAGCTTCAACAACTAATTTGCTTTGAGTGAGAAATGTGATACTTTGGAGGACGGAGGCATCTAAGGATTGAGGTCATCTAGCAAACTCTCTTTAATCACCAATGACGAGGCCACTTCACCGATTTGGTGGCATGCATGTACTTTTTATTTAGAGTGGTGTGTCTTATTTTAACATACGGGGTGATTGATTTCATCATTTCAGTTTGGTTTGGATTTCAACATGTTGTGAAAAATAATAAAAGATGTCTATTATTGTTCACATGTGTATGTGACTATTCCTACATAATTCCCTCATGTAATAACATAGTGAATAATAAATGGCACAAAGAAACAAAACATCATGAGTCTTGAAGAGGGTTACTAGTTAGATGTGTTCATGTTCATACCTAGGTTGGTGGTTAGCCTCTAGAAAAACATTGAAGGTTGTTCATATGTATTCCTACTTGAGTTCCCACACTGTTAGGTCAGATGTGTTCCCTAGAGTGGTTGGTTGATAAGAAAATGGTTCCCGAGTGTGTTCCCATCCTTGTCGGTTGGATGTGTTCTCAAAACATCATGGTTGATAAGAATTTTATGTGATCTTTCTTCTACCTTCATTTAGAGTGTTGTACCAAGATGATGATCAATCACGGGTGGCAAGATGCAAAAAGAAGTGTGAATGTTTTTCTATCATGTAAACACCGAGGGGGTAATGTTAGGAAAATTATTGTTTAAATGAGATTATGGTTAATTGTTAAGTGTTATATTGTTATAACATATATAGTCTAATAATTGTGGTTGTTAAAACCACTCATGAAGTTAGGAAAAGTTGTTAGGAAGGTGTCATATATTTTAGGACTTGTAATTTCCTATATATATGTGGGTATTGGTGTATTAAAACAAGAACTAGGTGAAGACAAAGTGACTAAAAGTGTCTGCCATCAACTAAGGTACACACACTAAAATAGATGCTTTTGATAAATACATGTTTTAGTAGTATCTAAAATTATTACAAGCTTGATGATGAGTGTGGAACCTCTGTATCCTTTCTCAAACACACTATCTGTGTGTGATTTTGTATGCAATCTATTTTTCTTCCTTCATTAGAGTTCATCATTTGTGGGACTCCTAAACTACAATCTAGATTTATAAAAATGGCTAGAATTCATGCACTCGGACATGCGATTTATCCGCAATCACTTTTTATTTCCTCCTTTCTATGGAATCTAGTTCTTGCACGTGTTGTATTCTGATTTCAAGAACTAATTTTCTGCAATACTAAAAAAGAAACCCTAATCTATATTTCTTTGGGGTATTTAATATATTTTTAATACATTCAACGAATGAAATTGTGGGATACGAAAATTTGAATTTATGCCTTAATAAGAGAAAGTACGAGATATTGAAATTTCAAATATTCGCATTTAATGTGGGGGATTTTGTAATTTAAAATTTACAATTATCCTTCATCAATATTTGCATTTTATGTGGGAATTATGGGGAAACGAGGAAACCAAATTTATAATTTCTTTTTTAAAACAGTGGGAAAATCACAAATATTTTTTTGGAACTCATGGGGCATCAAAAATATTAATATAAGCATAATAAAAATATATTATAAGAAAATTGAAGTAAAAATTTCTAAACATAGTTTTAAAGTGTAATAGAGAAATATACACACATTTATTATTAATTTTTATCAAATTCAAATTCAAGATTGTTAGATATAGTGCGCCCTAATTTAAAATAATTATTCAAGTAAATGTGTCATGTGGCAAGTTTGAACCAGATAGTTAGGCAACAATATAATTGACACATTTATTAAGAAATTTTTATTTAAAGAAACACCTATTAAATACTTTTAACCTATAAAAATATGTCATATTATTATGTAAATGACACCCACTAAAATGTTGACACGTGGCATGAAATTTCTAATATATCTTGTGTTTGTCAATATTTTGGTGTTAGTTACATTTTACAACAAGAAAAACTAAAACATAATTTTCACTTCACATGTATTTCACATCAGCTTATATATAGGAATGAACTTAGTGACTACTAAGCTCCATTACAATGATTTTTATTCCTTCCAATATGTGTTAATGAACAAATCAGTGTATTCTTATTTTCCCATTCAAAACCCTAGGTGCATTGGCACTTCATCCAGATGAATATGAACGCTCACCCAAAGTGCACAAAGGTACCAAGTCCATATTTTTATACCAGCTTTGTCAAGATGTTAGCATGAATGTCCATAGATTCCATATCCATAACAAGTAATTAAAGGAAAAGCATAACAAGAATCAGTTCACAACCATAGTGGATAATGAATCAAATAAGGATCAAGATCAGATTTACCATACAATAACCATGAATAGAGACATCAAAAATCAATATCCATCCATAATGATCCATCATATTAATTCATTTCAAAACAAAAATCTTAATACACCATGAGTATCAACACAAAGTCATGTGCACAAAATCATACCAATGAACATAACTCTCTGTACAATCTAGTCACACCCATAAACCATGCAAAACAATACATACATATATATATATATATATATATATATATATATATATATATATATATATAGGGTAGGACTTGACCTTCACCACACTTGCACTCTCAACGTAACATTCCCATTTTAAGACTTTAGAAACAAGGGATTTTTTTTTACATAATGTTCACTGTTCTAAATAAAGCATTATTTAGAATAAACATTCCATGCCAATTAATCTCAAAAAGACAACCATATACAGTAGAAATGACTCAATGATCCACCGATCTATATATTTCATAACTCAAAGTGACCTCACTTGATCTATTTATTTCATAACTCGGTGACCTATTGATCTATTTATTTCATAACTCGGTGATCTACCGATCTATTTATGTTAACTTTAAGTATTGAATACTTATCGTTTACTTCGTATACTTGGTTTTTCCTACCCTAAACTGGGTACTAAGTGATCTATTTAAATAACATATCTGAATATTTGTTACCAATATTCATCTGATATCACATTGCTTCAAACTTGGTGACATAGGACAACGCAACTAGTAGCTTGTGATACTTTGGCCAAATATTTCCAACATACTATGTATGTCACTATTCCTAGATGACATACTCGTCATTTCGGAATACGTCCTTCACCTCACTCCTCTGTTATCAAGAATGGTCTTTACTGACTACCGTCAGTCCACTTGCCTAAGGTTTAACCCTAGCCCAGTTAGAAACATAAATTATTATAGGAAGATGCTCACAATGACTTAGGGTATATGGGCATACTCGGTTGACCTAAGTCAACCAGGTGTGCCAAGGTACCCTGAGCCATTAAAAGCTACTACCTATCCTAACATGCCACTAACTTGACCTAGAGAGAAACTAAGTTCAAGTCCTTATTTGTGTGTAGATCTAGATGATCAATGCAGAAGGGTGTTGCCACATTTCAACTTCAATGTTGTATTCTCGAGAAGACCCAAGTCTTCTTGAAAGTATAGCCCTGCAGTTGGCGTGTGCCAACATCCTATAGAAACTGCTTCATCGAGATGTACATAACCCCGGAGGTTATTAATACATTGTTAATTTGGATTATGTCTTGATTACAACAACCCTGCTAAACCCTAATCCAACACTCCATAAGTTCTTTTCTAAATTTGATTCATTTAGTCATTGAAGAACTTCCTTAACTTATGATTGCTTTTAATGTTCGTTTACTTAGTTTAACAAGCAGTTAACCAAAATAGGACAACAATATCATAAGTTTTCAATAAAATGTATTTTAACATTCAAGAAGGTTTAACAACCACATAGGTCCAACTAAATTAGACTTCATACAAAATGAAGTCTAATGATTAATAATCATATCTCCAATCCTTTTTGGTTTACATTCATTTGAGAGAGGAAGAGTCTTCCTCTACATGATTAAGTGTTAGGGTTTATCATTCACAATATCCATAGTTCTTACTTGCATGTTCATTATACATCACATTACTATGTTAAATTGTTTAGATAATACACATCATCTTATGCAACTTAACAAGCTACATCATTATAAGGGAAATTGAACTAATTCCCTTTATCCATCTTATCAAAGGATAACAAGATAAGCATAATATAATATGAAGAATATCAACAAGATAGAAATTCCATCTCCTTCATAAAATTATGAGATAATTTACACAACCAATGCAAATAAATCACAACTCGCAATTCATCATTATAAACTTATAAATTTACAAGACTATGCACTTTAGGCATACTGCATAACAACAACCTTCATTCTAAAAAGTATACAACTTTTATTTTTCAATACAACTAAAGAATGAATCATAATTCTTTACAAAGAATTAGACTTATATCAGCCAATGCATCATATAAGTTTTTGCCTTCTTTTATCACTTACGATGTTGATCTCGCAAAAATTACTAGCACAGTCAATTCAATGAATCGGCATGATAAGCACTAAGCATTAAAATGAAGTGCATTCCACTATTTTTTTCATTAAAGAAACACCGCTTTAATGAGATAATTAATATATCAAACAATAAACATAAGTGATACCAAACAAGTAAATAAGTACAATTATAAATCTAGATCCACTTTTAATAGAAGAGAAGAATATAATCCACATCTGCCAAAAACTTTAAGTCTAATCGATCCTATCAAAAAAATTTAAACTAACAATCGATCTTTCCATCCCATTATTTCATAATTCTATCCTAATAGAATACAACATTTATCTTTTCTATAAGACAAAAGAAGTGTTTACAACATGGTTCATTCTAGGATGATTCATCTAAATCTTAAGCAAGAATAAGAAGAACCATTACATACCATACCCAAACTCATAACATCCAAAAAATAGATCAGGTTCATAACATGAATTATCTATTTCCTTTCTAGGATAACAATCTTATAAATTCAACATTTAAGATATACATCTAAACATAATTTCATAACAATCCAAGAAGGTATAGAAAATCAAAACAATCTAACTGCAATTCTAATTCTACTTCGCATGTTAGAAGTTATCAATCAAAGATCTGAAACCAATGTTCACAAATCAAAGTAGTCCCATAAAGGAGTTAATCTCTACTTGAGTTCACCCAAAAAGATAGAGTACAAGAGACAAAACCTACTCTTATCCATCCAAACAAAGCAAGGCTTAGTCAACAACAGTCGATCCCACAAGTATGCATTCACTTATTAGCAGAACCGACTTAGCTACTATATTTCTCTATCATTACATCGAATGATTTGAACAAAGTAGACCAACAAGTCATAAAGAAATCACCATCTTATAAGAGAATCGAGTGCAGATAAGTTCAATCAATGACTTTATCCAAAAGATAGAGAAAAGGAATCTCTATTAGGAATGGTCCAAATAATCAATCATTTCATTAAACTGAACAAATGAATTTCCTATTTCAATTCAAATTAGAATGAAAAACATTTTACAATCCCAAAAATAGTATATTGATCCCAAGAGAATATATATATTTTCTCTCTTTAAAAGAAACCCAAGGACTCATTAACTGTACCCAACAAGAATAGAATCCTGAAATAGTAAGCTAACAAGTTCATAATTATCCACAAACTCAAGACTGAAGACTCATAAATGCTTCACAACTTATTACAAAGAGTATGTAGTTCGTGATTCAAAAAGAACTATACACAAAACAACTGAACGGAGAAAGTATCCTTCCCGTATAAATTCAGTGTACAAGGGTAATAACTCAACCTTCCACTAAGACCCAAAATTATTTTAAAGGATCAGAAGAGAGAGAGAACCCAAAAACGTCTAAGTCAGAAGATGTCTCATTCTTATCTCCAATGTAACTAAAACAGAAATCCAAAAAAGACTTTCATAACCACAAAATTGTGACAGAGGAGACTTAGTTTCAAACAAAATAGTCAACCTAGAATGCGGGTTTCCTCAAAACAGAGGGGAAAGAACACCCCCAAATATCATGCCATTACCATCTCAGAGAAGATGATACAGTCATAAAAATAGAAGTACCACATTCTTTTAAACAAGACGTTCCCAGTTCCAAATCTTGAAGGGATTACAAAATGACTCAATCAAGCTATCACCCAGTTTTTTGGTGAGTAAGCTGTTCCATAAAAGAGTTATAAGATTTAAGATTTTAATACAAGTGAAACCCAACACAAAATACCATAACAGAATCGAATTCATTGATTCAATTAAAATTTCTTAACACTCAAGTACCAAATATGAGTACAGTGTCGAACACGAGCTTCACATAAAAGTTCAAAACTTCACAAGTAATAAAATACAAGTATAGTGCCAAATACGAACTTCAAGCAACAGTTCAACATTGCATAAGTTTCCAAACACCAGTTCAGAACAACACAAAGCTCCAACACAAGTTTATATCAAAACATGAAGCCCAAAACAAAATCAAATGAACTCAAGGTTCCCATAAAGTTCAAAACCCTATATTGCAACGAAGGTCAGTTTCAAAGCACAAAAACCTCAAATACAAGTTCTAGAATGAAAAATAGAGCTACAGAAACAAGTTTCACATACAAGCTTCACATGCATGCTGTCATAGAACTTGCACAGAGAGAAAGTTTCCAAAACAAAATTATTTTTGTTATGGATTCATTTCAAACATCATAGAGATTCATAAAACCCAACAAGAAACTAACCAGTCAAACATGAAAACATGAATCTCATGAGAGTAGAGTTGTTTTAATGAATCATTTAGAAGAAAGCAAAGAATCTTAATGGTTAGAGCCTATTGTGCCTTATAGTGTGTCCATCACAAATAGAAGGATACTTCAAATAGAGCTTCCAACTCTTTTTCTCCTCCACAAAAGATCAACAATCAAACATCTTTTCTTCCTATGCCTCATATACTTTCCTTCGATCAAAAATAGACCATAGAAACCAAAAATAGCTTTAAAGTGAAGGTCAAACTACTGCTCGAAGAACCGGGATATAGCTCCATGCGGAAAAAATCCGCAATGCATGCAAAACTAAATAACCTCCTACAAACCTACCTTCCAAGTTTCCAAGACGGTTTGCACAAAAAAAGAACAAGGCCCATCAATGCCATTAATTCCAAATTTCCCACTTATCTTTCCTTTCCACCACCTCCTAAAACTGGCGAAGGCCAATTCCATCCAAACATGCAATTCCATCTTTAGTGGAGCTTCCACGTATGCCTCCACTAAAGTTAACTAGCCCCTACCAAAACTGGCAGTACCACTATCCATTAAACCCTATCAACTCACTTAAATGCCATTGGAACCATCGCCTTAGAGACATGCAACCCTTAGGTTCCCTTTTAATAGTTTAGGATGGATCCCATAAAACTTAGGTTAGTCTAGCAATTACCACCTTAGGTCTTAAAACATTTTCCAATAGTAATTCCCACCTTAGGTTAGATTCAATTCATAACCATTTAGTATTAGGTATTAGTTAAAAATATCCTAACATTACTTTAGTAATCCTTCCCTTATTCATTTAGCATAATGCTTAGGTTAGGACACCAACCCAACAAAATAGAATAAGAGGCTTAGGTTAGAATAAAATCTAAATAAGTAAACATAGCTAGAACGTATGTGTTCTTACCTAGCTTAGGATACTATTAGGATAATCCTTAGGTTTTAGGACTCCGAAATCCTCCTCTATCGTGAAATAAATTGATTTTTTCTTACGTCCTTAATGTCCTGCTAAGATCAATCACCAAAGACTCGAGCACAAACATACAGCTGAATGAAAACACGTTCACATAAGACCAAAGAATTTGTAACATACAAATTTTAGTCCTCTATGTCCCTCAAACTACTAAATGTCAATTTACCATTCAGTCTATGAAGAAGATTTGAAATATTCCTTGGATCACTGAAATTGATCCAAGGATGAGTCAGAAGAAGGGATAAGTCTGCAACTCTTAAAGCCAAATTGCAACTCACCTTTCCATAGTGAAAATGAATTCTTGATAACCATACTATTTTAGTCTAATGATTTTTAAGAACATAAATGATTTATCCTTATCAAGCATGATCTTCAATAGTCAAAATAACACATCTTTATCCAGAAAATCACATGTCAACACTTGAAATACAAAAGAGGAATATAACAATTGTCAAGGGTGTTACACTCAACATAGGTTACATGCTCAAAATAGCCGACACTACTATAAATATAACTAAATAAGAATACAAGCTTCACCTAATAATAGATTATCTATAATTAACTCTAGATCTAACCCTATTATTAGCTCAAACTTTTTAGGAATCTTGATCTTCCTCTTGTTCTCAAAATAGCCTTTACATATTCTTGAAGTCTTCATATCTTTATCCAATGGATGATAAGAACTCTATCCTATTTTTGGTATGTAACATGCAAAATGGATAAGTCCCAAACTTTTTCTTCCTGGGAATGAATCTTCAGGGCACAATTACACAAACCTCCATGCCTATACACGTGCCCAATTCTTATGTGCCTCTATAATATGTGCCTTTTTACATAGGTCATATTTTACAAGGCCAACATTACTACATACTAAGATCATTTCTACCCTTGACAATGGGGTTACCTAGCTTATATCTCTAAGGAAAAAGAATGAACTATAAAAATAAAATTACGTAAAGAATGCAAGAATATAAGAAGAAATCAATAATCAACACATTATTCTTTTATAGTTAGCACAACTTAGGGTATGTTATCCCGTAAAATTGACAAGGGCAATTTTACCGATAACCATACCGAATTTTGTTCCGATCCTCGTTAGGGATCCCATGCATTCAAACGCGTTGTAAAATCCCTTCCCGGAAATCTGGTTTTTTCGAACTTAGTATTTTGAGCCTTTTTGGCTAGGTGCATGAAATTGCTATGTAACACCAACTTTTGGTGCGCCCCTTTAAAACCTTTGGCGCATGATTTTCAGTGTCAACACACCTTTTGTGCGCCAAAGTATGTTGAGCCTTCCTCATGTGCGCCAAGGCGCATGCGCCTTTGTATTGGCACAACTTTTGTTGCGCCATGTTTTGGTGCACCAAAGGGCGCACATAACTTCATGTCGACATAACCTTACATGCGCCAAAGGTGCGCTTAATTTCCTGCTGGAAAACATTCTCATGCGCCAAAGGGCGCATGCTTTTCCCTGTCGACAGCAACTCTCATGCGCCGTTTAAAAAGTGGGTGGCACATTTATGACCAGCTCACCTATATATATGTGTTTGCGCGCCCAAAATGTCATTTTCACTATTCACTGAGCACGTGATTTTTCTGAGCCTGTCAGCCCCTGCCTCGTCGTTTTCAACACCTTGTGGACCCGTTACAAGTTTTCGCTATTTGTCTAGGTGAGAGGTTCTTTTCTCTTTCTCATGTTTTGCATTTTGGTTCTTTGTGCTTGGTGGTCTGGTTTTAGTTTGTGCCTGAAGTTTGAAATATCAAGATCCTCCTCCTTCTGCTATCTTCCCATATCCCTCCCCCTCTATCCAAATCTGCTGGTAGGGGAACCTGTCTAAAAGCATGGTTTTATCTCCTTTTTGATGAGCCATTTCATTACCCAATAACCCTGCTAAAACAAGTAAAAAAGAAATGGAGAAAAGCCTCGCTTTCCTCGCGCATCATGCGCCCTGCAACATCATAAACAGTTGCACCCCCATGGCGCATCTGTCCCCCTTGCAACATGATAAAAACCTGCGCACTTGGCGCACCCATCTTGCCTGCTGCAATCGCTAAACTTGTGCTCCAATGGTGCGCCAACCTTCCTTGCTACATCCCATTTCCATGCGCCAATGGCGCACCCAGCATCTATGCAACACAAGCTTTATCTCGCGCTTGTGAAGTTATAAAGGCGCAGCACATCCTCCTTACAATAACATCATGTTGCGTTAACCCTTCATGCACCGCGCCATATTCCCTTTGGCGCACGAAAAGCTCATGTTACACAAACCTTACATGCGCCAAAGGGCGCACTAAATCCCAAAGGCAACATGAAAGTCTATGCGCCAAAGGGCGCATCCTCGTCCCTATGTAACACAATGTTTTCATGCACCTTTTATAAAATGCACTCTACAAGATGCATGCGCCATGTGCCTTTGGTGCCGCTTTATCCTTACAACACCCTCTTCCCGTGCGCCTTACCTATTTAGCCCTGTAAGCTGTAATTTTCATGCGCCCTGCGCCCTGAGCCTAGAAATCTCTAACTCTTTCTTCTGCTAACATTCCAATGGAAGATCAAATGGCTAATTCAACCTTTTTGGATTGGGTCTCGCTTCTTCTTCATGCAGATCAGCAACTGAGTTCGAAAGAACATATGTCTACATCCAGCAGGAGACCCACCAAACCGAAAGGAAAGGCTAAGCTTACGGAGGAAGAAATGAAATACAAATATCAGAGGGTCAGAATGCCCGAGTCACAGGCCGAATGCAGCATGGACGTCAGAGACTCAGAATTGGGGCATATCGACATGGAGGAATTCTGGGCCAGAACTCAGAAAGTTACAAGGAGTCCATGGATGGACAAATTGATCGGCAGTGCCCTGCACTTCGCCGGAGGAATCCCCGTCAGCGCCGTCAACAATGAATTTATGATGGTGGTTTCCCAGAGTTACAATAAAGACACAAGGTGTGTCAAAAACAGCAAGGGCGAGGTAGTCATTAACCTCACTACCCGTCATTTTGAGATCATACTCGGCATCCCTCACCACCGGCACTTTGTGGCCGTTAGCCAAGCAGAGTGCATCAAGGCCTGGGAAGACAATGAAGACCAATGTATGCAGCTAATGAATGAAGTATATCTGAAAAATAAGAAGGTGGTAACCCGGTGGCCCCAAATCATCCACCGCAGTGACTTCTCAGAAGAGCTCAGCGATACCATTACCTTCCTGAGCAGGGTCTTCGGGCTTTCTGACACCCATTACTTCCATAAATGGATGTTGCGCTACTTGGAAACAATGAACAAGAATTTTCCTGATCAGCGCTTTTGCTGGGGGGAAATTATAAGCAGCACCATCTCCGAGCAGCTACAACAATTCAGCACAACGGGAGTATTCCATATGAACTCCTACGTGGTCTACGCTGCAACGTCGGAGAGGGATTATCCAGGCCTAACGAGGAGTGGAGTTTGGCCTCAGGTCAAGATATACGAGTACTACCTAGAGTTGAAGCTGGAGAATAGCATCTCCCAGTTCACAAAAGTTAACGATGTGTTTTTCTATCACATCATCTGCCTGCTGAGGCCGAATATGACTCATGGTCGTATGACCAAAAACATAGTGGCAGCCACGGAGAAATGGGGGGCCCTGTTCACCCAATTTCCCACATTCACCTATCTAAGGGCTGCCAACTTTTTGGGAGAGCCAACCAGGCTACCAAGGTATGCTGGGCCTAAGCTGATTCTACTGGAACTGTCAAGGCAGCTAATCACATACCACGAAAAATGCCTTAAAAGAAAGAAGGGTGGAACTCCTTTCCCCCTCACAATGGGCCGATACACATGCTCTACCCACCACAAGGAGAAGGAAATGTTTGCAGAGCACGGAGTTACTTAATTTGAAACACGACTTCCCAAACCTGTGCCTACCTTCGACCCAAGGAGCTGCCTGCCAAGGGCAAAGCTTGATCCAATCCATGTTCCTCAGATTGAGGATATTTATATTGACGTCCTCCATGAGGTAGAGCTCAGAAGAAAGGATCATTCTCACCTAGCATTGGCAGAAATCATCCAATATGGGGTAGCCATTGTCCCCAAAGGCTTCCAAACTACGGAAGATGAAGTAGACAAGGTATATACTGACATAGATGGGGATGATTGGCCCTTTCCGGCCATTGACAGAAACAAAGCTCCTCAGACAATTGAGGAGAGGGTCAAGGAGACTTTGTGGAGGAAAGAACATTGGTGCCGGATGAACGGCCTAATCTACCTCGGGGTTGATTTCACAACATCCCCATTGGGCAACGCACCTCCACGATCCAAGAAGCAGCTTAAAGGTAAAGGTGTAGAAGGTGAATCCAGCACCATTCAGGAAGAAGCCCCTGAGAGTCCTCCTTCCGCAGCACCAGAACAGGTAATAACTCTGGATTCGCCAGAGAAAGAAGCAGCAGAGGATAGTCCCATAGGCCCATCCACTCAGGATGTCGGCATTGCTACCACAACAGAGGTCCCTTCTATCCCTTCTTCTTCTCTTCCTTCCCCTCCTCGAGTGACTCAAGCGACCATCCCTTTGGTCGTGTCCTCTGTCCCTTCTTCTACTCTTTCCCCTGCTTCTTCGTCTATCTTCTCCTCCCTCGCTGATCTGTCCTCCTCCATTTCTTCCCTCATCTCTAGGCTCCCTTCCCTTCCTATGTCTTCCGCAGCTGCAGTTTCCCTTCCTCCCGTGGACACTTCTTCGGCTATTCTCTCAATGCCGCCACCGCGTGTCTCCACGTTTTTCCCCTCTTCTACTGTAGCTGCCTCCTCCTCTGTCTCTGGTCCTTCTTCCATAGGACCAGCCTGATCTCTCAAAGAAATTAAGCCAACAAAAGAGAAAAGTTCCCATCACTCCGATGGACTTTTCAGTGATCCCAGCCAAAGGGGCGAAGAAGCAGAAGCCTGTTACACGCTTCTCTAAAAGTGTTGCAGGTGAGAGAATCATGGAAATTACATACCCCGATCCCCTCAAAGAGAAAAAGGATCTGTCTCCGACAGATTTTACTGTGACCCAAGTCACAATGGGGACATCTTCTGAAAGTCTCCAGGGGGAAGCTCTTTCCGCGGTTGACGCCCTCTGTCAAAAGCTTCAAGAGACAAAAGAAGAGAAAAGGCTACTAAAAGAGCAAAACAAATATCTGCTCCAAGCCTTACAGAAGATGGGTAGTGCGCCTCCCACAACTGCCGCCGAGACTTCTGAGCTTCTCAGCCAGGAGAAAATCAACGAATATGCCAAAATTGGCGAGCAGGGGTATGGCTGCTTCCGCTGGAGGAGCCAAATCCAAAGACAAAGAAAAGTGATCGCCGAGTTCTCTGACTTGTACCTGAATATCAATAAGGTGAATAAAGAGCTCCAAGCGCTAGCAGGGCCCATATCAGAAGAGCTGGAACATGCTAGACTACAGCACGAGGCTTTCCAACAAATGTTCGACTGCTCACCAAGATCCGGTCAAGTTCGGCATCTTTCGCCATCCAAGGGCCCTCAACAAAATCATGTCCACTGACTATCGGGTGGATCAGCTAGAATTTATTCTAGAAAAGATTGACAAGGTAAAGGAAGAGGCCCTAGATACCATGTGCATCAAATGGAGCGAATTGTTCTCAACATGTCTCCGTGGTTGCTCACTCCTTCCTTTACCTTAAGGTCACTTGATGAAACCATCCGATTTTCAAGGAGATCGCTTCTCAGAACGGGGCCGAGAGGTCACATTTGACACTGAATCTATCAACAACCTGCTGGCCTGTAGGGACTTCATCGGGTTCCTCATTGAGGCGGAGAAGGACTTTTCCAAACTCCCAGAGAAGCTCATAGATGAGCGGGAGACTTGTGAGGCAATAAGCGATAGGCACAAGGATCCTTCTCAGGATCAACTTGGGCCAATAATTAACAAGTTTTTGGAATACCGCGCTCAGTTCCATATCTCATCACCTGAGCAGCATCAAAAGCAGGCTACCCCCTTTCGGCCACAGGATGATGACGACGAGTAGCTTCTTCTTCTTCTTCTTCTTCTTCTTCTTCTTCTTCTTCTTCTCTCTCTTCTCCGACTTTCTTGTTGGAATGTCTAAAGTATGTTGATGTAAATGATGACATCATCCATGTTGCGTCATGGGATGATGTCATCCATCAAGTTGTCAAAAGTCAACATGACTTTTAGATATTTTGTAAATATCTTTGTAAATAGTTGTTGGCTCCTTTTTGCCTTCTTTCCTTCTCCTCTTCTATATATATTGGAATACTTGTTGTATTCAAGGGTGGACATTTTTTAGATGAAAATAGAAGTGAGGAGAGAAAGACTTTGAGCTTTCTTGTAACAGAAGAAAACAACAATACAAATATTGAGGCTTTGTAATCAATACTTGAGTTATACATCGAACTTTCTTATGTTAGATCTCGTATGTGTTTATTCTCGTTAGATTCATATCTACCTTTTTGTCATTTGCTCATCAAGTATTGCTTTGTTTATTTATGCAAGTAGGTTTGGCTCATTTACTACCAATCCCAAAACATAAATCTTCTGACCTTTCTGCTTTGGAATTCATTTCTTTTCTTCCTTCGACCTGCTCTTTCTTCATCCCCTCTTCCTTTCCTTTCTTTTCACATTCGGAAACACCCCTACTGGGATGAGATCCCAAACCCCCGAAGGCGAATCATGAGACTTGCATAAGATTCCTGCTGGTAGAATAGCAATAAACCTATTTTGCTTTGCTGACTCAAAGAGGGGCTATGCCCTGCACACTGTTGGCTCGTTTATCCATAGATCTGCCCAAGCGACAGATTTTCGGACCAACAGTTTTTGGCGACTCTACTGGGGAACGAATAGATCTGTCAGATCTATGATGGTGGTAAGATAGAAAAATCAAAAAAAATAAGAAAATCGCTGCCTGTTTGCAAATCTGAACTTTTTGTTAAAAATCCAAAAATTTGCAAATTTTGCTCTGAATTGAAAATTTTCTTCTGAGATCCATAGATCTGGCCTAGTTACAAATCTTTAGTTCACTGAGTTTTTATAAAAATTAGTATTTTGCCGTAGATCTGGATTTTTGGCTGTTTGCTAAAAGTTTGAAACCCTCTGAAAAAGTCAAAATCAGATCCGAAAATCAGCTTGCTAATCTTCCCTGCCATCTTATCCTCGTTGTTATTTGTCATTTAACCACAATCGGTTTTCTGAAGAGGATAGTTTTAAATATTTAGAAAAGTATTTGCTGCTGGTTTTTATCAGAAAAACCAGAAAATCAGCAAGTATAACCAAAAAGAAAGTTTGAATCTGTGCCATAACGTTATAGATCTGGAAGGTACACTGGTGAGTGAACCTTTTACGCGCAGCAGGAGAGCCCGTGGAGAAGCTGATCCTACTTTCGATCTGCTTCAAAGGCACAATTTCAGCGTGACACCGGCGCATTTTTCAAGCTAAGCTCATCTAGCTGGACATCCAGAGTGTCTCACCTTCACGAAGAAAAGTCTTTCGCAGGGGCATCCACATCCCTTTGTAGTGCCTCATACTCGGAGGAACCACACTTCCAGCTCGTGTTCTCTTTCCAGCTTTTCAAATGGCGGTACCATGGGGAAACGCGATGGGTCCTTTGGCCTTACCACATCTAGTCACGCGCTCCCTCACAGAAATCAAAAGAATTTTTCCAAATTCGACAGGAGCGGAAATCAAAGCACGGATTCCCACATATCTGCATTCATCATGTCATGTAGTATTTTGGATGTGACTCACGAAGATGTGTCGGTTTGCCTTTTTCTGGAAACCCTACAAGGACCTTAGCACCTGAATGGTTTCAGCATTTGCCGGCCGGGTCTATTACTAGTTGGGCCACCTTACGGATGCTTTCAAGACAGATACAAGCCTTCGTGAGGATGCATTTGCATTATTATCATGGATCACTCACCTGAAGAAAGAGGCAAATGAGACCATGCGCAATTTTGTCACCCGGTTCAATGCACTAATCAACCGTGTCCCCGTTGCCATGCTTCCAACGCCGGAAAATCAAAAGTGTTTCTTCGTAAACGCTATGAGTTCGAAAGTTAGTTTCTTACTCCTTCAAGAGTGAGTGGCTACCTTGATTCTCACCCAAGCCACTGCCATTCGGATAGAGGATAATCTGATAATATCTGGCGAATTGAAAAAGGAATCAGCCAAGCCTAAATCTTTGGGCCCTTCGCCCACTACTTCGTCTGATCCAGCCTTTCAAAAGATGGCAAATGACTTGCTTGCATTGAAGAAGTAGTTGCCCAGCCTCCCGCCTCGTACGGATATTCCGGAGGAATTTCGTTCCCAACAATGTTTCACAAAGGCCGCGCCTACCTACAGCTACTGCTCCGCGGTTGCGCGCTGAGGCTCCTCCTCCGTCAATGCTTTGCCGAATCAAGAAGAAGAGTAGTATTATGAAGAACCTTCGTCTCAAGGCGAAGATGATCAAGATGTCGGTGAACCGACTGGCGACTCTACTATCGGGTATATGGAATTTGATGAGGAAGAATCTGATGAAGAAGAGGGTACCTAGGGATATGCAAGCGGATAGTCATATGCTGTTTTTACTCGCTCATAAGGAAAAGAAGCGGAAGTTGCTGCCCATGTCCAGCAGGAGAAGGCCGTGTCAAACGCGCCTCCGATCATTGCTAAAAGAGGTAATCCTCTTCCTACTCAACTCCCTGGAAAATCTTTTACAAGGAAACCTTTTTCCCCTATCTCTCCTCCAAATCAATCCTCTCACATTCCTACCAAGGCCAGTAATCCTATTCCATCATCGTGAGGTGAGGGACTCATTCCTTCACCAACGCAACCCTTGGCCACATTTGATATCATAGATCATGCAAAAAAGACCAAGATCCAAATGTCTGAAGCTGAGTACCTTCAGTCAAACCCCGAACAGCTTGTAAGATTGACCAAATATATTCAGAGTCAAGCTGTTGCATCTAAGCAGGTTTCCCCAAAAGGAATCCTTTCCACTCCCCCTGAATCCCACATAAATGTTGCTTCAACGTCTCATCGTGCAAAGATAGAGCCTTTCTATCTCTCTCTCCTAATCAATGGCCATAAGTTGAGTAACTGCATAATTGATTCCGGAGCTTCCGATAACGTCATGCCGGCAAAAGTCACCCATGCTTTGGGCCTCACTCTTACCAAGCCTTTCGGCAGATGTTATTCATTGGAAACCAAGAAAGTTCCGTTGGTTGGCCAAATCAAAGACGCGCAATTTACATTTGCAGCTTTCCCGATAAAAGAGTAAAATGATAAATTCTCGTTCATTGACATTCCGCAGCTATGGAATTTTGGGAAGAAGTTTTTGCAGCGAAGTTGGTGGAGAAATTCATATGGACTGGTCTAAAGCTAGAATTCCAGTCAAAGGCGTAATGCAGACTTTGGAGCCGGAATCACAAAAGAAATACTTGGTTACTAGCTCTGAAGACCCCAAGGCCCAAATCCTTTTTGAATCATCAGGGATGGGGAACTACTTCTTATCTACCGAGACGGATAAAACGGGTGTTCTCGTTCAGGAAAAGGATCTTAATGAGATCTGGACCTTGCAGTTTGATGGAAGTTGCGCGACTAGTGGATGTGGCGCTGGGGCTGTGCTGATATCTCCCGAAGAGGAGGTAATTCCTCTCTCTTTCAAATTGCAGTTTTTCAACACTAACAATACTGCTGAGTATGAATCTCTGTTACTCGGTATGCAAGCCGCAAAAGAAAGAGGAATTAAAAATCTAAAAGTACAAGGTGATGCAGAGCTAGTTGTAAATCAGGTCAAAAGGATTTACCAAGTAAAAAATGAGAGGCTCAGGCATTACCGTAATGCGGTATGGGACAGCATTGAAGAATTCGATGCTTTTTCAATAGAATCCATACCGAGGGCTCAGAATGACATGGCCGATTCATTGGCCGTTTCAGCATCCCTCATGCTCCCACACCCAGGTTTGAAAACAAACAAGTACACCATTGAGGTGGTTTTCCACCCGAGCGTGCCAGATAATTCTCAGCATTGGCAGGTGTTCAACGACGATAATCAACTCATTGCTTTTCTGGAAAAGGTAGAAAATTTTAAAGAATTGCACTTTGAAGGATCTACTTCCACTTGCCGTGAATCAGTCACCGATCAAGGCGACAAATCCGAAGGGAACGACGGCATATGTCAGCTCAAAGGAAATAAAATTTCGAAGGGCCTAGTTTCTTTGGAGCACTGCTCGGCTGTGCATGACCGTTTTGTGAAAAAGAAGAGCGAGATGACCCTGACTCATCCCCGGAAACCAAACCGGTCAATATAGGTTTGATAGAGCACCCGCAATTTGTGAACATTGGAAAATGTTGTATGCCTGAGGAGAAACGGAAATTTGTCAAGTTGCTAAAAAAATATATGGACGTGTTGGCGTGGTCCTATGCCGATCTAAAATCTTTCAAGCCAAAGGACGTTCAGCATGACATTCCGTTGAAAGACGATGTCAAAGCCTTTCGCCAGAAGCAGAGGCACTATAATCCTAAGATCTCGGGTACCATCCAGGCCGAAATTCAGAAGATGTTGGATGCAAGGATCATCTTTCCTATCCATCACAGTACTTGGGTAGCAAATATTGTGCCAGTGCGCAAGAAAAATGGCGAGATACGCATATGCGTAGACTTTCGCAATTTGAATCAAGCTTCCTTGAAAGACAACTACCCTCTTCCGATAATGGATCAAGTTCTGCAAGCAGTAAATCGGATCGTAGATGCATCCCATGCTTGACGGTTTTTTTCGGTTACAATCGATTGAAGTTTCACCAAGATCAGTTTAAAACAGCATTCACTACTCCCTGGGGTACTTTTGCCTACAGCAGGATGCCTTTTGGCCTAACTAATGCTGGTGCCACTTTTCAGCGGGCCATGGATTTTGCATTCAAAGGTATGATGGGGAAATTCATTGTGGTTTACCTAGATGATTTAACCATCTTCTCTAAACAATGAAATGATCATTGTGATCATTTGGAGCAAGTGTTGGCCAGGTGCCGAGAACATGGGATTTCCCTAAACCCAAAGAAGTCTGTTTTTGGAGTCACGGAAGGGAAGTTGCTAGGGCATGTGGTTAGCAAAGAAGGAACAAAGATAGATGCCGAAAGAGTTAAGGCTATTCAAAGCCTTACTCTGCCTACAAGCAAGACTGGTGTTCATTCTTTCTTTGGAAAGGTGAACTTTCTCAGGCGTTTTGTTCCTGACTTTGCTGAGAAGACCCATCACATATTGAACATGATGAAGGGGTCACCAACTTTCAGATGGAGCAAAGAGGGGAAAAGGTCATTTGAAGAAATAAAAGCTTCCGTTGCTCATGCACTAGTCCTGGTATGTCCCGATTTCTCCAAGGACTTCATCATGTATAGTTACGCATCTGAGCATACTATGTCCGCAATCTTGATGCAAAAGAACTCGGAGGATGTTGAATCTCCGATCGCGTTCATGAGTTCTCCCCTCAAGCCTCACGAACTAAAAATGACTCAACTGAAAACCATGCCTTCGCCATTTGTCAAAGCAATGAAGAATTTTAGGTATTACATTCTAAACTCGCATACGGTGGTGCTTTGGTCCCCGACACGGCGTGAAATCAATTCTAACTCAGCAGAGTTAGGAAGTTTGCGAGGAAATTGATCGCAAAGGTCCAGAGTATGACTGGATATTAAACCAACCAAGCTGGTGAGGGGCAAGGGCGTGTGTCGCCTAATGGATGAAAACAAAGATTCAGGAAACCCGATAACAGGGGTGACTACACCGATGAAACACAGGACCGGCAGGAAGGACCTGATTCTCTGCCTCTGGTTCTATTTGTTGCAACTAGTGATGAATGGTACTCCGACATCGCTTTCTTCCTTACCTACGGCGAATGCCCAATGCACCTAACTGCAAAGGAGAAGCACACTATAAAGCTTAGAGTGGCTAAATATGTCATCTGGGATGACGGTTTATATAAACGTGGGATAGATGGCATCTTTTTGTGATGTGTTGACAAACCCCAACAAGTAAAACTATTGGAAAGTTTTCACAATTCAGCCTGTGGAGGGCATTTTTCTTCCTCCGTGACAGCACACAAGATCATTCGAGCCAGGTACTATTGGCCGATGCTCTTTCAAGATACAGCCACCTGGGTGGCAAAGTGTGAACCTTGTCAGCAATTCGTCGGCAAGCCCAAGTTGGCTGCCTTTCCCCTAAGGCCGGTCATTATCAATGAACCATTCAGGCAATGGGGAATTGATTTTACTAGCGCACTCAATCCTCAATCGAATGCCGGACATAGCTATGTCCTTACAGCGCAATGGATTACTTCACCAAGTGGGTGGAAGCCATACCTGTCAAGCATGCCACTTCTGAGGTGGTTTGCAATTTCATTAAAGAAAATATCATTGTCAGGTTCGGCGTTCCAAACAAAATCGTTGCTGATAATGCTTCTAACTTCTCCTCACGAGAAGTTATTAGTTTTTGCTATGAATATGGGATAACTTTGGCTTATGCCTCAGACTATTACCCTCAGGGAAATGGTCAGGTGGAATCCAATAACAAGAACTTGGTGACCATCATACGGAAGTTAGTGGATGAGAATCAGCGGATGTGGCACAAGTCTTTGTACGACGCTTTGTGGGCCGATCGTATTACTCCCAAGAGATCTCTCGGCATGTCACCTTTTCAAGTGTTATATGGCACTGATGCCGAGCTTCCCATTTCTGCGGAACTTCCTGCTCTGCGTTTGGCACGAGCCATCGAAGATGAAACTTTCCAAAATTCTCTTGAAAAGAGAATCATGTATCTGGCAGAACTTGAAGAAAAGAGAGTAAGGGTGGTCGACAGGATCACTGAACATCAGAATCAAGTTAAGAGGCTTTTTGATAAGAAGGCCAAGCAAAGAGATTTTCAAGTGGGAGATCTCGTCCTTTTGTGGGACAAGCGAAGAGAGCCAAAGGGCATGCACGGAAAGTTTGATTCCCTGTGGAGAGGGCCCTTCAAGATCAAGCAGCTCAACGGAGAGAATAGCTTCTATCTCTCATATCTGGATGGAACCGAACTCCCGCTTCCTTATAGTGGGCAACATCTGAAGATCTTCAGGAAGTAGAGCTTGCTCTCTTCTTTGTACAGTTTGCTTTATGTTGTGTGTTTGCTTTCGTCATGTGTTTGCTTTCGGTTTGTTGTGTGTTTCTTTTGCTCCCCCTCCGGTCGCCCTTGTTTTTGACTCTGTTACCCAATGGATAGGCACATGAGAACTGGGATTCTCTACCCCCGAGTTTGCTCAGGGATAGTCCCCAGAAAGAGCCAGCTGTTATCCCGTAAAATTGACAAGGGAAATTTTACCGATAACCATACCGAAATTTTGTTCCGATCCCTCGTTAGGGATCCCTTGCGTTCGAAATGTTGTAAAATCCCTTCCCGGGAAATCTGGTTTTTTCAAATTTAGTCTTTTGAGCCTTTTTTGGCTGGGCGCATGAAATTGCTATGTAACACCAACTTTTGGTGCGCCCCCTTTAAAACCTTTGGCGCATGATTTTCAGTGTCAACACACCTTTTGGTGCACCAAAGTATGTTGAGCCTTCCCTGCGTGCACCAAGGCACATGCGCCTTTGTATTGGCACAACTTTTGTTGCGCCATGTTTTGGTGCGCTAAAGGGCGCACATAACTTCATGTCAACATAACCTTACATGCGCCAAAGGCGCGCTTAATTTCCTGCTGAAAAACATTCTCATGCGCCAAAGGGTGCACACTTTTCCCTGTCGACAGCAACTCTCATGCGCCCTTTAAAAAGTGGATGGCGTATTTATGACCAGCTCACCTATATATATGTGTTTGCGCGCCCAAAATGTCATTTTCACTATTTGCTTGAGCACGTGATTTTTCCGAGACATCATGTTTGCCTCCTCATCATTTTCAACGCCTTGTGGACCCGTTACAAGTTTTCGCTATTTGTCCAGTGAGAGGGTTCTTTTCTCTTTCTCATGTTTTGCATTTTGGTTCTTTGTGCTTGGTGGTCTGGTTTTAGTTTGTGCCTGAAGTTTGAAATATCAAGATCCTCCTCCTTCTACTATCTTCCCATATCCCTCCCCCTCTGTCCAGATCTGCTGGTAGGGGAACCTATCTAAAAGCATGGTTTTATCTCCTTTTTGATGAGCCATTTCATTGCCCAATAACCCTGCTAAAACAAGTGAAGAAAGAAATGGAGAAAATCCTGTTTTTCCCTTGGGCGCATCGGTGCGTCCTGCAACATCATAAACAGTTGCGCCCCCATGGCACATCTGTCCCCCTTGCAACATGATAAAAACCCGCGCCCTTGGCGCACCCATCTTGCCTGCTGCAATCGCTAAACTTGCGCTCCAATGGCGCGCCAACCTTCCTTGCTGCATCCCATTTCCATGCGCCAATGGCACACCCAACATCTATGCAACACCGGCTTTATCTGCGCCGTGTGAAGTTATAAAGGCGCAGGTGCATCCCTCCTTGCAGCAACATCATGTTGCGTTAACCCTTCGTGCGCCGCACCATATTTCCTTTAAGCGCACGAAAAGCTCATGTTACAAAAAAACTTACATGCGCCAAAGGGCGCACTAAATCCCAGTGCAACATGAAAAGTTTATGCGCCAAAGGGTGCATCCTGTCCCTATGTAACACAATGTTTTCATGTGCCTTTTATAAAATGCACTCTGCAGTACGCATGCGCCATGCGCCTTTGGCGCCGCTTTATCCTTACAACACCCTCTTCCCGGTGTGCCTTACCTATTTAGCCCTGTAAGCTACAATTTTCATGTGCCCTGCGCCCTGAGCCTAGAAATCTCTAACTCTTTCTTCTGCTAACATTCCAATGGAAGATCAAATGGCTAATTCAACCTTTTTGATTGGGTCTCGCTTCTTCTTCATGCAGATCAAGCAATCGAGTTCGAAAGAACATATGTCTATATCCAAAGTAGAGACCCACCAAACCGAAAGGAAAGGCTAAGCTTACGGAGGAAGAAATGAAATACAAATATCAGAGGGTCAGAATGCCCGAGTCACAGGCCGAATGCAGCATGGACGTCAGAGATTCAGAATTGGGGCATATCGACATGGAGGAATTCTGGGCCAGAACTCAGAAAGTTACAAGGAGTCCATGGATGGAAAAATTAATCGGCGGTGCCCTGCACTTCGTCGAAGGAATCCCCGTCAGCGCCGTCAACAATGAATTTATGATGGTGGTTTCCCAGAGTTACAATAAAGACACAAGGTGTGTCGAAAACAGCAAGGGCGAGGTAGTCATTAACCTCACTGCCCGTCATTTTGAGATCATACTCGGCATCCCTCACCACCGGCACTTTGTGGCCATTAGCCAAGCAGAGTGCATCAAGGCCTGGGAAGACAATGAAGACCAATGTATGCAGCTAATGAATGAAGTATATCTGAAAAATAAGAAGGTGGTAACCCGGTGGCCCCAAATCATCCACCGCAGTGACTTCTCAGAAGAGCTCAGTGATACCATTACCTTCCTGAGCAGGGTCTTCGGGCTTTCTGACGCCCATTACTTCCATAAATGGATGTTGCGCTACTTGGAAACAATGAACAAGAATTTTCCTGATCAGCGCTTTTGCTGGGGGGAAATTATAAGCAGCACCATCTCCGAGCAGCTACAACAATTCAGCACAACGGGAGTATTCCATATGAACTCCTACGTGGTCTACGCTGCAGCATCGAGAGAGGGATTATCCAGGCCTAACGAGGAGTGGAGTTTGGCCTCAGGTCAAGATATACGAGTACTACCCAGAGTTGAGGCTGGAGAATAGCATCTCCCAGTTCACAAAAGTTAATGATGTGTTTTTCTATCACATCATCTACCTGCTGAGGCCGAATATGACCCATGGTCATACGACCAAAAACATAGTGGCAGCCACGGAGAAATGGGGGCCCTGTTCATCCAATTTCCCACATTCACCTATCTAAGGGCTGCCAACTTTTTGGGAGAGCCAACCAAAGCTACCAAGGTATCTTTGGGCCTAAGTTGATTCTATTGAACTATCAAGGCAGCTAATCACATACCATGAAAAATGCCTTAAAAGAAAGAAGGGTGGAACTCCTTTCCCCCTCACAAAGTGGGCCGATACACATGCTCTACCCACCACAAGGTGAAGGAAATGTTTACAAGCCTGGAGTTACTTAATTTGAAACACAACTTTCCATCCAGGCCTACCTTCGACCCAAGGAGCTACTCCGCCAAGGGAAAGCTTGATCCAATCCATGTTCCTCGGATAGAGGATATTTATATTGACGTCCTCCATGAGGTAGAGCTCGAAGAAAGGATCATTCTCACCTAGAATTGGCGTAAATCATCCAATATGGGGTAGCCATTGTCCCCAAAGGTTTCCAAACTACGGAAGATGAAGTAGACAAGGTATATACTTGACACAGATGGGGACGATTAGCCCTTTCCGGCCATTGATAGAAAACAAAGCTCCTCGACAATTGAGGAGAGGGTCAAGGAGACTTTCAGAGGACAAAACATTGGTGCCGATGGAAGGCCTAATCTACCTCGGGGTTGATTTTACACCATCCCCATTGGGCAACGCACCTCCACGATCCAAGAAGCAGCTTAAAGGTAAAGGTGTAGAAGGTGAATCCAGCACCATTCAAGTAGAAGAAGCCCTTGAGAGTCCTCCTTCCGCAGCACTGCAGTAATAACTCTCCGGATTCGCCGGAGAAAGAAGCAAAGCAGAGGATAGTCCCATAGGCCCATCCACTCGTGGATGTTAGCATTGCTACCACAACAGAGGTCCCTTCTATCCCTTCTTCTTCTCTTCCTTCCCCTCCTCGAGTGACTCAAGTGACCATCCCTTTGGTCGTGTCCTCTGTCCCTTCTTCTACTCTTTCCCCTGCTTCTTCATCTATCTTCTCCTCCTCGCTGATCTGTCCTCCTCCATTTCTTCCTCATCTCCGGCTCCCTTCCCTTCCTATGTCTTCCATAGCTGCAGCTTCCATTCCTCCCGTGGACACTTCTTCGGCTATTCTCTCAATGCCGCCACCGCGTGTCTCCACGTTTTTCCCCTCTTCTACTGTAGTTGCCTCCTCCTCTGTCTCTGGTCCTTCTTCCATAGGACCAGCTTGGATCTCTCAAAGAGCTAAGCCAAAGAAAGAGAAAGTTCCCATCGCTCCGATGGACTTTTCAGTGATCCCAGCCAAAGGGGCGAAGAAGCAGAAGCCTGTTACACGCTTCTCTAAAAGTGCTGCAGGTGAGAGAATCATGGAAATTGCATACCCCGATCCCCTCAAAGAGAAAAAGGATCTATCTCCGATAGATTTTACTGTGACCCAAGTCACAATGGGGACATCTTCTGAAAGTCTCCAGGGGGAAGCTCTTTCCACTGTTGACGCTCTCTATCAAAAGCTTCAAGAGACAAAAGAAGAGAAAAGGCTACTAAAAGAGCAAAACAAATATCTGCTCCAAGCCTTACAGAAGATGGGTAGTGTGCCTCCCACAACTGCCGCCGAGACTTCTGAGCTTCTCAGCCAGGAGAAAATCAATGAATATGCCAAAATTGGCGAGCAGGGTATGGCCGTTTCCGCTTGGAGGAGCCAAATCCTCAAAGACAGTGAAAAAGTGATCGCCGAGTTCTCTGACTTGTACCTGAATATCAGTAAGGTGAATAAAGAGCTCCAAGCGCTAGCAGGGCCCATATCAGAAGAGTTGGAACATGCTAGACTGCAGCACGAGGCCTTCCAACAAATGTTCGACTGCTCACCAAGATCTCGATCCAGTCAAGTTCGGCGTCTTCGGCCATCCAAGGGCCCTCAACAAAATCATGTCCACTCTGGACTATCGGGTGGATCAGCTAGAATTTATTCTAGAAAAGATTGACAAGGTAAAGGAAGAGGCCCTGGATACCATGCATCAAATGGAGCGAATTGTTCTCAACATGTCTCCAAGGTTGCTCACTCCTTCCTTTACCTTAAGGTCAGCTGATGAAACCATCCGGATTTTCAAGGAGATCGCTTCTCAAGGAACGGGGCCAGAGGTCACATTTGACACTGAATCTATCAACAACCTGCTGGCCTGTAGGGACTTCGTCGGGTTCCTCATTGAGGCGGAGAAGGACTTTTCCAAACTCCCAGAGAAGCTCATAGATGAGCGGGAGACTTGTGAGGCAATAAGTGATAGGCACAAGGATCCTTCTCAGGATCAACTTGGGCCAATAATTAACAAGTTTTTGGAATACCGTGCTAAGTTCCATATCTCATCACCTGAGCAGCATCAAAAGTAGGCTACCCCCTTTCGGCCGCAGGATGATGACGATGAGTAGCTGCTGCTTCTTCTTCTTCTTCTTCTTCTTCTTCTTCTTCTCTCTCTTCTCCGACTTTCTTGTTGGAATGTCTAAAGTATGTTGATGCAAATGATGACATCATCCATGTTGCGTCATGGGATGATGTCATCCATCAAGTTGTCAAAAGTCAACATGACTTTTAGATATTTTGTAAATATCTTTGTAAATAGTTGTTGGCTCCTTTTTGCCTTCTTTCCTTCTCCTCTTCTATATATATTGGAATACTTGTTGTATTCAAGGGTGGACATTTTTTAGATGAAAATAGAAGTGAGGAGAGAAAGACTTTGAGCTTTCTTGTAACAGAAGAAAAACAACAATACAAATATTGAGGCTTTGTACTGAATACTTGTGTTATACATCAGAGCTTTCTTATGTTAGATCTGTATGTGTTTATTCTGTTAGATTCATATCTACCTTTTTGTCATTTTCTCATCAGTATTGCTTTGTTTATTTATGCAAGTAGGTTTGGCTCTATTTACTACCAATCCCAAAACATAAATCTTCTGACCTTTCTGCTTTGGAATTCATTTCTTTTCTTCCTTCGGACCTGCTCTTTCTTCATCCCCTCTTCCTTTCCTTTCTTTTCGTAGTGATCCCAAACCCCCGAAGGCAAAATCTGTGAGACTTGCTTAGATTCCTACTGGTAGAATAGCAATAAACCAGTTTCACTTTGCTGACTCAAAGAGGGGCTATGCCCTGCACACTGTTGGCTCGTTTATCCATAGATCTGCCCAAGCGTCAGATTTTCAGACCAACGGGGTACTCATTCTTAATGTTTGCCTCCAACTCTCTCCTATCGGTGAGTCCCTTCTTGGCCTTAACAGGATGTCACCAAACACAGAATCCATTTCATCTAAAGTCATATCTTTTCCCTTATGCTTCAACACCCTTAACACATTCTCCAAGCCTAACACCATGTCATCCATCACATCCATACATTATACTATCAGTTTTCTTATCTCCTTTTATTCTCATCATCATGAGGGTCTTGGGATGCCTTAAGCGTGTTGTGCTTCTCTGCTAATAATTTCTACCACTCCTCATATCCTAAAGTATCATTGTTTTTTGTGACAAGGACCTCATTTTCTTATGTCAATTTCCTTGTTTATACTATTTTCTCTGGATCCTCACATATGTCTAGTGCAAAGTTTTACTATTTTAATTTTTCCTTCAATGTGTCAAGTATGGCATCATACTCAACTATCCAATAAGAAATCTACTTTTGGCTCTCTCTCTCTCTCTCTAACGGTGCTACAACATATTTTTATTTCTTTGCAGCTATTTCTTCCTTATTTAGAACATGCATTGTAGTCTCATCCAACATCAAATGAAATAACATACGCAAGTAATGCAATGTGGATGGAAATTTCTTAGACATATTTTCTTCATACAGTGGCCTTTCCTATATAATTTTATCACCAATCTTCTCTGCCATATCAAAAATGGGATGCGCCTTCACCTCTTCTCTCTCTTTCACCTATTTCAAGCATTGAAATTATTCCTCTTTATCCTTCTTATCCTCCATTAATGTCTGAATAGTAGCCACTTTGTCAAAATTCCAGCAAGAAACCTTTACGATATCTTCAATAAAGCATTGTTCACTTTCTCATTAGAGAATATTGTGGGTTTAATTGTCACATGATTAGAATGTGTATCCTTCTTCATTCATCTAGTGGCACATGAATCCTCACACACATCAAACTTGGGTTCATCCATGTGAGTTTGCATACTCCATTTAAAATTATTTCTTGGTGTGTGTATTTGTCATGTCAGAGTCCATTAGTTCCAATCCATACAGTTGTTATGTGGAAAAATTCTATGGAACATGGCATGCATAGTATTTGTTGGGTAGTTGACATACCCAAACTCTATTTTCTACACCATCTCTTCTTCTCTTTGCCCACTAGTGCACTCACCTTTATTTCCTTGTGTTTTATCACCTTCCTTCTTCTCTTCTCCAATTCCACCCTCTGGTCCACCAGTTGACTATTCAACACTATCTTCCTTCTTTGTATCTCCCCTAGTGTAACATTCTTCTTCATGGTCATGTGTACTTACACTCGGGACACATAAATCAAACCATGATTGCTCGCCACCAATTTCTTCATCTTATTAAACCTCAAGGATAGGTGTGGAGACATCATTGTGTGTGGTTGCATGTGATGAATTCTCCTCATCACTATATTTTATAGGCACATACTTGTGCCTTTTCTTTCTCTCTACTTCGGTCGTCTTTATGAGTGTTATGCGTGATGACCTCCTCACAAAATATAAAGTTCTTATGCCCACATCTGCATTCTTCTCGCCCCCTGCATAGTTTTCTTCTTTCATGATCCAACAAAATAATTTCTTCTTTCTCTTCTTATTCTCACTCAATGACATTATTTATGTCTTGTTTTTCCTACCTTGGGGGTGTTTCTTCAAGAGGCCTCTTAATTCCCATAGTCTGTTTACCCTTAGGAGGACCTGGCAGTGATAATTCCTCACCTAGAATAATTTTACCTTCCTTAAACCTCGACCTAAGGTACACATACACCCATGCGAGATGAATCTTCCCTTGAGCCATGACCTGCAGAGTGATATCAATATTATCAGACTCCATTGTTTCTACATATATCTCCTTAGGATTTACATCTCTCCCAATGTTGACCTTTATTTTCACAGGCTCATGATATGCATTTTCCTTCTCATGAGCACTATCTAAGACCTCGTGCATACCCATAGTATGATAAACATATAGATTCTACATTTCATCATCATAAATCATGTAAATAAATTTACTCTTCTCTTTTTCTATCCAAGCTCACCCAAGTTGTTCCTCATATATCTCTTCTTCCTCAAATAACACCTTTGAATCCAATTCTCCAAACATATCTAATAGGAGTTTCTTATCCTTCACATTATCTCCCAAAGTAAGGAAATTCATAATCTATAATTCATCATTCAATGGTGGTTTAGTAGAAAAATATTCAAAGGTCTGATCATACCTAAGGTATTCTCCTACCAATTAACTATTACCCTTGTTAACTCTGCATGAACATAACAAAAACACACGCAACATTTTAGGGTGGAATAGAAATTATGTATCTAGAGTGATGGTGGCAAGGCCTCTATCCCCTCCATCCAAAGTGTCTCACAATTGAATGCGGTGCAAAGGAGGGGAATTCCCATGAAATTTGCATATCCGAGAAGGTAAATTTCTCCTAAGAAACCCGATAGAGAAGGAGATTCTCACTTCTCACGACTCTAAAAGGTTATCTTTGTGTGTAATCCACAAATGCGTATCTGTCCCATGCAAGGTATATACTAGCATATTTATTCTATCACCCTCATCCTTCCACCGAGCTTCTAAGGTGCATTGAAATACATCAAGGTTTTATTCACCATTATACCAAGGTACCTGGTTATAACTCAAGAACCTAACCATCCACGACCTGATTACATAAGTAATCGTGTTCTCTATCTCTTATCCAACCATTGCATACATTCCATGCACCTAGTTATCACAGAAACACTAGTTATATCACTCATAGAATAAGAATTATCCCACTAAATAATATCTTCTTTATATGGCTCACAAATTTCAGAATCTCTAATTGTGAGCACATATATCCTATTCAGAACCTCTTCACTAAATGGTTCTACATACAAATAAACGTTTGCATCTATCAAAGGAATAATCAAGAACTCCTCATTATCAAAACTGGTGTATCCTTTGTTAAAGCGCGAGATCAACATTATTAGCAAGGCACTAAGGGTGCCTAAGTAGCACTTCGGGAAACTATCAACCTTAGTAAGCTCAAATAATTCAAAGTCCATAGTGAACTTGGCTACCCGAATTATAATAGTTGCATCCTTTAATAATCTAATAGTATTAGCACTATTCTTGTTCACCAAGTACAACACATATAAAGAGAGTTATAATTGTGGTCTCCCCATCGATTCCATGCATCCAAGGTGAGTACATTCACTTCTACACTAGTATTAATCAGTATGTTTCTCAGAAGCCACCCATCAACAACTGCATTTAGTGTGATTTCCTTATCATATTCATGACTACGAGGAGGTAAATTGACATGAAATATTTGTCTCTCATTCCACCCTCAGTACGTGGTACCTTTTATCTCAACCATTCACCTAATAATGGAATAATATTTTCTATTCATAACAACTTACATACCTCTTTCAGGTCATTAACATCCTTCCATGGAAGTTCAACCTTCTTTTCCTACTCCATCTTGTGTTCTTTCTCCTTCAAGTATTTAATTTCACCATGCAGGTTCCTAATAACCTCCATAGTTTCTGATAAACTTCCTTTTGATGGGTAGGATCTAGGTATTTTGCATTTGTCACCTCCTTCTTTGTAATAATAGGATATTTCTTGAAATCTCACGAGCGTCGCAAGCTCAACATGGGTAGTCACTAATATAGGTAGTAACTTAGGAACAAAAGCTAACTTTGGCATCTAATGATATTCAACAAAGCATTGTAATTTAATCATTCCGACACCCTTATCATTCTTCTTATAGTTCTTACTCATGTGCTCATATAACTTAGGGCATTCTTCAAAATTGTGTTATTTCCCACACCATGAGAAGATTATATTCGAGGGAATTCATTACTATAATGATCAACGGATCCCCATGTAAAACCTTTTTTGTAAGGGAATTCACTTCTTTCACCGTCACAACTATGGCCTCTGTATCCTTTATGGTAACCTCTACCTCTACCACCGTAATCAGGGTGCCCTTCATGATGTTGTCCTTCCTACTCCTTTTAATTATTAGTGATGCTAGTCTAGCACACAAATATTTCAATAGCCTTATGAATATAGTCAATCAATCTAAAATTCTTTGTATCATGAGTGTGGGACTTAAAAATTTTAAAGTATGAAGACATGTTCTTCCGGATTGCATCTTTGCAATAGAGGTCATCTACTTGAATCATGATGTAAGTGATAGATCTCACAATCCCACAACATGGAGCACACCAAATTAAGCAAACATTTATCCTTAGTATGTACTTCAACCTCACAATTTATACACCATATGCCACTACATGTCTTATGAGCTGAATTTGCTAATAGTTTCTCCAATTGTTTCACCATAGATGCAATATGTGCCTCTAAGAATGGGATAACTTTAGTGTTTATGATTCCAACTTCCTCGGCATGTAGACATACCTCCAAAGCCTCATGTGGATCTATAAATGTCTTATGAGAGAAAACAATTCTAAAATGTTTGATCAAACTACCAATAAACCACTATGCATGATGGCTAGGGTGAATATAATAAGACAAATTTGATGGAAAATTTTAAAAATGTGCACCCTACTCTCTTACGCTCTCAGCCATGCCTTATTTAATATATTTCAATGCATTGATGCTTTTCTGTTTCAAAATCAATTATATGAAACTCATCCAAGAAAGCATCATACAATGCATTATAATCCACAATATTCTAGTTCGAATCATACTTCTTATACTATCTATGCTCGCACCCTTGCAAAGTAGTAACAAAATGACTTGTCTTACTCTCGGAGATGTGATTCCCATACCACGCCATAGTATCTCACACATGTGCACATGATCTATTACATCCTTAATTCCTCTATACTATGAAAGGTGAAGATACATCTCATAATAAACTTGATGTGGTTAGTACAGACCATGCCCACTATACCTAGAACCTATATTACCCCTAGTGTTCCCTCTACCTCCAAAAACACCAGATCCACTATATTTTAAGCCTCAAGATCCTCTTGATCCACCTCATATAGTGGGAACTTGACCATAGGATATGTTACTTTGTGTTCCAACTACTATACTAAATTTAACTACCATAATCTACAAAGTTGTGATACTTCTAGACATATTACCAACGTTCTACATGCCCACACATTGTCCTCGATGATGTGCCAAAAAATATACCACCAATCGGACTACCAAAAAAATATTTTTGCGTGGCCATAGGTGTATGTGTCATCGATGAAATTTTCTATTCAATGGAAATTGAAATATATCTATTTCTACCCTATCACTAACACTTTGGTTAGTTTCTCAAGTAAATGTTTGAGGAACCGGAACACCAAGTGCAAGGGAAAGGTTAGCGGGTGGGATTAGATGTGTTCCTATGGACCTTATTATTTCCTCTTCTGATGTACTCTCATTTTAAGCTAAAGGGGATTATCTTCCGTGCTTTCGAAATGGGGTAGTACCAACTACTCGAGTTCCACTTCCTCCTCATGAACTTTGAATCCTCGGTGCATCTCATGTCTCCAAAACTCCATAGACTCTTCATTGCCATGATTATTCACCAATTCCCTCTCCCACACTTCATTATACTTAATGCATCTTCCCTCCCTTTCCTTTTTCTGTAAGTTCCACCATATTTTACCACACTGCTCCTCCCCCTACGCATGATGGAGGTTTAGCTAACCATAGGTAGTTCTTTCAAATCCAACGTTATCAAAAATATCTTAATCACTAAATAAATTACATTAAAATAAGATCATCTGGTTTCATGAAAGAAATCAAAGTCAATAGCCTCTAGAAACAAATAAGTATAAATAACCTACTCCAATGTATAACCATGCACCACATTTTTCCACCAATGATCTACAATGTGTGTCCAAGTCACATCAACATCTTACAAATTCGATAATCATCTTGTGTCCAAACAATTGATCTATACGTCCAATTTTTCTTTGATGCATATGCCATGAGACAATCATACAACTCTACAGAAAATAGCAAAATAAATTCTCATAGATTTCATGATACAAATATTCTTCAACCCACACGTAAGCATTAAAATTAGGTTTGGTATTATATCTTTCAGAAAAATGGCCTTCTAAGTCTACAACCCAACTCTCAATGTTTTCCAAAGTTAACTGATACATCATCATCATGAAACATCCTTGAAATAACTTGAAAAGAGATCCAAGGAACTGAACCAAAATGTAGTCTTATTTTCCCACTCAAAACCCTAGGCACGCTGGAAATTCACCCATGTGAATCTGAACGCTCAATTGAAGCACAAAAAGGTGCCAAGTCCCTCTTTTTATACCATTTTTGTCAATATCTTAGCATGAATGTCCATATACTCCATATCCATAACAAGTAATTAAAGGCAAAGCATAATAAGAATAAATTAACAACCACGAGTGTATAATGAATCAAACAAGGATCAAGATCAAATTTACCATACAATAACCATGAATAGAGACATCAACAATCAATATCCATCCACAATGATCCATCATATTAATTCATGACAAAACACAAAAGATGAATACACCATGAGTATTAACACAATGTCATACGTGCAAAATCATACCGATAGCATAACTCACTGTTACAAATCTAGTCACACCCATAAACCATGCAAATCAATATATATATATATAGGGGTGGGGACTTGACCTTCACCACCCATGCACTCTCAAAATAGGTTACATGCTCAAAATAGCCATTCACCAATACAAATATAACTAAAGAATCATGCAAGCTTTGCCTAATAATATATTATCTATAATTAACTCCATATCTAAGCTGTATTATTAGCTCAAATTTTTCATGACTCTTGATTTTCCTCTTGTTCACAAATAGCCTTTGCATATTATTGAAGTCTTCACATCTTTATCTAATACGTGATCAACACTTTATCCTATTTTTAGTTTGTAACATGCAAAATGGCTAGGTCTCAAAATCTATCTTCACAGGTGTGAATCTTGAGGCTTAACTCTATCAAACATCCATGCCTATATATGCACCTACTTCTTATGCACCTCTATCATATGTGCTTTTGTTACATAGGTAATATTTTACCGAGGCCAAAAATATGCACATCTTATGTTGTTCATTTATATTATGCAACACATAATTCATATTGGTTTATATCTAGGAAAATGCTTAATGAATGCTAAGCTCCATTAATTGTGTTAGATCAAAAATAATTTTGTGTCTATGAAAATTCTTAGTGACTGCTAAGATTAAATACTTAATGAAAGGAATGGATTGATTGACCTCTAGTCTAAAAATTTTCTTATTTTTAAAATAGTGACCACTGAGCTCCATTAATTTATTTAGATTAAAAAATTGTTCGTATCAAAGAAAATGCTTAGTGTCCTCTAAGCTTGAATACTTACTGAAAGGAATAGATTGAAGACTACTAGTATAAACAATTTCTTATTTTGAAAATAGTTATAACTAAACTCCATTAATTACTTTAGATCAAAAATTGGTTCATATGAAATAAAATTCTTAGTAACCACTAAGCTCGAATACTTATTGAAAGGAATGGATTAACAACCGCTAGTGTAAACAATTTCTTATTTTGAAAATAGTGATCGAATAACAAATCATAGTAATAGATATTAATAGTCACTAGGCATTTTCCTTTATATATTTCCATGAGAAATATGTGTGTAATGGACATTTTTACTCTCAAAGGATATGGAGGGATTTGCCTAGTCGGGAAAAAAATGTTTATTAAAAATTTTTGCATGGTGCTCATATAACATCATAATGTGGAGACATGTCATCTTACATATTGTTGGGGAAAGATGCATTGTGTATAATAGCATTATGTCCTAAAGGATGGATTTAAAGTTCAGTTATGTTTTTGTCATCATAAAATTTCTTTTCTTAGATTAGCGACTACTAGTCTCACACCTTTGAATCTTTTCTTCATTATACACATCAGTGTGCATCAAAGAAAATTATTAGTGACCACTAAGATTTATTTCTTATTTTTAAAGGAATGGCTTAGCCGCCAAAAGGAACAATAAATTATTAATTTTCAAAATAGATCTTGAAGGATATGGAGGGATTTTCCAAGGTGGGAAAAAGATGTTTATAAAAATGTTTGTAGGATGCTCATACAACATCATAGTGTAGAGACATGTCATCTTACATGTTTTTGGGGCAAGTTGCATTGTGTATAATAACATTATCTCCTAAAGAACGGATTAAAAGTTTAGTTTTTTTCTTCATAAATTATCTTTTCTCATATTAATGATTTGTTAGTATCACACATTTGCATATTTTCTTCATTATACACATTGGTGCACGACAAATAAAATACTTAGTGATCACTAAGCTCAAGTACTTATCAAGAGGAATGTCTTAGTGACCACTAGTCTTAACTGATTCTTAATTTTCAAAATAGAGATCAAATAACAAGTCATAGTAGTATATCTTATAGGTCACTTTGGGCATTTTCCTTTATTTATTTATATGAGAAATATTTTTGTAGTGGACATTTTGTACTCTCAAAGGCTATGGATGGTTTTCCCTAGTTGGGAAAAAAGATGATTACTAAAAAAATTTGTAGGGTACTCGTACAACATCATGATGTGGAGACATGTTGAATTAAATGTTTACGAGAAAGCATGATTTGGTATAATAGCATTATATCATATCGGTCAAAATTAAAGTTCAATTAGGATTTTGTGGTTGTTAACACTCTTTTCTTAGCTTAGCCACCGCTAGGGTCAAACCTATGTATCTATTATTTATAATACACATTGGTTTGTATCAAAGAAAATGTTTAGTGACCACTAATCTATATTACTTATTGATAGAAATGGCTTAGTGGATGCTAATCTAATTTTTTTTTCAAAATAGCTATCAAATGCACATAATCCATATTAATATCACTACATGTTTTTTAATTTTAACTTTGAAGAAATAATCTTATCTTGGGTGTCAACTTGTTGCATGTTACTTAATATTTAGATGGCTATATAAAGTGTTTGATAGTTTGAGTGTAAGATAGTGAAGTTACTTGACCTCGTAAAATCGATACAAATTTCCATTTTGTAGTAAATCAAATTATGTAAAGATGAATTAATTGGAAAGGAATATTACAATTAAAGATAACTTTAATGAAATAATGAAAACTAATCAAACACACATATGTAATGTCTCAATAGTGATTATGACCTTTATATCAACTGATTTTTTTGATAAGTAAATGTTATATAAGCTTATAAAAAAGTGCATTATGCACCTAATGGTATATGATCGATTACATCCTTATACTATTTACATCTATGTATATAGGAAATAAAATCAACACATCCTCTACCCACTCAAGCTTTAGAGTCGGAAGAGATGTCTATGATTTCAATCAACTCCATTGTCATGAGACCTAACCTCAAAATCTCTTATAACTTTCTTTGGGAGCTCGTCCCAACCTCGAGAAAAGAGCTGATAATACGCCCGCAATCTTTGAGTGACACAAAATCTCCTACCAACATGGAGGCATGGACAATGGAGAAAACATGGACACTAAATCAAGAAAAGGTATTTGAAGGAAAATAGCCTCCTTTTTTACAAAAATTAATCATTGATTCGGAAAAGGGCTTCTGAAATTTCCACTCTCCTTCCTAATTCCATGAAAGAAAACCTGTCCACCCAGTCCACTTGATGAGCATTGCTAACTGAGAATAAGGACCACAATGCAAGACATAATTTCTCAACATTCGTCTCCATACCCAATCTATGTTTTGGGTGAATCCACTTTTGACCCATAGCCACTACCTTACATTTATCAGGATTAATGATTAGAATGTGCTCAATAAACTTAGCATCTATTTCCAAATTTATGTGAGCATGACTAGATAGTTGCATATATTTATCTCCCAAAATATTTTCAATGTCTATCATAGATTTTTCAAAATCAATGGAAAATATTACACTTAGTCTATGCTTTGAAATAGTAGAAAAGGTCATTTCATAATAGAAACTGGAAAATAGAAGCAACGGAAGTATGGGTGACTCCATTGCCTAAAAAATCATAAGGAAAAATATGAAAATATAAATCTGATCAATACATTAAAAAGTCCCCCTACACTCTAGCACACGTGAGAATAAAGCTTAATCATTAAATGGAAGAATGAGTGACATTAATGATACAATCCAATCCAATATTTCACACTTGACCATTTCCAATCTGTCAAGGACATTATGATTAATATTAATTAATACCCTCATGGAAAATATGATTGATATTCCATAATTAAAACCACATGAATAACATTTAACGCAAACAAAAATAAAATAATGACATATGCAAATGCATCATTATACATTGAAGTACCATCAATCTATGTGTATCATGATATAGATGTCTAAATACCGACTACCTATTTAACACCTTTCCCAATGTATTAAAATAATTTCATAGCCAACACTAATCACATAACCATAGTCATAACTAAAATGTAGACACCCAAAATTGGGTCGTAACCCTCTAATCCCCTTTCAATTAACATACCCCCTTACCATGACCCCTTCCACACATTATTATTAATCTAATTATCAATCTTAGGTTAATCACCACCTCACCCTTCCACCTCACCTTGGACCCATTCCAAGGGAATTTAACTAACTCAGACTAGGTCATCACTCCTAACATTGAGTCATCACTTCACTTAACTAACTAAGACTTATTCTAAACCTAACATTAATTTTCAATTGCCTCTTCCATCAATTTCCCATGTGTTTAAACATGAACCAAGACTCATAGCCCACAATCAAATCTTGACCCACACCAAAAAGGAGGAAGCAAACTATTTTGAGCAAATTTGATTATTCCTCCATAGCTGACATTAATTATTCCTCGGTTTGCGTCGGTCAAGGAACCTCCATCGGTTCCTTGAAATAAGGATTTTCCACTCTTTCACCAGGTTCTTATTTTTATTGGATTTTGGATTATTCATTGACATCCTTACATTTGATGACAATCAAAACACAACACTAGAGATTTCAATTTCCTCACTAGCAACCAACCTCTTACTCTATAGCCTCAGATCATTCACATGGAGTAGCACTCGGGATTCGTTACCATGGCACTGGATTTAAGATCCATTTCTTCTATAAGCACCCACCAACCACTGCCATCTACCAATCTTCAGATCTTCAAATACGTATCTTAACCAGGTTGTTAGTTCTTAACTTTTTCTTATATCTCTTAATGTTTGCTATTGTACTTACTTTTCTTTCACCCAAATACCGTCCTCTACCCATCTACATGATACCCTAACAATATGATCCTCTCTACCTTTCCAATTAACTCTCTCACCCTTTTTGAGCCTTCACGTAAATCTATATACCATATCCGAGACCTAAAATCCTCTTTTCAATCACAAATATCCCAAACTAACCTCATTTCTTTCCTTGGCTAATACCATTGACCAACATTGGTTGCCCAACCGACATCGATCTTTGTGTCTCACATTTTCCATTAGACCAATGCAAGCTCATTCGCCTTCCTAAAACTTTTCAAAACCTCCCAAAAATTCATCTAGACCTCCCTAATACCCTTTTTTATACCTACTAGGACCTTAATAATCTACCACACACTTTAATTTTAATCTTGTATTCACTATTTAGATTAGATTTAAATTATTGTGCTTGTGTGAGAAACCTGAATTATACAACTACAATAGGACTCTTCATTTCATGTTCTTATCAACATTTAATTATTTTTGAAACATGGATTGACAACCTTTTAGGAAGCACACAGCTTCCTAGATCTAGCTCCCACTAGGAAATCCAAGAACCTATGTGTTTAATTCTATATTTTGGTCTTGTTTTACTTCTTAGGTAGTCATTCCTAGAAAAAAGGAGTGCTCTCGATCGGCCTAGTCTTCATAGTGTGTAACCTCTTCATGACCTCCAGGTATTCCTCACGTGCCCAACATTCTACCTTAAACATTTTTCTCATGCGTAAATGCGTTATTATTGGTAAAACATTTTGGCATGCTCGGTGCGAGCCTAATCATTTGTGGGTTCTTTATATTCATTTAGGATTGCATTTTTGATTGTTTATTTTTTGAAATATTCACTAAATCTCTCCTTGGTAACATTATCTTTCTTCTATTTTCTCTAAAGGAAACACTTCATTTAGTGCAAATTAAAACAACTAATCCTTTCTTTCTTCTTTGTATTTGTGAATTCATACTCTTTTCCTATTCACTATTGCTCTCATCCAATTTCCATTTTTTTATTTGGGCTTAAAATTGTTGCATTGCATCCTATGTATTCTTACATTTAGCTCACATAGTATAAATAGCAATCAAATATAATGGAGGTCATGACTGGTTGATGATTGGGTAATTAAGCGATTCCACTTTTACACACAATTTTTTCCAAATCACTTTAACAAGCAACACATTTTTAAAACATTCCCCAAATCCCGGAAGAAGAAATTAAGGATTTAAACACCCACTGATAGTGGGCCTCGACCGATGTTCTGTCCAGTTGTCATATCAAAGCTCAAACCTCATGTACCAAAAGGTATATTGAGGATTCCCCCACCAAATCATTCCTAAAACCGTCCATAGTTGGCTTCTAGGTACCTTATATCCATTTCTTTTTATATATTCATAGTCGGTCCTAAGAATGAAGCCATCAAAACACTAAAATATGATTCCTAGGATAACATGTTTGATAGATTTTTCTTGTCAAATTTGTTAATTTCTTTCTCGTCTTCTTGTATTTGATGTGTGATTTCATAATTCATCACTTTTATTTCTTTTTCACATTTAATCATCACAACCGTTAATTTTGGTTATTTGAGTGTGTTAGATTAGACTTCATATACATATCCTATTTCTTGTCTTATTTTGACCAAATCTAAGTCGAAATTTCAAATTTCTTCATTTTCACAAGATGGCGACATTAGTTACCCACCTACCAACATCATTTTAACAATTGATATCGGTCTCTTCATTAACCAAAGACCGCATCATCCTCTATGTTTTTTAATTTCTGTCAAAAATAACAACCTATTCTCACCTACTAAACTCTTTTAAAAATTTGTTTCTAATTTCCTATTACTTTCACAAATCCCAGTACCTATTTTTAATCATTCTATATGGTTTGAACTCACGAACATGCACAGAGCTCTTTCTTTCCATGTGCGTTGTATCCCTTTACCTACTAGCCCCTCACCACCTTATATTTTGTCTCTAACATATCCTAATGCACTGCGATCATACCGATGGTGATGAGGAATTTAATAGATTCCTTGGTCATAAAACAAAGGCCTTGTAAAATTACCTTGCCGATTCTTCAACCTACGACTCATTAGGTGATCCTTTTATGGAATGCCCACTTCCATGTCCTCCATTTCTACCACCTCTTCCATATCGAGTAATGCTAATGTGGCTACCCAAATTACTCTAGCGTCAACCAACCCCATCTCACAACCACCTATTTCACAAGTGACCTCTACACTTTCAAAATCTTCCATCCCTCGACATCTTCCATACCCTTAACCATGAACCCTCTTATAGGGGTCCCTTCATCATCATTACTTTATGTACCTATGTCTATGTAGCTGCTAGTTGCGTCGACATCTACCACTCCATTTCAGAGTTTGGTGGTTTCTATTCCCCAAAAACATCCACCTATCGCTATGAGGATCTTTCCATAAGATCCTCCCACCTACACCTTACCTCAGACATAACATATCACCTCCACTTCATATTCAGGGTATTTTTCCTCCTCTTCTAAAGACAGATACATGCCTACATCTTAATTCTCTTACTCAAAACCACCACATAATAACAAGCCTTCCATAACACACTTATCTTATCCACCCCCATATACATCAAGGGGCATCCTCACCTAAACCCACGAAAAAATATCATGAAAATGATGATGGAAAAAATGCACGGATGCTTGAAGCCTCCATTTCCGGATCTCGTAATGTCTTAACCTATGATGATCTATTTTTAATGATCCCATCCACCCCTCCATACATATTCATCCATATCCCATGTAAAGGAACCACCTAAATTCAACTACTTCAATAGTAAAGAGGACCCACAATAACACTTGCATTCATTAAGACATGCTTGTTACCTAATAGACCGTGATGATGACTTGATCCTTCGTACATTTCCCATTTCCTGTCAGGACCAGCCTTAGATTGGTACAATTATTTTCCCAATAACTCAATCTTTTCCTTTAATCAATTGTGTGCAGACCTTTCTTGATCACTTCTTGATAAACATCTGCAAAAATGTATCTACGAAAGATTTATATTGTATTTGCTAATACGACACTGAGTTTATAGTTGATTTTGTCGTGTAGTGGCGAGGCCTAATCAATCAACTTTCCTTCACTCTCCATGCACTTGAGCTCATAGATTTAATTACCAGGGCATTTGGCAAACACATTTCCCCAACTCTTGATTCAAACATTTCGTATGTTTGACATGGATTTCACTATGGCTCAAAAGCTTGAGATACGCACCCTCGAAGAAGACAAGTTAAAAATGCGTAACAAAAACTCCACCTTCAAATCAAATGAGTCTTCTTCTAAACCACCTAACAACCATTCCAATCCCAAAGGATCTACTAACATGGTGGTTATAAAGGTTGGCCCTTCTCATCCATCCAATCAACCCAAACCTCCTTCTAATCTCTCACATGTTCAAAATTTTCAATACAAATATGAATAGAGGAGTTACACTCCCATCGGAGAGCCATATTCTTATGTATTGGACAAGTTGTTGAAGGATGGAGCCATCACTCTTCCTCCTATCAAACCAAAAACTGGTTTTGATCCTTCTCTCCCCACACCAACTTGGTATAAGGAAAATGATTTTTGTAATTACCACCGCGTGAGAGGCCATAGTGATGGAAATTGTAAAACCTTTAAAAACATTGTGTAAGGAATGTTAGAAAGTGATGATTTCATCCTTGACAACCCTAACATGCCTGCTAATGCAAACCTAGATGTTTTTAAAAATCCTTTTCCTAACCATGCCTTTTCATCAACTCATGCTAGAAGATGTCTAAAGAAAAAACCAATGTACATGTGGTTCATGTAGCCTTGAATACAACGTTTGACCCTTCTATCTAGTCCCCTCCTATGACCTCTATTAAGGAAATATTCACACAAACTCCTCTATCCATAGAATATCCCACCTCACCTAATCCTCCAGCTATAGATGAGCCTACCTCATCTACTCTTGTACCACGGAGGAAACTACCTTACCTATTCTTTTACCCGTAGAGGATCCCACCTCACCTACTTCTCCACACATAGAGGAGCCCACCTCGTCTACTCTTGTACACATGGATGAACCTACCTTACCTAGTCCTTTAACCATAGAGGAACCCACCTTACCTACTCCTTTATCCATAGAGGAACCCACCTTACCTGTTCTTCTACCTATAAAGGAACCCACCTTATCATCCTCTCTACCTATAGAGGATTCTACATTACCCACTTTACTTCCTCCTCAACCCATAAAGGAGCCAATTATATCTACTCTTCCTATTGGTGATACCTCTCCGAAGGCCTTCAAATATCTTGTCACTCTCCTTACCTCGGTCTTACCCACCGAGTCTAAGGCCAATAATTTCCCTATCTCACAAAACTCGAGCTCATCATGGAATTTAGCACTAACTCATCATCCTCTTCATCTACTCTAAAACCATTCTCTCATTTGGTCAATCTCATGGAGGATGTCAATTACTCTACCCTCTGGGGGCACCTTAGACTCCCATTTTCCACCCAAATGTAGATATTATCCCCGATACCTATACCACTTATCCCAAGGTATTCAAGGTAAATAAGACTATTGCACTGAACCCATAGTTCTAGCCCCTTTTCATCAAAGACACCTTTCACTCAATCCTCCACTAGCTCCAAAACCTACTACCACTTTAGGGTTTTTACCTATACAAAATCTATTACATCCTCATGTGAAGCTAGATTTGTCAACTTCTTCACTTCAAAAATCACAAAATTACTCCAACACCTAAAAGAAAGACCTAACGTTTTAGTGCTCACACCTGGTATCTCCCATGCCTTCTCACTCACCTTTGCCTCTGCCATCGATTTTAGGCCCACATCCTTCAACCTTGGTTAACCTACCTCTTCACCAAGGAAAATATAAAGTGCAATAACCTATAACCTCACTTTTACCTCTCGTTATGCCCACACCTTCTTCACTACCTTTATCCTAACTCTTTCCAACACCCCCACCTTCACCTTGGATTACTCAGATACTTACACCTTGTAAGTCTCCTTCTTATTCTTGCATTGTTCCCCTACCATTACCTAAGAAGGTGTAGCCTAAACCACAACCTTTACTACATACCAAAAAGGTACTTTCACGAATGATCTCTCACCTCTCCCTCCTTGCGAAGGTCACCTACCCCTTCACCCAATCCAACCTTGATCTTTCATTGTGAACCTTTGGAAGGATCCTACTCTTATATCCTTTCTCGATTGTTAGAGACATATGCTAGATCTATTTTGCTTATCAAGCCTTACAATCCTCTCAAACCTAAACTAGTAGGGTTTGATGACACAAAAAATTGTGCCTATCATCACTCACCAGGGCTTGATGTCGAGATTTTTAAGGACCTTAAAATCATTCTCCTTTAGCTTTGAAATTTTGATGGTCTCTTTAAACAAGATGATATGTTAGAGGAGGATTCCATTCTTCCTTCTCCCGTCTCCACATAACCTAGCCCCAAACCCATTCTACAATATTTTCCTTCACATATGCCTAAGGATACAGGTAAGCCTAAACAACCTTATTTTCCTCTTATCCTTGAAATTAACATGGTGCGTGTAGCCACTCGGTCATAACCTACGAAATACAAAGGAAAGGAAAAATTTGGTAACACTTATAGTTCTCCTTCTCGCTACCATTACACTCACCCCTCCCCCCAATATAACCATCCTTGGCTCAAACCACCTGCTTCTTCTAAGGTTACACATCATTCAATGATCAAACAACTTCACCCATCACTGTTGAATATGTATTTATTCGAATTAATTCAATCCTCGACTCTCATCATCGACCCTCATCAAGGTATTTCAATCCATCAAGGTTCCACCCAATGAAACTTCACCTATTTCTTCCCTCATCACCCCTCATCAAATTACTTCCATTAATTTCTCCAAATCATATATTTCCCCCTTCACAACCTAATGATCCTAACCCTAATATTTTCATTTGTGCTTACATTAATGACATTCGCATTAAGTACGTTATGATTGATGGGGGTGTTAACATCAAGCATCATCTCCTCTCATGTGTATGAACAAATAGGCATATTGGCTAATCTGTATGTATAGAAAACCCATCATGCTCTGATCCTTATCCTCCACATACTTATTTAGGTACCATTATCCTCCACATCTGTGTGGGTTCCGAACTATTCTGAAATCTTCTACGTTCTCGAAAGAGACTTCTAGTATAACATTTTGCTAGGTCGTCACTTTGGATTCATGCCATGGCTTGTGTCTCTTCCACCCTTCACCGTTGCCTTAAATTTGAATATTATTTACTATCCAAATGATGTCCTAATCCCAATTAAGGCATCTACCACATCTACCATTTCTGCCACCTCACCTTCCTCATCTAGCCCACCTACTAACCCTCCTATTTTGTTCTTTACTGATGCCCCAACTTCCCGGGCTTCGGATAACTCATCTATACCTACTACCAGAGTATCAACCAAATATCCCTTGGTAGGAAATTTTCAATTCCTTTCACTTAGAGGATACCACATCCTCAACCTCGACACATTCCTTACTCCTCAAGAGTATGGAAACATACACCAACATCCACGTTACGATCATCATATAGGAGAGGTCATACCATATGGCCCTCCCCACCTTTGCACCAACCTAGCTTATAGGGGATTCACACTTCCTATTATTCTATTGAACCTCCCTTCCAAATGAGACCTTTTTCATCCAAATTCTCCTACCTCGCCAAGTGCACTTCACACTCACTTTTCTTCACCGTTGCGCTTGGAAATGCTTCAACTTTGGTCGTTACAAACATGGTCATCACATCATTATACCTTGTACCACTAAGAAATAAAAATACCATTATGGTCTTGGATTTCCTAAGAATCCTCCTCCTAAGAAGGCCTACATCACCCTAGTAGAAGATGAAAATCCTTCCCCACCTTCCTCACCTATCACACCACCTTCTCCCATAGAGTCTATGGATCCTGAATATATTCCACATAACTTTTTTTTTGTGAACACCATCTCCTTGTGACCTCTGACCTATCAACATGATGGCAAGGTTCCCTTTTCCATTCCTCTTTTTTATCATAACATGTTCGATGATGATACGCCTTCTATAAACGTCGTTCAATGTCAGGATGATGATTATATTCTTACTTATTTAGGTGCAGAGGATTCTTATATTCAAAGGTCATTACCCTCGACACATAAACCATGTTGAATGAATCTACCATCAAAATCAACATTTGTACTCACGAAGACCCACAAATTATAAAGATAGGCCAATTTTAAGACTCAGTAGATCAAGAATATTTCACCACTTTTCTTTGTGATCATATCAAAGTAATTGTTTAGTCTTATAATGATATGCTAGGTATTGACCCTAATATCATGCTTCAAAATATCGTAACTAACCCTAACACCAAACCCGTGAAATAGAAGTTGCATAAAATACATCCTCATATTTCCCTTCTTACGAAATAAGAACTCCAACACCTTCTCTCTATTTCCTTCATCTTACCTATGAACTATCCACAATGGATCTCTAACATTTTTCCTATCATGGAAGTGACCAAGGGACTTCATATATGTACTTTTGAATTTCACGATCTAACCTTTCCTATCCAAAAGACAACATTTCTCTTCCAAGTATTAACCAATTAGTTGTTCTTATAGTTTTCCAGGAGATGTTATCTCTTATGGATGGGTTTTTGGGTTATAATAAGATATTAGTCACTTTGGAAGATTAACAAAAAATACCTTAGTAACCCCTTGGGGACCTTTTGTTATCACCTCATTCCCTTTCACTTGAAAAACATTGGTGCTACCTATCAAAGACGCCGTGACTTACATCTTCCATGACATCATGCATGAAATTTTGGAATACTATGTCGAAGATGTTCTTCGTAAGTCCAAGAATCGCGCTAAAAACCTAGACATTCTTAAAATTATCTTTAACGCCTTATCTAATATTTTGTTCACCTTCAACAAAAGACCTTTTTTACAGATTCTCTCGGTAAGCTCCTTGGTTTCATCATCTCTTTGCAGGGTATCAAATTTGATCCCACTAAGATCAAGGAAATTCTTTACATGCCTCCACCTACTAACCTTTGGCAGCTTAAGTAGCTTGTGAGGAAAATTGCAATCCATCCGATGCTTCATTTCTCAACTTTTAATTATATGCCAACCATTTCATCACCTCCTTAAAAAGGATGTTTCTTTCCATTGGAATGATGAGTTTCACAAATCCTTTGAAGCATTGAAGAACTACCTTCTTTAGCCTCTTGTTCTCATTCCACCTAAAGATGATCAACCTTTTTACCTTTACATTTATACTACTAACTATTTCTTGTGTTTCATGTTTTCTCATCATGATGAACAACACAGGGAACAAGTGGTTTATTATATAAGCCATACTCTTCTAGACTAAAAACTCGGTACACTCTTGCTGAAGATGTTTTCTTATCTCTAGTCTTCATAGCCACAAAAATTCATCACTACCTTCTTAATCATAAAATATTTTTCATTACCAACATCGACCCTCTTCATTACATGTATGCCAAACTTTACGAATATCAATGCACCGATCATTGGCTTATTCTTCTTGCAGACTTGGAGTTAGATTTCATTCATCAAAGTTATGTCAAAGGACAAACCATCTCACATCAACTTGTAGACACTCATTATTCTTGGAATCAATCTTCAAATTTTGATTTTCCTAATGAAACTATCGCCACCCTCTCCATTCATGATATTGTTTATCAAATGACATTATTCTTTGACACATCCAAATTTCATCATGATGGAGGTGTGGGGGTCATCCTCATTCCTATTTATAGTGAGCCTATGTCATTATCCTTTGAACTATATTTCGACTAAACCAATAACATAACTCGAGTACAAAGCACTTTGGTGTTAGATCTTCAAACTTCCATTTCTTTAGATGTTAAGTCCATTAACATCTTTGGTGACTCTGAACTAGTTATGAACCAAGTCAATGGTTCATACCAGGTGACATAATGATGATCTTAAAAATTATATACATCATGTCCACCTACTTTTAACCATGTTTTATCACTACCTAATTCAAGCCACTCCATGATGTACTAAAAATTCATAGATACCATGTCTTTTCTTACTTCTCAAATACATGCCTCACCTTCAGAATCTAAAATATTTGTCACAATACAATGGTTGTAGTTGCCTTCTTATATTATCCCCGTGATAATTTTTTGGGTAGCATAGATATTAACCCATGTGACCTTTGGTATAAATTGTTCACTCGACTACCTCTTATTTTCAATCCTACCTCCGAATCTCACTCACAATGGAAAATGAGCCTTCCTAAAATTTGTCTCTTGTTATGTCATTATGGGAGATTTTCTCTATAAATATGGCTTTGAAAATATCATCCTATGGTGCCTCGGTAGTTAAAAGTCTCGTACACCATCAAAGAAATTCATCATGGGATTTGTGGGGACATTTTTGTGGCCTCATTGTATCAAAGTGTATCCTTCGACTTGGCTACTATTGTCCAACTCTTAACCAAGACTTTTTTGAATATGTAAAATGTTATGTGAAGTGTCGGTAACATGTCGATCTTCATCATACTCCTAGTCACACCTTACAAGTTGTCGATACTTTTGGCCCTTTTCTCAATCGAGTTTAGATATCCTTGGAGAGATTAACCCTCATTCCTCGTAACATCATCACTAGATCATCACTCCGGCTGAATATTACACTAAATGGGTGGAAGCCATCCCTCTCATTTCTACCAAAGCTGAGAAAATAGTTGAATTTATCAACCACCATATCACTTGTTTCTTTGATGTTTCTCATCGCCTTATCACTAATAATGGAAAATAATTTTAAAAAAAAACCTACGCAAACCGTGTGACAATGTTTGTATTCAACTCGCTTTCTCTTCACCATTTAACCCATAAGAAAATGGTCAAGCTAGATCTTCTAAAAACTCTCAAAAAATTCTTATGAAAGTGGTTGACAAATCTGGTAAGGATTGGCACACGCACATTACTTTCACCTTATGGGCTTATCATACTAGAATCCACACCTCTACCGCTGCCACCTACCTCTCGAAATCAAAATTCCATCACTCCACATATCTCTTAAAGATATCCTCTCTAATGATGATTTTTTCCAAGAATGTTTGGCACAAATTGAGCTATTGGATAAACGTCATTTAAATTATCTAGACCACCTCCAAATTTACCAAAAGTGCATTAAGCACGCCTATGAAAAACACATTCAATAACGAACATTCAAGATTGGTAATCTTGTCCTGAAGGAATATCAACATGTAACCAAAAAGAAGAAAAGTAAATGAGGCCAATTTTATCTTAATTGGCTTAAAATTTATATTGTCACCCATACCTATGGATCAGGAACTTATCATTTATCTTCTCTTGAGGGTAAAACCAAACTTGAGCACCTTAATGCCTTATATCTTTGGTCATTCTATTGTTGAATAACGTACTACATCACTTTATGTATTATATATTCTCGTCCCTTGAGTGAACCTCTCCTTCCACCTACCTCTTTTAGGACCAATGAGTTAAAAATAATTGTGTTATTATCTGTCACCATTAAAACTTATCTTGAATATGAGTACCATGTCGCTACTAATGGCATGATTCTCATCGATACTTTTTGTCCTTTTTCGTGATAGAATCCCATGGTCGTTCTTCACTTGAAAACCCTATTTGGTAGGTAACCTTTATAATGTTATGGTTTTTCCTTCATAAAATAGGCCTATATTCCTTTATAGTCTTTTCCATGACTACAAGTCAATAATAATGCATAAAAATTTGGGATAACAAAAATTCTGCTCCTTGAGTCAAAATTCTCGCAAGTAGATGATTTTCTCAAATGAACATCTATGTATCTCTATTGTTATTATAAGTAGACTGCTCCCTCGAAGGAAAACTATAAAATTATAGCCACATGTTGTATTTATTCTATCCCATAAAAATAATACTAATCTATATTTGTTAAAACAAAAATTATCTTGGAGCTTCCCGCATCGATTAGTCTATGAATGTAAAAGAAAAAATGTAAAAGAAAAAATAAACAAAAATAGAAACTTTTGGTTATGGAATTTCCTATGTTGGTTTTGGGTATCTTGCAGAAGGGGCATGTTATCCCACAACAAGGTTGTGCTTAACAAACCACTCCACCCTACCCTCTTTTATTTTCTTCCTATCTACTCAAGGGACATGGTGCACATACAACACTTTGTGATCATGTAAATTATTTCAACTATAGACCTATCAATCATGAAATGTATCTAGGGGCTTATGTTCATAACCCTATTTGTATGGCCCTTATGGTCCTTGCCAACTATGGAGCATTTTGCTTCTTTTTGGTTCATCTTTTCCTACTTGTTGCTTCTTAAGGAGGACGAGAACATCGAAATTCAATATCTTGGTCTCGATTCTTGTTTCAACCGCACCCATACTAATATTAATTTTCAAAACATTATATATATATTCATAAAATTAAATCAAAACCAAAAACACAACCATACCCATACCAATCACACAAGTTAACCAGTTGCCCTTTTTACTTTTTTTCAACATTTAACCTTGCCTATTTTCTACCTTGCCTTACCAAGACCATTTTCCTTACCTAACCTACCTATCGAGATATTATTCTTCCCTATCCTATGGGATAACTACATCATCTTGAGGCCCCTTGTGCAAGGGCTATGTAGGAAACACTTCGAATACGTGGGGTCTTCGGAGGTTAGCTCAGCCACCATTTTCTACCATCTTTCACTATTTTTCCACTATTTTTCCCTACTACCTAATCTTTCTCATGTTTCCATAATATCAATAACTTGGAAATTTAAAACCAACCAAACCAAAACATTATCAACCATGCCTACATCTAATTTCCATAACATCAATAACTTGGAAATTAAACCAAACAAACCATACATCATAACCATGCCTACACATCTAGTTTCCATAATATCAATACATTGGAAATTAAACCAAACAAACCATACATCATAACCATACCTACACATCTAGTTTCCATAATATCAATACATTGGAAATTAAACCAAACCATAACATCAACCATGCCTACAACTAGTTTCCATAATAAAAATGCAATGGAAATGAAACAACACACAATAGAAATAAGTGCCATCATCTATATACTAGAAATTATGTATGTCAATACAATGTATATACAGATATAAATAAGTCTCTCAAAAACTCTCATGTACATCTCACCTCTTCGGCATGCAGGCCAATATATATAAGTCAAAAATAAAAAAACATCTCAATATCTATATCATCCCTGAGAGGGTCCGGTGCCTCTCCCACTCTCTCTTGTCCCCTCACTTGGCATTTGTCTCCATGAACTAGTCACCTCATGTTAGCGTCACCCATGAGAACGGTGGCTCCCTTAACTACTCACACTATGGTTCCGTGAGCTAGACCATTGACTAGCTTTCAACTACACTCTATAGCTAGTGTAGCTAGTAATAGGAAGACCAAGCTCTGTAATATGATCCTCTTAATACCTATCCTCAGCCAAAACCTCTCTGTATCAATCCATAGATATCACCTATGGTGGTGACATCACTCTAGCACCTATCTATAGACCTTATCCTAGTAGTAGTGGTACCTATCCCTACAGCTGAGTCTATGGGCACTATCATGGTACTGAACCTATAATGTTGAGGCATGTCCCTATACCTGTGTTGCATCATGTACCCTCGGCGGTGAAGGAGGGGCAGCCACATGTACCCCGACACCATCCTATACTTGTGTTGCTACCAAATGTTTCTACGTAAAGTGGCCACCTATGCCTCGTAAAACATCAACCCGGGGCCTACAAAGTGTTGCAACATATTCCCCATCATTAGCCTATTCTTGTGCCATAGGTAGTTTTTCCTATAGGGTAGTTACTTGTTCCTTTAATGTAGTGACCTAGGCCTGTAATGCCATCACATGTCTCTCTCAGTAATGACTATGTCCAAATCAAATGGCCCTAGCCTCGATGGTGCTTCCTATAAATGTGCTACCGACCACTAACTATAACCCATTATGTACCCAACATCATCTATAGTCTCATCTGCTACATATTCCTCCACTCCTGTTGGATATTTTGGCTATGGAAGAGGTAATGAAATCTCCACATCCTCTCAACAGTATTGTGGGAATGGCGAGGGAACACCCTGTTGTAGGCTGAACTATCATCTAACCTGATCTATGGGTACGCACTCATCCACACCCTCCCTATTCCCCTGAATTCATATAAGAAGGTGTAAACCCTCCAGATCCTTGTCTATGCCTATGAACTCTAGATACGTGAGGTATGGTCTCCATAGAATCTCTACTAGTGATAGGCTAGCCAATATCCTCTGATAATATGTTGTATCCCTAGTCACCCCATCTACCCTTGCTTACTCTCTAATCTATAGCCACTACTTGATGGGTGTCATTATTCCCTTCATTTAATCAACTTTATGTTGATGTCATATTCAAACTAGGGGTGTGTCTAAAGCTATATGCAACAAGAAGAATATTAGCGATCTAGTAATTGATTGTAGGTATTTTGTATTTTATGGGGGATATTTTCAATGTCTTAAGGACTTCTTGGTTAAAAACCTTATTGGAATCAAACTATGAAAACATGTTGGAGGTAAACACACTTTATAGAAATGAATTGCTGGAAATAAACACACTTTTCCTTGGAAGTAAACACACTTTGCAGAAAGGAATTACTAGAAATAAACACACTTTTCCTTGGAAGTAAACACACTTTGTAGAATGAAATAGATTGCTGAAAACAAACATTACAAAAATAAACACACAATTGAGAATTCTTGGAAAATGATTGCAAAGAAATAAGAACTTAATCTAGAACACATGCAGGGACAAGTCTACAATAGATTTTAACTTAAGGAATTTGAAAGCGATACAAAATTAATAGATCTAAACTATTTTCTCTAAAAATATAAATACCAACAAAAATGAGGATCCTAGTTCTTGGAGGAGTGGGCCCTTGCTCCACCTCGAAACAGGATTGAAAAACTTAATTTTCTCTCAAAACAGAAATGAATATTTTATTGATAAAATGTTTTACATTACAAAAACATGTTGGATCTGTGTATATCAATCTATATCTATCTCTTCCTGTTCTATATCTATATTCCTATATATAATCTATCTGCAGGTTTGTATGTATATACTTCTTCTAGGGGTGCATTTATGGCCGTAACTATTCCACTGATATGATGGAACTGAATCGTGCCCAAAATAGATGCTGAATTGGAACATGGTTGGATGTACAACTATGTGATAATTATCTTGGATCTGCAAGTATGGAGAGTCGAAGTCTTCTAATCTACTCTTGATTGATAAGATCATTGATTTGAAAATCACTGGCCATTTGGAATAGATTATTATTGGTTCTAGAACTTTAGAAGAGTTATAGAACTAAAGGAGATCATTCCGTGTCTAACCGAGAGAGTTCGAGAATTGTCTCACAGGAGTTCTGGAACTAATTCCGATAATTTTGTAACTAAATACTAGAGTTCGAACTAAGTCTAAAAGTTCCTGAACTAGGTGATAAATTTTGTGACTATGTAATGGAGTTCCGAACTAGCTTGGAATTTTTGGGATTAAGTCGTATTGAAACAAATGCTTTCAAAAACATGTTGACCACTCTATACTTCATTCTTCCACCTAATTGAAACTCCTTTATTAAAAAACTGAATTCTAAAACACTTTGTTAGGAATTACAGAGCTTTTAAATGTTAGAATCATAATCAACAAAATATGGACAATTACATCCTAACTTATATCAGATCAAACAAAAGTCACAAAATTAGTCAAACTTAATAAAAGGAGAGTAAGATGAGATCATTTATTGTACATTTAATAGGAATAATATTGACTCATCATTTCCCCCATAATTACTTGTTTGTAAGTCCCTTTATAAACTTTAATTTTCAAATTTAGGGTTATATATTCTACATTCCATTTGATTTCTTAGGTCAAATGGCTGGAACTAAATATCCCAATGCTTTAATTTAGAGGTACTATACCCTACTCTTGCTTCTACTTTCCTCTGCCATGCATCAAATTCAGTGGGATCTTGTGGTTCTCTATTCTACCATGGTGACATGGGGGTGAGAAGGAGTGGAGGTCTTGTTCTCATTCCTATCCATATGCCCTATGCTTTTCATTGATATGAGGAATTAGCGTACATAAGGATTTTGCTCTATGCAAACTCCAGATTAAGTTTGTGGGAGATATTACTTCCCTTCTTCTCAATGCCACTGTGAGCAATTCCCATCTTTTCACACATGCCTCATAAATATCTTCAAAATTTTCCTCTTCATAAGAGGTGAAGGCATTAATACTTCTCTGCAAATTGGCAAGATAAGGTTCCTTGAACCTTTTATCAAATGCATGGGATCTGAAATGTGTAGCAAAGGTGGATGGTTTACCATAATGAATTCTCATATAGAGACCAGATGAACTAGCCTTTAACAGATGCTCTGACTCCCTTTCCTTCCATGCAATCTGATTTTGAAGAACATAAACAAATGCATTAAGCTAGCTCTCCCCTACATATAAATTGATCATAAAACCTGAGTTATTTTCTAACATGAAATTACAGAAATAGAATTTGCATGGAATATTTTTCTTCTCTCATCGGCTAAGGATTAGGCTGTTGTCAAATCATCTTCATATTTTATTTCATGTGGAAGGCCGTATCCTTTCCTTGACAACTTCCAGTGAATGAATTGTTCCTTTAAAAACACATTATATGTAGGAGAAGATCTCCTGCATGCAAGCAATTTCTCACTCATCATGCAAACCATTTGTATTTTCACAAGATATTTAAACTTGTCATTTTCTTCTTTCTAAAAATTTTCTTCCCATTATTTACTTTCTTTCTTCTCTTCTTCTATATTTATTCTAAAGTCCTCATTGGATGTCTTGGATTCACCGTGTGTTCTTTGTAAGTATCATCCCATAGCTTGTTTAAGTGGCCAATAAGTTAATTCAATTTATGCAGAGACTATTGACAGAGCAATTTATTTTCTAGAATTTTGACATTCTTCCTCTTTCTCCATTATCTGTTGTTTAACTCTTGTCAATTCCTTAGTCTTGTCAGTGAGCTGAGTTGTTAATTCCCCAATGACCATTTCTCTCTATTCCAATTTAAGTTTGAGAAAATTCAACTCCTCATCCTTTTCTCTAATAATGAGTTCTGCTCTGGACAGAAATAGAGCCTGTTTAACTTGTTGTTTCTCTTCTTTCTTTGAAAGTTCCTTGGGGGTTAAGCATTCTTCTTCTACCATAGGGGCTTTCCTTTTCGTTTCCAAGATGCCATTTCATCTTATTCATGTAATGGTGCTGTTGATTCAACCATCTCTTAGAAAAATTGTTCCTCAAATCTCTCATCTTCTTTTTCTCTCCTGTTTGGCTTGGTCCAGGAGGAGTCATGGCCATGCAGCCAAATATATAAGTGGATTCCTTTTCCATCCCTTCTTGATCTTCCATCTCCTCTAGAATTTCTCTATACCTTTTATGAATTATCTTTCTTTGAGGGGACTCAAAATGTACAAAAGTGGGTCTCCTCCTAGAGATTCTTCTGATTTTCACCTCTTGATCTTGCCTAGGTGAACTATCACTGTTAGAGACAGATATTAGCTCTCTTGTATCTACTGCAGAGGAAGGAATTTATCTAAAAGGCACAGTTGGTTCTGTAGTTTTAGTCCTCCTTCTAGATCTTCTTATTTTTGGTATTTCCTCTCCACCTAGTTATTTCTTTTCCTCTGTAGTGGCATCAATTTCCAAATTAATTACAGGAGCAGAAGGATTTGATATTACTCACTTGAGAATATCAAGGCTCTATTTAAACTTGCTAAGAATTTTCTCCCACATTTCTTCTCTATTTTTCTTCGAAAGAAAATGGTGCTTTGCACACTAAATGAACTAACCCACTATGCCTGATTGTTCTCACACCCCAGGAATACCTGCGGGCCATTGTATGAATGGAATAAAAAGAAACCTTGGAAGTTTTACTATATATTTTGGTTTTGTTGCTACATATCTAAGGTATATGAGGATCTTTAGAACTTCCTTCTTATTGACCCGAATTGACCATCACAGGTTAAATACTTGACTATCCAAAATGCCACTCTGTCAAATGGTTTGGGAAAATTGGCCCTTTTGACCCCTTTTATGATTTTCTTTGTGTTGTAAATATATTGGGGTTTAGCTTCCCCCTTTTTAGCAGGGTTTCAACCAAGTCTTTTAGTGTCCCTCTGGTAGGGTTTGGGACATGCACAATTGGAATTCCAGATATATTACTGATTTTATTCATATAAAAGGAATGAAAACATTTCTAACCTTTGTCCTAGATTTCTCTAAATTTATAAAGAATTCTCTTACCAATTCATCATTATGCTTGGGAACTTTCTCATAAATTCCAGCCATCCTACCTGATGAAAGATAGCGCCACTTCTTCATCTGCAATGAGCTAGGTATCATCCTTTGGTTTTGAATTATTTTTAATCCCCATGATATAGAGGTGATTCAAATTCGTTCTTATTTAATCTTGTGTGGGTTGGCTGAAGAACTCTTCGCTTAGTTGTGGAACTGATGAATTTAATTGTGGAATTATTGTACTTAACTGTAGAACTTTTGTGTTGTAGCTGCAGAATGCAAACCTAATTCATTATTTATTCCTTAAAGTTTCTCTATAACTATTTATAACTTCTTTGATTTCACACTAATGATAACTCATTATAACTATGCTACCAATTTATTCCATCAATATCTTTCTCATGATTACTCACTTTTAATCATGATGTACAATAGATGACTCATCATATCAACTTTTAAATCAAATATAATCACACATGTGAACTTTTAATCTAACCTTTAATAAGTTAAAGACATAATTACCATCTTTGATGATGTAATCCCTCTGTCATGATGACTCATCATTCCTAAAAAGTGAAACAAAAGGAAAATGGTTAGAAAAATAGATGGAATTCCAAATAATTTTGTTTATTTTGAATAAGCCATTTATTTGAGAAGATCAACCACCATTGCTGGTTTTCAATTGATCTTTGAGAGAAACTCTCTTTTTGGGGGAAGAGAACACCATTTACTGGTTTTCACTCTCTTCCTTTTTTCTCTCTCTATCTCTCATTTTTTTGGGGAAAGAGAATGCCATTCACTGGTTTTCATTATCTTCCCTTTATTTTGGATCTATCCATTTGATTATTTGATCATTTTGGAAGAACTGGGTTCTTCCATATGATCAAATTCTTTATCTTCTTCAATCTACCTCAAGAATTCATCCTTAGTAGGAGGCTTCCTATAAATCTTTAGCCTATGACCATTGACCAAAAGTGTTCTTCTTTTGCCATTAATGGGAAGTAATTGAATAGAACCATTGTCAAATATTTTCTCAATCTGATAGGGTCCCAACCATCTGGTTCTCAATTTTCCTTTGAATTGTTGGTACTTAGAATCAAACAACAATGCCCAGTCTCCTACTTTGAATTGAATTTTCTTGATATGTGTATCATGTCATTGCTTCCTTTGATCTTGGATTATTTTTGTCTCAAAGTGCTTCCATCCTTGAGTGATATGGAGATGACTTCCTATGACTGATTTAATAATACATTGTGAAATATTAGATCATATTAGACATAAATTGTGGTCCCTGATCTTAAACTATGCTCCTTGGTGCTCCAAACTTTACCATAATTCTATGCCAAAAGAAATCAAAAATACTTCTTTAGTGGCATTTGTTAAAGCTCAAACTTTGTCACATAATCAAGTACACACAAGAATATGTTCCTTCCCTTGTGAAGAAGGACTAAAGGGACCAAAAAAATCCAACCCCCATCTCTCAAATGGTTCAATCACTACTTGAGGTTGCAGAGGCATTTCATTGGTAAAGGTTGGTTGTCCCATCCTTTGACAAGGATCACACCGCCTGATATATTTCTTCACATATTTGTATAGAGATGGCCAATAATAACCAATGCCAAGTATCTTGTGAGTTGTTCTTTTCACTGAATAGTTTCCTCCACTTGGTTCATCATGACATGCCCAAAGGATGTCAAAGATTTCATCTTCTCTTACACACTGTAAAACCAAATCAGGACCACACTTAAATAGCATTCCATTTAACCATTTGAATTATGCACTAGTTTTGATTAACTTCTTTATTTGTTTCTTGGTGAAATAAGGAGGAAACTTCCCTATTGCAAGATAATTTTCCATATCAGCAAACCATGGTGTATCAGCTGAAATAAAAAACAATTGTTCATCTGGAAAGTTGTCCTTGATTGGATCTTTCTCCCCTATAGTGGTTAGTCTTGAAAAGAAATCAACTACCACATTAAATTTACCTGGATTCGCCACAATGGTAATTTCAAATTATTGTAAAATCAATAACCATTTCATTATTCTACCTCCAACCACTAGTTTGTTCATTAAATATTTAATTGTTGAGTGATCTGTATGTAAAAATGTTTTGTACCCTGTAATGTAATGTATAAAATTATTAATTGCATAGATCACAACAAGAAATTATTTTTCAGTGGTGGTGTAATTTCTTTTAGTGGAAGTAAGATTTTTGCTAAGGTAATAGATAGCATACATTTTCCCTTCTTCATCTTTCTATCCCAAAACTACACCAATGGAATTATTTGAGGCATCTGTTTGGATATGAAAAGGTTTCTCCCAATTAGGTCCTCTCAATATTGGGGCAATTATTAATTTCTCTTTAATTTCTTCAAAAGCATGTTGACACTTTTCATCCCAAAGAAATTCACAGTCCTTGGTAAGAAAATTAAACATGGGGAATTTTTTTACTAAAATCCTTGATAAAGCGTCTATAGTACCCAACATGTCCTAAAAATGACTTGATATTAGTGGGGGTCTAAGGAATAGGTAAGTCTAAAATAATTCTGATTTTGTTTTGATCAACCTGAATTCCTCTTTTTGAAATATGGTGTCCTAATACAATCCCTTCATCAACCATCATCAAACATTTTTCATGGCTAAGAGACAAGTGGTGTTGCTCACATCTTGTCAATACTCTGTCTAAAATTTTCAAGGCATCATCAAATGTATCTCCATGCATAGTAAAGTCATCCATGTATACTTCTACACAGTCATTTGTTAGGTCTACAAAAATTGCTAATACAACTCTTTGAAAGGTTGTTGGAGCATTACATAGTCCAAATGGTAATACCCTATAGGAAAAGGTACCCCATGGACATGTAAATGTAGTTTTATCTTGATCTTTAGTAGTAACTCTAATTTGATTATATCCACTAAAGCCATCCAAGAAGGAAAATTATTGTTTACCTGAAAGGTTGTCTAAGACTTGATCTATGAATAGTAAGGGAAAATAATCTTAGTGTGGCTTTGTTCAGTTCCCTATAGTCAACACAAATTCTCCATTTTCCATTCTTTTTAGGGACAATTACAAGAGGAGACACCCATTGGCTATCTAAGATAGGGTAGATAAAGCCTACTTGTAATAGTTTTCAATTTCTTGTTTGACTATATCCCTTAAGGCCAGATTTATCATTCTATGAGGTTTTCTAACTAGTTTAATGTTTTCAGTATAGATGTGATGAGTGTAGATACTTGGGTGGATTCCTTTCATATCTTTGTAATCCCAAGAAAAAGATTTAGTATGATCTTTCAGAACATCAAATAGTTTAGCTTCTTCATCATTCTTCAACCAGCTATTAATATTCAAAATTTTACCCGGTTGAATCTCAACATGTTTGGTTCCAGTGTATGATGAAATAATTTGTTGAAAGGGTTCCATTAAATTATTTAGTGGACATGCATGTGGCAACAACATATGATATATAGCAACATCTCCAAAATTTCCTTGAGATAGAATGTTGGACAAAGGACAATAAGAAGAATTATGATACTTATCTTGTTGTAGGTCGAACTCCTCATCACTACTATTTTCTAGAAATTCTTCATCATCTCTTGATATATGTGAAGATGAAGTTACAAATTCTTCCTCTCCCCAAGAGAAATCTCATTCCTCTAGAGAGAAATTATCTTCATTTGTAGGGAATTTTTGTTGGTGTGGTTCCGGAACTAATTGTGATGGTTCCAAATAGATTTTATAGGTTCTAGAACTAATTTCTGAGGTTCTAGAAAGTATTCCTAACTACTCCAATGGTAATTGGTGTACATTCAATGGCGTTAATCATATCTTCTATTTCCCATACATGATCATGCAATGTTATCATGGCAAATGAAGACATTTTTTATCATTAATATCAGGATTATCAACCCATAATTGCTCTTGATTATCACTAAAAGGTCATGCAAAGGGATATAATGAAATTTTATTAGAATTCTTACCATTTGAAATAGTCATATCACCTGACCTGTAATCAATTAAGCCAACAACTATAGCTAACCACGGTCTAGCCAAAATAATGGGATAACCCAATGTTTTACCTTTTCGATGAAATATAAGGAAGTCAATTGGATATTCCCATGACTCCACCATAACCACCACATCTTCAATAAATCCTTCTAGTTTTGCTATAGATTGATCTTCCATCTACAATATGGTGTTAGTAGGTTGTATACCTATTAATGGCAATGTTTTCAGAGTGTCTGTTGTCATTACATTTATAGCTTCTCCCAAATCAACCAAAACATTATGTATATCTTTATTCCCTATAGAGACAGAAATAACAGGGCTTCCAGGATCTCCATATTTGGGAAGTAGGAGCTTTCCTGCTAATAAATCAACAAGTTTCCCATCTACCTTAATAGTCCTGGTACTGCTTCTTTCTTCCAGGCCTTTTCAAACATAGCATTTTGATTAATTTGTTCAATTCTAGAATGTCCTTAATTGCTTGTAGCAAAGTGGTATTTCAATATTTAGTCTCCTTAGTTCCTACACCAATTCAGATTCCTTGATTTCTATAGCTTCTTTAAACCTCTCTAGAAATGGAGTTTCAGTAGAGTTTCTTTCTGTTCCTTATCTCTTTCTTTTTCATCTTTCTTGGGGGCAACCAGACTAGGGGTTTCAATTTCTTCTGTCATTTCAGTGATGATAATAGGTGGACTGCCAACTATTTTTCTAGATCTAGTGTGAATATCCTTACAATCCATGGCATTAAGATCAACTGATTTTTCTGGTTCTGTTTCATAGACAAGAGTTGTTTGTTTATTTCTTGGGTTTGCTACTTGGTTGTGCTGGTATTTGTGTTTGGACTACATTCTTAGTTTGTGAATTTTGTGTTGGGGCACCCATTATGGCTTGTTGATTCTAATTAGGATATGTTTTCCCTTGAGCATAGTTATTAGGGCTCCATCTAGGTTATGACCAAGCATAATGGTTATTTTGACCAGTCCATGGTTGTTGGTGTCCTTGAGCATACCAAGATTTTCCTACCCAATCCTGGGGATTCCAAGTTGGCTGAGGGGCCCAAGTTTGTTGTCCCAAACTTTTTGGTACTATTTGAGCATCCCATGGCATCATCAAAGGATTAGGAGATGACCTTGGCATGAACTCGTCCATAGATAGGTTGTCTCTGGAAAAAGTTTACTTCTACATTGTGGATGATGTCTTTTTGTTTGAACTGATTCTTTAGGAATGGAAGAAGAGAACAATCATGAATATCATGTTCTTTAGATTCAAATACAAGAAATACTTCTTTTTTATCCAAAGGACATTCCCTTATTGCATGCTTCTTCCTACATCTAGGACAATACATGGCTAATGGTTCAGTTTTGGCATTTTCTTTAGCTTGTAATCCATCCATAGTAGAGGTTAATTGAACTAAAATGTCTATTTTAAAGTTTGCTAATTCATCCATTAGTTTGTTCATATCTGGATTCAAACTTTTCACTGATTTTCCCTTCCTAGGTCCACCCCTTGTTCTGGAATAGCTTCTACAAATGTCTTTAATTTCATTCATCCTTAATTGATCAATGTTTCCACCTCCTATCAAGTTAAGAGCTTCCCTAGATTCATCTTCCAAACCTTTAAGAAAAATGGTTTTACTTAACTCTTCTTGAAGTAAAAATCCACACCTTTTACTTACAAAGAGGAATATGTCCAAATAATCTTCTATATTCTCATCCTCCTACTTGATTTTGAAAAACTCTTCCTTCCTATTTCTCCCTCTATAGTAATCTTGATATTTTTCTAGGAAGGTAGTTTCCATTTGTACCCAAGTGGTAATAGAGTTGGATGCTAATCCCATGAACCACCTCATTACTACATCCTTCAAAGTGGATGGAAACAACTTGAGTTTTTGATTATTTGTTTTGTAGTCATAAGTCTAACATAGTACCTTAAACTCAAATAGAAATTGGTCAGGGTGTTCAGATGACATCCCTCTAAATGTGGGTAAATGTGTAGGTGAAATTTTTTTCATTGATGTATCATCATCATCCAATTGAATTGGATAATTAAAGGTCCTATCAGGTTCCCTTTCATCTTCTCATGCCATTTATGAAGTATTTTCTAAACTTTTCTCCTAATTAATGTGGTATGTGATCTACTTTGGGAAGGTGAAAAATCTGATGTAGGAGTTTGACTACTTAATTGAGAATCAAAACTTACCCTAAATGGATCTTAAGAAATAATTATTCTCCTAAAAGTTCCATTTCCTTCTGGTGACTGATCCAAGAATTTTAAAGGTGGCAATTACGCTTCTTGTCTTACGAGGGGATAATGGTGCCTTTAATTCTTAGTCAACTTACTTATTTAAAACAAAGGATGATGTTAATTCTTATTCGGATATTTTTGGGATAAATATACCCTTGGAGTCTCTTGGTCTACTCATAAATTTTGTGATAGGTTAGGGAATATTTATTCAATTACTAAATATATGATTGTTTCTCTTGTTGAAACCTAATTAGAAAATTCTAACTAGTGGGTCCCTAGAAATGGTGCCAAAAATGATGGGTATCATTATTCCCTTCATTTAATCAACTTTATGTTGATGACATATTCAAACCAGGGGTGTGTCTAAAGCTATATGCGACAAGAAGAATCTTAGCGATCTAGTAATTAATTGTATGTATTTTGTATTTTATGGGGGATCTTTTCAATGTCTTAAGGACTTTCTTGGTTAAAAACCTTATTGGAATCAAACTATGAAAACATGTTGGAGGTAAAAAAACTTTACATAAATGAATTACTGGAAATAAACACACTTTTCCTTGGAAGTAAACACACTTTGCAGAAAGGAATTGCTGGAAATAAACACACTTTGCCTTCGAAGTAAACACACTTTGCATAATGAAATAGATTGCTGAAAACAAACATTACAGAAATAAACACACAATTGAGAATGATTGAAAAATGATTGCAAAGAAATAAGAACTTAATCTAGAACACCTACAGGGAAAAGCCTACAACATATTTTAACTTAAGGAATTTGAAAGTGATACAAAATTAATAGATCTAAACTATTTGCTCTAAAAATAAAAATAACAAAAAAAAACAAGGATCCTGCGGTTCTTGGAGGAGTGGGTCCTTGCTCCGCTTCAAAATAGGATTGGAAAACTTAATTTTCTCTCACAACAAAAATGGCTATTTTATTGATAAAACGTTCTGCATTATAAAAATGTGTTGGATCTGTGTATATCAATCCATATCTCTCTCTTCCTATTCTATATCTATATTCCTATAAATAATATATCTGTAGGTATGTATGTATATACTTCTCCCAGGGGTGCATTTATGGACATAACTGTTTCACTGATATGATGGAATTGAATCGTTCCTAGAATAGATGCTGAATTGGAACATGGCTAGATGTATAGTTGTGTTATAATTATCCTAGATCTACATGTATGGAGAGTCGAAAGTATTCTAATCTAATCTTGATTGATAGGATCATTAATTTGACAAATCACCGGCCATTTGGAAAAGATTCTTATCAGTTCCAAGACTTTAGAAGAGTTCTGGAACTAAAGGAAATAATTCCATGTCTAACCGCGAGAGAGTTCCTAGAGATATTTACGGGAGTTCTCGAACTAATTCCGATAATTCCAGAATCGAATACTAGAGTTTCAAAACTAAGTCTGAAATTTTTTGGAACCGGTGATAAATCTTGTGACTACGTAATGGAGTTTCGAACTAGCATGGAATCTCTAGAACTAAGTTGTATTGAAACATATGCTTTCAAAAACATGCTAACTACTTCATACTTAGTTCCTCCACCTGATTATGACCTTCTTTATTAAACAACTAAATTCCAAAACACTTTGTTAGGAATTTCAGAGCTTTTAAATGTTAGAATCATAATCAACAAAAGATGGACAATTACATCCTAGCTTATATCATATCAAACAAAAGTCACAAAATGCAGTCAAACTTAATAAAAAGGAGAGTAAGATGAGATCATTTATTTTACATTTAATGGGCATATTTTGGCCTCATCAACCGCCTATATATTTCCATATATACACACAACTCCCGGTGCTTTCATGGTAGATAAAGTGGACGAAGGCACACAATGTACTCATATTCCCAAAAGTGTAACAGATAGGTACAAAAGAGACCATAATGGCATATCCTCATGTAAGCCCACATCTCCATGTATAAATACAACTAGTATGTTGGTGACCATGCAAAAATAATATTATCAAACACCATGTTCTCTAGAACTCCCATCATGTCCTGTGGAAATATCCCACCCTCCGAGTCTCAGTGAGGGTGAAATAATTGACCCCAACCATCATCAACACTACCAGTCGGGTCTCCGAGGGTGCCCTACATACATCTCACCATAACGTATACCCATACTATGGTATGAAAAATATACCATAGCCACCCAAACACCATAGCCATGTGATCCACCACATCTGAAGATGAGACCTGATATAATGGCTCCCAATAAATTGGCAACCGCAAAATCATGTAAAATTCCTCCAGTGTGACGGTAATCTCTCCCATTAGAAGATAAATGGTGTTGGTATCCGGATCCCATATGTTGATGAGGGATACCATCATGTTGTGATTTCGGAAATCATCCTATATCTCCTCACCATGCCCAACTTGTTGCCCGCATGTGCTCCCACTCCTCCTCTGAAATGGTAAGTATAATTTGTACTAATAAGGGTAGCATTCGATCCCTCATCATCATCTGTTGCCTCTCCTACATCATCAACATTCATACACGTTAATCATTTACCCTTTCAAATTTCTATTCAACACTCAACTTAGCCTATTTTCTACCCTATCTTACCTAGACCATCCACCTTTACCTAACCTACCTCCCAGACTCATATTCTTCCCACTATTTCACTTATTTGACCTAACCTTCTGCATTTCTCCCAAACTCATCCTATTACATCATCATTTACCTAAAACCTCCCCTCAATGTTCTTTTTGACACCTTTCCTAGCCTACACCTACCTTAGACCTAGCTTTGACACCCCATCTACCTTAAACATACCTTCGACATCTCTGAACACCATTTTCTTAAAAATTTAACCATCCCTATGTAGCCGGCATTAGTCTCACTACCGATGTCAGTCCCCATTACCTGTCATCACCGGTTTGTCCATCGAAGCTCACCGATAACCCACCAAAGTTTGTTACTAGTTTAGGCCCAAATCCAAACCCCATGCTCCCCTAATCCCAAAAATTGACAAAAAAATGCCTATTTTAACCACCCAAACCCACCCAAATTAACTCAACATTCATTTTAATCCCTAATTAAACTAATTTCACCCTCACCCAGCTTAATTTCACCCCCATTTCAATCAAAATTTGAAAAATACAACTTATCAATTTTCATACCTTATTCTTCAACAAAAACTAATATTCAAGACTGAATCCTACCTTTACTTGCCAAAGACTCCATGCTAGGACCTTTGGAGCCTGCACTAGAGCACCCCATGATACTTCTCCTACCTCTGCCATGTCAACCGACTCTCCCAACTCTCAAATAATCCAAATCACTATAATGGTTGAAAGTGGGCTCTTGCACTCACTCCTCCAACTAGTAATCTCTCGCCAAATCACTATACTATCCCTCTTTGACATTTTTATCACAAATATTCTCTCCACCTATCAATTTCCATGTTACCAAATGCTCAAATAAGCACTTTTGGAATGTTATTTTCATTTTAACTCATTGTTTTTGTGATCAACATCAGTTAATTCTTGTAATAGGTAACCAAAAATGGTCCCTATCTCGGGTATTGGTTATCCCCGAACCGACATCACTCACTCCATCAATAACCCAACCAACCTCATTTAACCTACTTTTTGTAGTAGGGTACCTTTTCCTTTCTCTACCACAAGCCTAAAACATCCCTACATACTCACCTACCAACCTCACCACCTCACCAACTCCCTAAGGATACTTAGGGGCATGTTTTTCTCATTAGTATATCCTCTCTAAACTGACCTTACTTATTTGAAAATTGAAGTCGCTTACTCTCTCTCTATTGTGTGATAATGTTACCCATGTTGTTTCACCTACTAACCTTGGCTTACCATATTTTGTGATTTTTATGTCAACTGACCAAACCTTTTGGTGTTCGGAACACACCTATACCTGTTCCTACACCTAGACCCATTGTGTTTCTAGGATCACATCCTATACCTTGGATACCTGGACCACATCACCCTTGTTTAGATAAACTATTGACCTTTTACGATTTAGAGTTTGTGTGCTTTTTAACCTTGTTCCTTATTGCATTATGAGTGTTTGCGTGCATTTGAATTCCTTTACCTTATCATTCCAATTACCAATACTTACTCCTACACCTACACCTTACCCCTTTTTCATCACCTACCACCTTATCAAACCCATCACCGATTCTACCTTCCACTACATCAGTTCCTAGTTTGAGGGGGATCACCTCCACCCTTATCTGGGGCAACCTACTTCTTTTTTTTTGTCATCATCACTTATTAGTACAAGCTACATGACAAAAGGGAAAAATTTAGACACCCAAAATTGGGTCACAACCCTCTAATCCCTTTTCAATTAACACACCCCCTTACCATGACCCCTTCCACACATTATTATTAATCTAATTATCAATCTTAGGTTAATCACCACCTAACCCTTCCCCTCACCTTGGATCCATTCCAAGGGAGTTTAACTAACTCATACTAGCTCATCACTCCTAACATTGAGTCATCACTTCACTTAACTAACTAAGACTTCTTATAAACCTAACATTAATTGTCCATTTCCTCTTCCATCAATTTCTTGCATGTTTAAACATGAGCCAATACTCCTAGCCCAAAATCAAATCTTGAACCATGTCAAGAAGGGAGGAAACATGCTATTTTGAGTAAATTTGACTATTCCTCCCTAACCGACACTGGTTATTCCTCATCCAACACCAGTCAAGGAACCGCCATTGGTTCCTTTAAACAAGGATTTTCCACTCTTTCACGGGTTCTTCTCGTTATATTTTGATTACTCAATTCCATCCTTGCATTTGACGATGATCAAAACATAGCACCAAAGCATCCATGTTCTTCACTAGCAACCAAGCTCTTGCTCCATAGCCTCAGATCATTATAATGGAGAATCACTCAGGCTTCACTACCATGGCACTAGATTTTAGAATTGTTTATTCTATGATTACCCACCAACCACTTTGCCATCTACCAATATCTATATCTTTAGATAAGTATCTTAATTAGGTTGTTAGTTTCTTAACTTTTCTCTTATATCTCTTATTATTTGTTTTTGTAGTGCTTCTTTCTCACCCGAATACCATTGGTCAACCATCTACCCACTACCCTACCAGCCTGAACCTCTCTACCTTTCCAATCACCTCTCTCACTCTTGTTGAGCCTTCACCTAAATCCCTATACCCTATCCAAGACCTCAAAATCCCCTTTTCAATCAAAAATATCCCAAACCAACCTCCTTTCTTTCCTTGGTAGATAACTTCCCTATCATGGTCGATTAGCCAACCGATACCGGCTAAAATAAGTGACTAGCATCGGTCTCTATGTCGGCATTTTGCCTTAGACTAGTAAGCTCATTCATCTGCCCTAAACCTCCCACAACTTCACCTAGACCTCCCTAATACCCTCGATATACCTACAGACCTTAATAACCTACCACCCACTTTAAATTTAATATTGTATTCACTATTTAGATTATATTTAAATTATTGTGCTTGTGTGAGATACCTAAATTATACAACTACAATAGGAATCTCTATTTCATGTTCTTATCAGCATTTAATTTGTTTTAAAATGTGGATTGATAGCCTTCTAGAATCCCCCACTTCCCGGATCTAGTTCCCACTAGGAAATCTACCAACCTATGCATTTAATTCTATGTAGTAGTCTTTATTTTCTTTTAGGTAGTCCTTCCAAAAAAAAAAGGAGTGCTCTCAATCATCCTAGTCTTTAATGGTACATAACCTCTTCATGACATCTAGGTATTCCTCATGTACTCAACCTTCTACCTTAAACATTTTTCTCATAGGTACGTTCTTATTGGTGAAATACACAAATCTAAATCAAAGTAGGATAATAACATAAACACGGTCATAAATTTAACAATTTTCATTAACATTACCAAAATAATATGGATTCCCAAATACTAGGTGCTCATGAACATGCCCATCATGAAAAATCAGGACCAATTAAGCCTTTTCTTCATGATGTAGGGAATGAGGGAGCTTTCAGATATTGATCATAGCCTTCATTCCTTTGCTAAAGATAAAATACTTGGTTATGGATTATAAGTAATGGATTTGTGACTTCTAAGCTCTATTAATTATTAGAAGGAATGGCTTAGTTGCGGTTAAGGTATCATGTTTTTTATTTTGAAAATATTGATTGAATATAAAATTGAGTAGAATAACTTGTGATCACTAAATTATGGATAACATATAATTAAAATGTTAACATATGTTGATGGAAATATTTAGAATAACTTAGTAATCACTAAATTATGGATATGTCCATCAAAAAACATATAAAATATTTAGAAATGTTAACATATGTTGATGGAAATATTCAAATAGAAACTCACAAAAAAATAATGTGGATGATTCCATGTTCCCAAGTAACACAAATAAATTTTAATGATAATGTTGAGTTACATATTAAATCTTTCGAATTAGTTTAGTTGTAATGGCAAGGTGACTAGTTTTCTGGGTTTGGTTAAATTTTGAGCGACTCAAACCTTTTGTTTAGTGTCGAAAAAGCTCACCAAGCCAATGTTGTTTGTGGCCATGGATATCACTTTGTCCTTGTGATAGGAGGACCAAAAGGAAGCTTTGTTGAACACCTAGCTATATTTTTTCCCAATTCCCTAAATTTGACTTAGGGGTGGGGGTGCATTATGGCTAGGGGTGCAGTATTACATGGTACCACAAAAATCAACAATCCAATGTTGTTTGTGGCCATTATGCACCTATCACTTTGTCAAAATTTTTCATGGCCATGGCTATTTCTAATTTCCAATTTCCACCCACTGCTAAATTAAAATGGAGGAGATAACAATTGTCAAACAGAGGAGAGGAGAGGAGAGGAAAATATTAACCTTCTGATTTGGTTGACTTGGTTGAGATAGCAATTGGAGAACAAAGGAGAGGAGAGGAGAGGAAATTTAAACTATTTTCTCTCTTTTATGTCAATTGATTTGGTTTTTCCCTTAATTATTTATATTGACTACATCTATGATTCCTGTTATTTGGTTGTATCTTGTTCTAGTCTGATATTTTTCATGTCCTACATGTTAAGAGTTGTTTTCATCCTCCTATAAGATTTGTTTTAGGTTGAAGTTTTGAATTAGGTGCATAAGTAGATTATTGTACTGACATCCTTGTCTCAGATGCCTCACAATGTTTTTATCTTCTTTTTTAAGTTCAATTTTTTGTTTATGTGCATAAGTAGATTGTTGTATTATTAATTTTTTTCTTATCAATATTTTTATTAAATATTTCAACTTATCTCAGTGTATCTAAAACTTGGGAATATTAGATGAAATTTTAAGGGTTAAGATGGTATTAAGGAAACCTACCATATGTTTCAGGAGATTTTGACACAAATATTGCTATTTTAAGGTGTTTGATGTCACTTGTTTTTTTTATTATTGGCAAATAGTTTTTTGAAAGGGACTATACCCTTGTACAGCAAGGCTCAGGAGCCAGAATAGGAAAATAAAGCTCGAAAAAAAGGATCAACATCCTGATATAACAATAAGGACCAACTGCAGAACGCAGTCTGCAAAGAAACAACCAGTAGCAACACAACAAAGAAATAAACACTGTGGACAGCGATCAAACAAAGAAACACGCGGTGGTCCGGCCACAAAAAAATGAAAACAATGTCACTTGTTGATGGTGCTATATGTCTTTGGATTATAATCAAAGAAAACATATTTTATTGGGCACTTTATTATGTGAATAAATATGGTACCGTGACTGCACCATTTATCCCATAGTCATATTCTTTGAATTTATTCAATTCTTTCCTTTGCTTGTGTATGATACATTAGTTGTGTTATTGTGAGCTACATCTATCATCACAAAACTCAAAGCATGATGAGATAGAATTTGAGTTCTTAGGCATGGGAAACTATTCATTCTCCAAACCAATGTGTTCAGTGGAGGGAAAGGATACGAGGGAGTAACGTAATGTATATATACCTTTATTTTAACCCTACAAAATAATTTTATTTTTCATTTTTTTCTCTAGAACATGCATCATTGATTTGGATTTCAAATTATTTGAAAATTATATTCCAATCAAATTATTCAAGAATAGAAAGGGCCTGATAGTTAGATATCAATTAAATCAAACCATGAAGATCTACTCAACTTATACAAGGATAAGATAATGGGATACAAGAGGGAACTTGAGAAAATATATTTGATAAAATAACTATTCCACAATGATGGGTGTGATGCAAATGTAGCTCATTCACAATGTCCAACATTGGAAAAAAGGTGGTGGAAATTCTTGACTCACAAAGAATACAATTGTGGCACAATGTGTCTTTTGATTGATGTAAACCATACAATATTGGTTCAATGTATCTCCAAGGGTGTTTGACTATGTTTCTCACAAGAATTTTTCTTGTATTGTGTTAAGGATTAATTTATTTTCTTCCTAATGGAAGTAAGTGACTCATCATTTATATGGAGAATGGAACAATTTACAAGCATAAATTCTAATTTCTTTCACAATAATTGAATTTTTGATATACATAGCTCCCAATGATGTTGTCATATTTTAATGATAAATATGAGATATAATTTACAATAATAAGAAGAAGAAAACTTAAGGCCGTGTACAATATAAGAGAAGAAGACTTGAGTTGTTTTAATGTTATGACTAAGATAAGAAAACTTAAATGTCTACCAAAACAAAATATTCACTATTTTGCTTCAATAATTTCACTATTATAATATCAAACAAAAAAGGTCATATTTTGAGAGAATCATAACAAATGTGAGCACTTAATTTTATTTTAAGTTTGACTAGAAATCAAAATAACACCATTATCATTCAAGGCCAATGTCAATATCAAGGATGCGCATAATGACTCCAACATTTGAAGTTTGAGTCATCACACTTTGAAAGTTGGATAATAACACTTTTAAACTATGAGGCTCATAATTTCCTCACACTTTGGAAGTGCAAGGCTCACACTTTGAAAGAGTGAGGCTCACACTTTGAAAGTGCAAGGCTACCATGGTGAAAGTGTGAGGCTCTGCAAATTAAACTAGGTTTTACAGAATTTATTGTTAGTTTTTATTTTCGTTTTAATCTAATGTGCTCATTCCTTATAATAGTTATTGTTATCACCAAATCACAGCACCCCTGTGCATATACTTGAACTCACAGTGTGATTGGATAACATGGGTACTATCTCTAAGTTGTGGGACTTGCTACTTGAGATAGACCTCCAGAGAAAGCTGGTTCTTGCTCCTAAACTACCTGCCACAATCTACTCTAATGCAGGATAAGCTAACTATTCTAATCTAAATTTCCAAGGGACCAGGGAAAGAGAATGCATAAAATGAAAGCCTACACTAAAGCGGTGATACAACAGAAAAGGAGGATGTGAGAGTAGTCTCCAAATGTGTGAAATACAGAGGTAAAGTGCACACTAGAAGAGGTGATGACAGTTCTCCATAATCTAGCAAAATGCATTCACAGCAATATTCCAAGCACACACAATGATAATGAATTCCTGCAAGAACATAATAATAGACACAATATTCTTGTAGAAAGATAAAAGGGGCAAGAAGAATGCAAGAAAACACAGCGATGGAAGATACATCCACAACTTGTATTTTATTGCTTCCTAGTATGCACGATTCAGTCTATTACAAGATAAGGGCCTGGATCACCATGCAAGGAGTCCACTACAAGGGCCTCAAAACACACCGGCTTCACAAAGCAATTTTGGCGAGCTTTGCTACCCAAAACTCTCTTGGCACAATGAGCCCAACACTCCATTTATAGAAAAATGAGAAGGGAAAAAGAAGGAAAATGGAAATCCCGAAATCTGTCCTTCAACCACCTATAAGAGGCATTAAATTGAGTGAAATGATTGCACATTACTTGAAAAAGGCTCCCCATACTTGTCCCATGTGCTGCAGCGGCAGAGAAAAGAATGATGACCATGCCTCTTAATTGCACTCCCAGCTTACAATAAAACATTGTTCGAATCCGACCACGTTTTCTTAAAAATATTAATAAATTCTTGATCAAATCAGGAATTTCTTGATTTTTGTGCATCGGGATTTGAACCATGATTCCAACGGTACCAATTTTGTGTGATTTCGTTGAGAAATGCAAAACTTATGGCCTTCTCGAGTGCGGGCACTATTTTGGGCTGGCGGCGTTTTACGTCATTTGACGAGAATGAGCATTAACTGACTGGAGCCGAATATATTTCTCTTATTTAAATATATCTACCCTCATCAAAAATAAGAAATCCAGTTTTTGTGGCGTAGAGGACGTCGTGCTCGTTCCAGAAAGTCCAATTTTGTGAAAATCGGAGCTCGGAGTCAAAAGTTATGGCCGTTTGAAGTTTCCGGACCAAATGTTGACTTTTCTTCTTCTCCTTCGGCCGCTTCGGCTTTTCGCGTCCCACGCGTCCCTTTGTCCCAAATGTCCCAGTGCTTTGTGCGGGGACAAATTCTTCCGAACCACCCGAAATGGGCTTCCATGTCCCTTTTCTGCCGGTGACACGTGGCGTGATCTGATTGGCTTTCGGCTCCTTCGGCTTTTCGCGTCCCACGCATCCCTCTGTCCCATTTAGCACAGTGCTGAAATTTCCCATTTCGGCCGAACCGGCCGGTTCGCGTACTCGCGGCCCAGATGTCCCATTTTCTTTCAGACTTGTTTGGGACAAATTTTCTCGATTCACCGGTTCGGCGGTTTGCGTCCTTTGTCCCTCGCGTCTTTGGTGAAAGTTCTCATTTCGGTGATCCACCGGTTCACGTACTTTGCGTACCTTTGGCCCAACTGTTCCGGGCTGCCTTGACTCATTTCGCCGATCCGGCCGGTTCGCGTACTTTTGGCCCGCGCGTCCCGGACTTCCTGTTTCAACAGTTAGTCAAATTTTTCAAATTTTTCAAATTTTCAGCCAGTTCGGATTTCCGCGTCCCGCGTCCCTTTGGCCCGAATGTCCCAAATGCTGCGCGGACCGCCTGGTGGCCTTTCGGCTGGTTCGTGTCCAGATGTCCCTCATGTCCCGACTATTGCAAGGACCAGGACTTAGCCATTTTTCATGATTTTTTCTTGCCCGAGCTTATTTTTTGCAATTTTTTCACATTTCCTCAGAACTTGCTCTCTTCTTCTTGGACAGGGGAGTTAGAAAAAATATGAGGGGACCCTAGAAACATGACTTTTTGTCCGGACTCAATATAATTGCTTGGGACTAAAGAATTTGATGCATGTTATCAAAATTACCTTGAGGGGTGAATTTTGGATAACAATTATTAAATGCTAACCTTACATCAAGGCTTACACTTTCAAAGTGTGAGGAAAGTGTGAGCATCACCTTTTCAAATGCGAGGCTTGCAATTTGAACTTGCTTTTGTAGGAATTTATTATTAGTTTTTATTTTTATTAATCCAATGGGCTCATGCCTTATAATAGTTAGCGGCCACTAACCTTACATACTCCCAACATGAAAATCTAAAAAAATCAAAATTGGAATCCAATAATAGCGAAATTGGGATCCAATAATAGTGATATTGGAATCCAATAATAGCGAAATTGGAATCCAATAATAGTGAAATTGGAACTTGAATAAGTCCAATAATGACAATATTGGAATCCAATATTTCTACTAATGGAATCTAATAATAGTAATAATGAAATCCAATATAGACAAAAATGGAATCCAATATACGCAAAAATGGAGATAGATTTCTTCCAAAACTTGTAATACTGGAGTCTAGATTCACTGGAATATGTCCATATTTACTAAAATAAGTGTTATCTATAGATATTAATTTCCATACTTATTCCCATAGATAAACTCATTCATGGTTAAATATCCTTGTCTGTGAGAACTCTCTACTTGCTCCTGTTTACACTCTAATCAATTTATATGGTGTTATTATATAATAAATAAGAAGGGTATATGGGTTAGAAACATGTAGAGTATTCTAATATAGTTAACTTTGAACACCAATTATATCATCATAATAATGGATTTAAACTTTAAGCAAACTATACAATTGAGAAATGATAAGTAACTTACTCAAAACATGAGAGGAGAGAGACATAGTTATTCATGATGATTCAAGAGTGATTCGGGTATGTACGGTAATGTAAAAAAATATTTAGAGTTATAGATTCTGCACAAAATATTTTGGAATTGGAGAATGTGTAGGTACATGATTGTACATAATCTATATAGCTTCGGTAGGGATGATATATTCTAGGATAGGGACTATATGATTTCGGACCAAGTGACTATTAGGTTCTAAAATGTTTTGTGTGCTTTTATTCCATGGTAATGGTTCTCACTATGTGTCTCTCTTACTCATACAACCTTAAGATGATCTGTGACAATGTGTAACAAAGTATAAATCATGAAAAAAATATAACCCTTCATCGAGTATTAATACATAAAAAGAGAAAACACGTGTGTATGTTTAAGGTCGACAACTTTGAGTAGTCGGGATCCCAACTATTTAAACAACCCCATGCTACATTACAATCCTCATTATAGAAATAAATCCTCATGTAGTTCTCGTGATTTCTTTTCTAATTATGTATAACTAAATAATCCTCTAGGGGTGCTCTTGTATCTCTTGATGCCGAGATAGTTGGCCAACTTTGTAGTTATAAATGTACCCATCATAGTAGTAGTGAGATATGGTGTGCCTCAACTATGTGACCTAACCCTTGTGTTGATTTGAAACCCTTGTGTACTACTTTGAGTGGATTTAGTATTACTTATGACACGACTCTATGATATTTTCATGCTTATAGATGGGTGGATCTAGACTCCTTAACTGGTTGAGTACTTCATACTTGTAGTGGGTACTACCCTAGATGATGTGTTACTGATTTTGAGTATATTTAGGAGGATTTTGAGTATTTTGTAATTATATTTGCAATAGGAGCTTGTAAGAATGTTAGGTGAGTCATAATATTATAATAATAATTGCTTATATAGTCTTTTTAGGTAAGATATTATGATAATGTTGACGTTAGGAATATGAAATGACCAAAAAATGATTTTGAATTTAAAGTGGAGTTGTTGATTGTGAAAGTGTTAGACTATACAGTCAACAAAGATCATACCTACATGCACCCCATTTTAAATGGTGCCAGATTAAAAATACCCAATAATGATGATGAGGATATACAAAAACATGACTAGATTTTGCGAAGTGTTCAAGACCAACTCCTAACCTACTATAAACCATTTAGTATATTTTACATCTCTCTTCGGCCCTTCTAAATTATCGGGAAATTTTTTCCTTCCTTTTTCCATCTGTCCAACCTCTATTCACTATCATGCATAATACCACCATGGTGGTTGTATTCCTTCTATTATGGTAATGTCCCCCATTTAGGTGGATATGAATTTTCCTATAACAGTTCCATATTGAGAAGCAACGGTTTCCTCCTAACTATGATGGTTACATAAACACTACTTGTAGGAACCAATGGTTATGTGTATAGTTAATATTTAGTTGAAATTATAATTTTCATTCATGATTTTATATCCTTTTTTACCATACATGTGTTTCACCTAATTTTTCACAACCATTTTAATACTCCTACCCATAGTACTTGAGTTCACCATCTAAGGATATAATCTAAGCCATATATTTGATTTTTGATCTAGATTTGAGATTGATATCACTTAGAGGCTTTCTATTAAATAAAATTGAATACTCATTTACTATCTCTCTTATATTTTGAATCTTTTTTTGAGAGCATTGATATTACGATTCTTTTGATCTAGAGAAAGAAACCAATCCTAAAGGATATTTCTTTTATTACTAAGAACCTTGACAACCTTATATTATTGTTGCCACTTAAATAGAGAACAAAAGGGTTTCCATACCATCCTTCTTCCCTCTTGAACCAACCACATATCTGATAATTGTTCCTCTTCCAAATTACACTAACCTTTTAATTTATCCATACTAAAAAAATCACCATAATCTTGGTCTTCATGAACATCAATTGGAGTAGTTAACTAAGGGAATAAGGAAGAAAGATCCAAGATCAACTCCATTTTACATTCATGAAGAGGTTAGGATTGCATCAAGTTTTCTTATTTGCATAGTTAATTTAGATTTCATTTCCTTTTCTTAGAATCAATTAGAAAATAAATTAAAAAGGTAAAGAATTGTGTTATATCATATTTGTTAAATTAAAAATATATGTTTTTAGTTTAATAGTTTGAAAAAATCATGCTCTAGGGTTCTCCCATCTTTAGGATCACACCCTAGATTTAGAATAGAGTCCTAATATTTTATATTTAAAAATTGGGTTAGTCTTGTTTATATTAGAACATAATAGAAAGTGTTTTTATAAACCTTGGTTTATAATTAACTAATTCAGAATATGAATATTCTTAATTATTTAATATAAACTATGAGTTTATGGTTAATTAATTGTTAATTAAATCTATTTATTTAAATTGGGGGATACCCTGTCACTTATATGTTCGTAACCCTTAGGATTATATAAATATGATTGTTGGCCATATTTGGGTGAATTGAATTCACACCGGTAAAACAGGGAACATGTGTAAACAAAGGAGTTACTAAACTATAAAATATGTTTCTTCAAAATTAAAAATTATTCATCCATGATTTTTACCCCACTAGGTTTTTGCACATTAAATTGGTGTCCAATGTACATTTATTTTATTTATAATTTTTGGTGAACGTTTTTTCAATTTTATAATATTTAATTACCCCCTTCCTCCGGGATATACATGTTTTTGATGTTGGTATGTGCACAGGTGAAAGGGACTCTATATTCTTACCTCCACGTGAAAATCGTTTACGAGACCAGATATGGATTATAAATATTTGAAATATTTCCTAAGTTCCCTATAGCTTCATATGTGCTAGTTAAAAGATATTAAAGTTAAAACTCAAAGTAAAATAAGAGAGGAGACAAGCTTCCTAGAAATAGGGATTTCAATTTTTCATTGGAAGGATGAAAAACCTTGTCCCCTCTATAAATTCCCAAGCAAATTTTCTTTATGTGGAGTCGAAATATTTTTAGCCCTCTAGTAAATATTCATTTAATATTTTAAACTTGGTCTATGTGTTTCACTATGCCTAAACATCCCCCTTTCTTGTACACCCTTATGTATTAACCCATACATTATATAAAATATAGTGTATTAAACTATAAATGAAAACTTTATATTATAGTTTATGAAATATAAACTATACACTAATTTTTTTATATAGTTTAAAATATCCTAAAAACTATAAACCTATGTGGCTTATTCTTAATGTTTGTATAACTATAGCCTATAATTTAAATTAAAATACTATAGTTTAAATAGTATATAGTTGAAAACTATATATTGGTTTAAACCAAATGCGAACCCTAAATGCGGCCTAGATTAAACTATATTTAAAAATTAAAAGTTTAAACATTTAAAACTATACTATTGCGGCCTATTATTTTAGTCTCAAAATATTAAACTATACTTTTAAACCTATAAATATGGTGGATTCATTTATCCTTACCATCACGTGCAAAAGGATTAATTGGTTTGGTGAAATAATTATCCCTAGTAATAGAGTGTGGGTAAATAAGGTTGAAATTTTTATTTAATTTATATAGTTTTTCAAATGTGCAAGGTAAAAGTAAATTTGTGGGGTAAAGCCAAGTTAAATTCAAGGTCTCCTAAGTGGAGACAACCCTCCATGGAAATAGGGTTTTGAATTTTCCTATTGGCCATGTGAAAATTTATGACAATGGGAAAAATATTATTTTGGTTTGTAAAAACCTATGTCTAATATGGCCCCCTTCATTTTTTAAATTACCTAAGTTTAAATAAACTTATGTTTCAGTTTATATTATATATTTTATATAATATAACCTAAACAAACTAATAACCTACCCATGCACCCCTTTATTCAAATTACTATGTTTATAAAGTATACATATGATTTAATAAAATTAAAATCTATGTATATGTGTATTTAAAAATATCCTATATGGATGGCCTAAGTTGTATATTTAAATTAAATCCTATCTCCCTTATCTGAATACTCTACTTTATTTACATTTAACATGTTATAAACTATTCCTTTATGATATTTAATACCTAAACTAAAAAATAGTTGTTTGGCCCGTAATCTTAAATTATATTATATGTTTTTAACCTATGTTATAGGTCAAGTGGACCACTCCTTGTGCTTTATTGTGGTATGGTAATTGTGGTAAGTGCATTTGTAGTAATGCATGACATGGTTTTCTCATTAGGGAGTTATAACATTCATAATAATATATTGTGACTCATCAAATTATGAGTTTAATGAAATACTATTAAAAAAACATATGCGGATGGAACTTATAAGTTTATATTATTAGTTTTGAATTCGATTTGTCCATTTGGGGATTAATATAAACTAATGATTAAAGGTTTAAATAGGATAATTTATTAATATGATGTCTATCACTCGGTTAATATAAACATAGGTTAAAATATTTTTGTTTTATAAATTTAAATATTAAAAATATTAAATTAAGACAGTGTAAATATACAAATGTAAAATTTCTTAGGGAAATTAGTAACTATGTTTTAAAGTAAACTATAGGTTAAGGGTTCAAACCCTTTCACCCTTTTTCTAATGCATTTTATTTAAAAAAATATAAAGTAATTTTTTTAAGTTCGATAAAATTGTAGAAATTGAAATTGAATTTTTAGGATCGATAAAATTTAAAATAAACTATTTTATCGAATTAAAGGGACATTTTTCATTATTTCTAATTTCAGATATTTTCTTCTCTAATTATTAGAAAGATGTATTATTCAAATTATTTTTTGAATTAATCAATAAATTGTTATTCAAAGTATAGAGCAATGAATAAATCTCAAACTCCGAAGTGGATTGTCACATAGAGATAACAAAGAGATTTTACTAAACTTTTTGTAGTGTTTTGTCTCCTTAAACCCTGTTGTTCTTGGAATTACTTTGTATAATTTTTTGAAGTGCAAGGATATTTGTCCATGGTGATGGGTAGAGTACTTTATTTCAAAATTATGTTTCCCTCCTTTGAACTTGATATTTGGAGGCTCATGGGAATGTGGTCCATTTGGATGTTTAGATCCTAAAAAAATGGATGGAGGTGGTGAATTAAGTACATGGAGGAAAATATGATTGAAGGGGAATTTTTTTTTCTTACAAAAGTGGATTTTCATCAATTTCAAAGGATGAGTAAGTTATAATTTGTGCTTAGGGTCGAGGGCGGTGCCTTGACCCCACTAAGGGTTGGCACCCCAAGAACCTTTCTCCTGTTGCTATGTTTAGTACTTTATGTGAGCAAAAGTTCACCTTTGTGTATATAGTGATTTTTCTCGGCATGATTTTATTATCTTTTCGGATATATTATCTATCAGATCTTATCACATTTTTAAAATGGTTTAGAATAGATAATGAAGATATATACATTTTTGAAAAAACATTTTTAGTATGTGATTACTAAAAATAGTATTATATGCATACAAATGACACTTGGGGAAGCATTCAAAATTGAACCGATCACAACGACTTCGAGGGCTTCAAACCCGTTAGAAAAGGGCAGGTCAAAATCTACCTGTAAAAAAATTCAGAACTTATAAATCATTTGACAAATTTTAAGTGTAATATTTTTTTCAAATTGTCAAAAGAAGGGCTGTGTGGAAAAATGGCCATCAACTAGAAATGAGATTTGACGCCCGTCCTAGGAATTTTTTCTTGCTAGTCTTTACGGTTTTTGTTTTTGAAAAACTATTTTGTAAAAAAATTAAATTTTTATTTAACTGTCAAAGTAACGTCTTGTAAATTTGGTCAAATGTTATTTTGGTTAATGCAAGTTTATAGTTAGCACCGCCACTTCCATTGTTTGTGAAATTACCATTTGCCAAAGCAACACAATGCCATAAATACAATACCATTTCCACATAAACTGCCCTAAGTATTTCCATGTGCGTTCATAAAGACGAGTAAGTATTGCAGTTAATTTTTTCAATAAAAGTTTTGAATCTCCCTCCACTTTTTGAGTACCTGAAATTTTGTATTTGTTTGTAATATACTGCTCGAAGTTTTCTCTTACAGTTATGGATATGGACACCTAAATATTAACATTTAATTCACGATATTCCAACTTGATATACAAAAGTTCCAGATAGCTGGAGTTTTTCCTACATGCCACCGGTTTTCTTCAAAAGTTGCAAATAGCCAGAGTTTTTTCTACATGATATTCTGGTAGGTTCTACATTAATCATCTCTCTCCAATTTTTAAGCAAGTTCAACATCTTCTATTATACATTTTTTCCTTCAAAACATTATGGGCCATGCTTCCTTCTTGTTGTTTGTTTTTTCTGCTCTGAATTAAAACGTGATTTTTATTATAATAGTAGTTTAAACTATGTTAATATTGGAAATAATGACCAATAAATTTCAAAAAATTTACAGATTTTAGGAGGGATTATAACTGAAAAGATCATTGGCACTAATAAAATAAGATGTTGTTTTGAATTTTTCAAAAACTTAATAGGAAGACCTTGAAAAATATCAAAATGTCCCTAAAATTTTAGCTGACGGAAAGGATGAACATCAAATCTCAACCTTTTCGTCAGCCACTCTGACTTCAATTTGTAAATCCAGAAAAAATATTTAATTGTAAATGCAAAATATGGAACCAAATGGTTGTTAAATCAAACTCTAGCGGGATAACAAGGAGCTACATAAGTTTGTGTGGAGCTCTAGTGTTTCACTACTATCGATGCAAACCAACTTGGAGTGCTTGCAGATATCAACATTGTTGTTAACTATCCCAAAATCTAAACTCCAAAGCATCATGTCAATGTTCAGGAAAAGGTAAAGTTTACTTTTCTATTTATTTGTTTATAATAGAAATGAGAACTCATCAATTTAGGAGATTTACTAGATTCAACTATTGATTATAAAATCACACAAAAAAATTCAGATGATAAACTTTATTTCTACTTAAATAATATTAACTAAGTTTTTTCCCCTAAATGTGAGGACTTTTGTGTTATAAATAATTTAAGGTATGTTTAATAGGGTTGAAATAAGAATGGAGTGACTTTAATACTAAAAATTAGAGTCAAACATCAATATGTAAATCAAATATGCCTCTTGCAAACGTGATAACTATGCGGATTATCCTTATCATGGTTGGAGAAAACCCATAAAAATCCTAATTCACCTATTCCAAAGTATTGGGTCTCATACAATCACTTGTTGCTAACATGTACTTCTTTTAATTCTCTATACTCTTTACTTCTTAAAATAAATATTTGGAATTAAATAAATAAAGAAAGATTGATTTTAATAACATCCACAAACCCAATAGTTTATAAAATTAAAAGTAGCAACAATGACCACACAAAAATAATTAGTGGATATAAAGTCTCGCCCATCTAATTTGTGTATATATTTATTTTAGACTATTAATTTTTGTCCTATTAATAGTTGAAAAATATCTAGTAAGTTTCCTTGAATTCATAAAAGCCTTTGAACAGATAATTATTAATCTTCCCAATTAGGCCATATAAAGACTTTGAAATTACTATACTTCAATCTTCCCAACTAAGCCATCAGACTGTCCAAATTGTGGGAATATGGAGTATGGGAAGTTCATGAATATCATGCTTTCTAAGAATATATACAAGTTACAATGATAAATGTGCATCTATAGAAAGGTTCAAAAAGATAGTGTGTTACACAAAAAACATGAAAGGATATGGGTGTGAAAGACATGTCATTTGAGAGTATGAAGCAAATTTTTTGTTGGCATGTAATATTATAGCCCTTTGTAGTGAATGGATTTGACATGTAGACTTGATTTATCCTTGTCATGTGAAGTGTGAAGTATTAATGATACTTTTCATCATGGAAGGGTTGGACAAATATTTTCCCTTCAAAATAAAATTTTGACCAGCCCTTCAAATTTGATCGCTGCTTGGGGGCACCTTTGTGTTTGTATTGGAGATGTCCAATACTAATTTCATCTAATATATATTTTACAAGATTGGTATGTTAATAAATTTCAACATATTTTAAAATGGTTAGTTGTTAAGCATATTGTTATGTTAATTGTTATATAACTAGTGTTTAACTTTTGTAGATGGTTATAAGTGAAATAAATAATGATTTATACTATGCTTATGTATATATGGATATTATGATTTGTAGCCATAATTATGTTTTTCTGGATATAAACTATACATATGGATTTGTGTTCAAGTTTTTGGTACATGTGCCATTACTTAGAATAAAAAAAAAAGCAACCCACGGTCTCAATTTCTTCTAGTAAGACAGAGTAGAGAAGTGTAATGAAAGAAATGAAGAAACCATGTGGCTAAAGTGACTATTGGAAGAGATTCACATGGAAGCTAAAGGAAGTACTCCTCTTCTATGTGATATCCAAAGTTGCATTGCTCTCACTAAAAATATAGTTCAACATCAAAGGACAAAGCATATCAAGATACATATGCACTTTATCTGAGAGAAGGTTCTTTATGGTGATATAGATCTTAAGTACTATCCAAAAGATCAAGTTACGAGATGTGTTTACGAAGCCATTATTTGAGTTATGCAAGTTTCGTGCAATTCTTGGCCTTTCAAAGTTTCCATTGAGGGGGAGTGTGCATGAAAATGTCACCTCCTAATGATGTAGACCAGATTGATGACTCATTTTCCTCTATACTTCTGTTTTGGTATAAAGCATTGAAAATATATCTTTATGATCTTTGTAAAATGATATATTTTATGGTGTAAAGCCCAATGTGTTGCATCTATTTGTAAAGGAATTCTTTGTGTTAGAAAATTCTCCTAGAGATGTGGTTTTAAGAACTTTTCCATAAGAAACCGTGAGATGTAGTCTCACAAATAATCCTTAGCCTAAATCATACTTTTTGTTTATGGATTCCAAATCCTTTTGTACCAAAAGGTATGTTGAGCATGATGAAAGTGTTATAATTCCTTCAAAAGTGATATACTAGCCTAAACCTTCCCTAATGGTTTATGGATTTGTAAATCTTGTTGTACAAACAAGTAATATTGGCATATGGTTCCCCACTTAATATAAGGGGAGTATTAGAACATAATATTAAGTGTTGTTATAAACCTTAGTTTATAATTAAATAATTCAAAATATTTATATTCTTAATTATTTAATATAAACTATGAGTTTATGGTTAATTGATTTTTAATTAAATAAATTTATTTAAACCAGAGGTATACCCCTGTCACTTATATGTTCATAACCCTTGGGGTTATATAAATATGGTTGTGGGCCATATTCGGGTGAATTGAATTCACACCGGGTAAAAACAAGGAGGAGTGAGGAAAGGAGTTACTTGGATCAGTAAAATATGTTTTTCATATATGGAAAATTATTCATCCATGGTTTTTTACCCCATTGGGGTTTTCCACATTAAATTTGGTGTCATGTGTACATTTATTTTATTTATAATTTTTGTGAATTTTATTTATTTTATAATGTTTAATTAACATTTCACACCTCGGACTTGACAGATTTAAAGGGCATCTTTACAAAACACAAAAACCAAAAATATAGTATTAAATGCTAGATTTATGTGATAAATTTACTTATAGATTAAATACAATCAATTTTAGAATAGATAAATCATAGTTTGACTTGTATATATCATTACACACAATATTTAACTTCAAAAACAAACATGTAGTTTAGAATATTGCTTCTAAAAATTATAAAATTAGGATCTAAAATAATGGTTATCCCATAATAATTGTTATCAATTCTTAGTTTGTAGTGCATTCCAACTTGATAAAACAAACTTTAGTTTCCTATTATATATGTATTCTTATTTTCACATCTATTTCATCTTACAAATTTAGAAAAAACACCAAAAACATAGTTGTTTAAATCTTCACTAAGCTGGAGTAGTATAAAAGAAGCATCAATTGTAAAATCTACTTTACATGATCGCGTAATGAAGATATTGTGACTTATTTTCCATACATTCATTTTAATTTACTTCATTACATTTAATTATGTTGAAATAATTCATATAACAGCCATCCAAGATAAACATGGACAACAATCCAAAAATTTGAGTTAAACGCAACAAAAACATGGCTTTCGGACCCAAACAATCCCAAAAATATCCAACAACATTTTTGCAACAATCACAATACATAGTTACACTATTTCAGGTACAAGAACATCATAAAAAGATAAGGATGCTCACTTATCTACAAGACAACAAGCTCTAATTTTGATAAATCATTACATTAACACATCTCCATAGCTTCGGTTTATGCGAGATCATCCTAAAACATCCTTCAACATAGAACCTTACCGTGATTTTCTCTAGATCATAACAAAAACCATGTTGGTGCTTATTTTGATCCTACTTATCCTTAGCACCATATTTGTAGAATCTTCATAAAGCATGCTAGTCCAAACCTTTCCATTTCCCTTATTTTTTCTCATTAGCTCTCCAAATTTGCATGCTACATTGATTATAGAAGGTTGAAGGAGTTTTAAAAGGATAACTTACATGGTTAAGGATTTTTCAAGTGTGTTTTACAATGTTCAAGATCAAGGAGGGGTTTTAGGATTGAACTGTAGGTTTGATCTTCATCCTAAGTGTTTTTGGCTTCATCATATGATAAAAGGGAGTAAAGACTTTATTTATAGTGTTTCATGGTGTTTTATCCTTTTGTAAAGCTTAAGAATTGTTTAATTCACCTTCCCTATGTACTCGAATCCATTTATCTAAGCCTTTTTAAAATAGTTAGTCATTTTTGAAAATTTTGTGTTGAAATAAGGAAAATCATATATTCAAGGAACAAGTGGAACCGCTCCCTTGTTTCACTTGTTCCTCCTTTGTTGCTAAGACCAATTCCCTCCTTCAAATCATTGAAATTGGGTAAGTTGGGAACTATTAGAATGTTATGTGGTTCTGTGTGTTTTATGCATACCAAAATTAATCAACCCCTTGGATAAAACACAATGTAGTCAAAGAAGGAAAAGTTTCATGACACTTTTGGAATAGTTCTTGTTTTTGGGAATTCCCTACTTCCCCGACTTCTCTTCTTCACCACCCCTACCTTTGTCAATTAAGTTGAGACCTATTTGAACCTTTGGATCTTTTCAGTGCTTCCCCATTCCCCACATCACCGAACTCCCCACCCCGTTAGACATGTTGGGCCCAAGTGGAAGAACCATAATGTTACTTTAGTTCTTTTTTTCCCTAGAATTACTAATTTAATGCCTGCTCCTATCTCCATCAATGATATTGGGCCAAGACATAACCAAGGGAATTGTTCCCAATAATTTTATTTCATTGAATTAAACCATTAAATCAAACAAATTGGTCCTAGAGGCCTAAAAGGAACATTATCTAGTTTTTCCACTTCCCTAATTTTCTAATTCACTTAACCAATGAATGAGGGAATGACAAATGGAACTATTTCTAGACACCAAATTTGGGTCACACTCCCCTTGGTCCCCTTCAATTAATTAACGTAACACATTTAACTAATCATGACCCCTTCATCCCATATTAATATTCATCCTCACATTATTAAATAAAATTAATTATTTTAATTAAGTTAATTTCATCCTCACACCTCCACCTCATCCTGGACCCATTCTAGGGGCATTTAACTCATAGTGACCAAGTCATTACTCTTAGCATTGAGTCATCACTCCCAGTGTTGAGTCACTACTTGACCTAACTAACTAAGAATTCTTCCTAAACCTAATTGGACTTCTTTTAATATCTTCCTTCCTTCTCTCACGAGAAATCTACTTCCCTAAGTGGACCCAACAAGGAAAACACACCAAACTAGGGAAGATTTGCCTATTTTTGGTAAACAAGACTATTTCACCCTAACCGATGCCGGTTTATCCTCGGTTGACATCATTCACCTAAACCACCATCAGTTCCTTTATATAGAATTTTACAACCCTTTACCTGGATTGTTCATTCATTTATTGGAGCCTTATTACATTCAAGCACAAATCTTCAAGACCTGCTACATCTAGATGACGAACACACACAACCATAATGCAAGACAAGTAACCGGTTCTCCTTACAAATTGTGGGAATAATCAAAGGAGCACATAAGTTGTAATGTTGCGGCACTGGACCCTGGCATATCTTCTTAGATCAACCACTAACCACCTCCACTCACAGGATCTACAAAATACCCAATAAGTATTTGTGATTTTATCATTTTTTCTTATTCAAGTATAGATCTTTCATTTCTTTCTGTATTTCGTTCTTTCCATTACCCATATATCACCTTCTTCCCACCAACCCACTATTCAGCCATCCCAAGCCTTTTGACCCTTTCCAACCTCCTTTTTAGCATACCTGACTCTTCTTAACAATATCACGACCTTATCAACATTCCTTCACTCTCTGTAATTAAAGAGAGGTTTAAAATCCTATTTTTAACATTTAAACTAACTTTCCCCTACAGACATCGATTAGCCAAATGACGTCGGTCTATCTCCTATACTACCATTAGTCAACCATCTCGATACCAGTCTCTGAGACTGAAAATTTTTCCTATAATAACGAGTTAAAAAATTCCCAAAAATAGCTCAAAACCTTTCCTAATTTCACCTAGACCTCATCTATAGCCTCTGCTACACCTACAGACCCAAACCAGCCCATTAATCATTTATATTTAATCCTAACTATTACCTTTTGAGTTAAATTAACTTGTATGTTAATAGGAGATACCTAAATATTATCAACTACAATAGGAATTGTTATTTATTACATTAAATTGTATTAAATAGAGGATTGAAAACCATTTAAGGTAACATCGCGCTTCCCAAATCTAGCCTTGCTAGGAGTCCTTTGATATTTTCTATTTAATACTATTTGGTGGTCTTGTTTTGTTTCTTATACAGGTCATTCCTCCTAGCCAAAGGGAATCTCACACAATCAACTTGGATCAAAATTCTACAACGCACACAATGCCTTCAACTTTGTCCACATAACATAGGTATTTAGCCTATGCCCATTACCCACTTATCTGTTATCACATTTAATTTTGAGGTGAAACATTTTCATACATCTAGTGGGACCCATATGGGGTTCTTTGCATTATTCATTCCTGGGAAAAATCGTGTGTGTCTATTTTCATTCGAAACAAGTTCACATTAAGCTTCTTCTCTGGAAATATTCTTTTCTTCTGATTATCTCAGTGACACTTATTTTTCAGGATTAAAAATAAATCTTCTTTCTTTTCTTGCATTGCACTTAGTGAAATTCATACCCTTAACCTCTTCATAATTTGTTCTCATCAAATATAATTTGTGGTTTTGGGTTTTAAAACTTATGCACTTGCATTTTTGAGTTTGTTGCATTATAGCTCATCTAAATTGTGGGAAACCTATATGCTAGAAGTCATGCCCAACTGATGGTTGAAAAATTTAACTATAGCTCACATTTTACACACTCTCTATACCAAATCACTAAAAACAAACTACATAGTTCTTGAAAAACATATTTCCCGTAATAAGTTGTTAATGATCACATGATCAGAGGATTGAAATTTGGATGTAGCTAGTTTCTTTATCCATTCATTATCTCAAATAAGGATCTCCCATGTCAAAACTTACCCGAAACTAGCCATAGTTGTCATCTTTTTATAAGGCACCTTTGTTAACCAAAAATTTTATCCTGCTTACAGTCATTCCTAAATGGCATAAGCCAAAACATAAAATCTACAGATTAGGATTTTTGTTTGTTATATTTTTATCTACTTGCATTTTGAGGTGTGAGTTGTGTTTCTTCATTATTTCTTATCCTTTTATGCCCCACATCACAAATGGTGTATTCTAGTTTTATTCTAGGTTTATTATGACTCCTCATAGCCTTATTCATTCTTTGGGTTGTCCCTTATTTTTGATCTAAATCACTAAAACTTAATTTTTCCTTCTCTTCCTAGATTTCATAGTAACCGATATCGGTCCAACAACCACCATCGATTACATCATCTCACCGCCATTGGTTAACTGACCAATGTCGATTTGATGCTTTTTTGGTTATTTTATTTTACCAAAATAGTATTCTCCACCTTTCTATTCTTTTTGTGTCTTGTTCTATCATTTTATCACACTTTTGGGTCTCTAATATCATCTTCAGAGTCTAAGTTGACCCATTTTCACCTTTCATTTCCAAATCTTTGAATCTCTTATTTTTCACAATAATCGACATTAGTCTAAGCATACCGGTGGTAGTAACCCTCATACTGACATCGGTTACCCCAAATGACATCGGTCTCTGTATTTTGATTTTCCAATTAGAACAACGATCTAATCACTCATTTTAGACTAATTTTTCCCCATTAATTATGTGTTTCGAATCATAAACGAAGCTCGTAGTACCTATTCTAACATCGATTACATCATTTTGACTCGTAAACAAGATAACAATCTCATGTTTTATGCTAGCCTCCATGCAATCCCACCTAGTCCATCATCCCCTTTAATCTTATCACCTACGAACCCCAATTAGGATCTTTCCATACCCACTAGTGACGAGGAGTTCACGAAACTTCTTGATAACCACCCTACCACTTTACAAGTATTATCTTGATCATTCATCTCGCCCATGATTCATCAGTGGCAAATTATATACAGTATTCTTGTTTCCATTCCTCCTACCCTCACAGCCACTTATGTATCAGCTACTACTAACTTGGCCTTACCCTCTTCCACCTTACGAACTATGATTTCCCAACTTGACCCTACATCATTGATATCTATTACACCTACAATATATGTTGCGCCTTTGACATCTATCACTCCTACGATGTCAACCATGCCTTTATCAACCACCTTAAGTGTAGGTCTATTTGTACCCACCACCTCTCATATACCTATTACATCTCAGCCACCATTGGTGTTGAAACCCATACTCCCTTCCAAAACATTTTCCTCTCCATCCTACAGTATCTTCCTCTGATTGCTACAAGAGTCTTTACATCCACTCCACCTACCTACACTTATCACCAACAACCCCCTATTTCATCTACCACTTATTCAGGATACTTTCCATCTACATCTATTCCAACCTATATTCCTTCCTCACAATTTTCATACTTGGCACCACCACATATTGGGATGCCACCCACATCATACCCACCTCATCTACCCCCTTATACTATAGGGGTGCCTAGTCATCACAACCTACCAATGATCTTATCAAAATGATGATGGACAAGATGCAGACATTAGAAGCATCTGTCTCCGACTCACGTAACTCTCTGACATATGATGAGATTTGCAATGATCCCATTCACTTATCCATTTTGATTCATCCATACCCTTCCCATTGGGAAATTCCTAAATTCAACTAGTTTAACACCAAAGAAGACCCGCAACAACACTTGCATTCTTTTAAACGTGTGTGTTATCTAATCTCTCATGAAGATGCTTTGTTCTTGCAGACATTCCTAATGTCCTTGACATGGCCAGTTTGTAGATTGCTATAGTAATCTACCTAGGCATTCCATATTTTATTTTAATCAGGTAGTTTAAGATTTTCTAGACCAATTTTCTATCAAAATTGTCAAGAATGTCACCATGAGTGACTTATACATGAAACACTAATATGAAGACAAATCTCCGATAGATTTCGTAGCTCATTGGCGGAGCTGATCTACCAACTCACATTCCAACTACCTAAAACTAAGTTAATAGAGTTGTTCACCGAGCTTGTGCTAAACACATCTTGTAGTGCCCTCTTCCCTTTGAAACTTTTATATACCGATCTTGATACTATTGATCTTATTATAGACACTATTATGTTTTGTTTTAGTATGACGGTTAGATGTTAGATCATGGATTATTATTGATCTAGATTCAGTTATTATGCATGATGGTTACTAGAGACATTTTTATATGTGGATGATGATATATTGTTTGACATGGACATATTATAGATGTTGATTTGGACTTGTGACATTGGATATTTTGAGTAGACCTAGTATGGAAGATTATTGATGATGATATAGTTGATTAATTAATTTAAAATGATAATGTTGAATTCTTGATATTGTTGTGATTCATATGTTTATATGATCTTGAGATGTTGTTTATATAATTTTGGATGTTTTGATATGGCCACGAGGCCGAAGGAGGTATTTGCATTTTGCAGGTTAAATGTCACAACAATGTCGGGGAGTGGAGACTAACCATATTGAAATTCAGGTGAATTCAACAAGGTCACCATGATAACTGTTGTGTGTGTGTGTGTGTGTGTGTTGTGTTTTGCTAGGGATTCCCATGGGGGATTTCCATTATATGTGACCATGGGTTTGTGTAATTTATTAATGTGGTTTCTTTATTAATGTTGCATGTGTTTATTTTGTGATGTGTTACCTTTTTCTTTAGTATTATATGTTGTGTTAATGTTGTAAATAATCATGTGTTAAAATAAATAAATTAATATGTCATAAGAATGTAATAAATGAAGTTGTTGATTTTAAATGTTAATGTTCTAAGGATGTGTAATAAGGTGTAAGGGATATGTAAGAGTATGTAAGATAGATTTTGGAATGTTAAACACTTCATCCTCTTAGGAATTCGAATTTGTCCTTGGAGGCTAAATTTGGAGGCTTGTGGGACAAGTTGAGCTTGTCCCACACCTCTTAAAATGATTCACCAACCATACATACAGTTTGGAGGTTAAATCTAGGCATTTTAAATACATTTTTAAATGACTATTTGTAAGTTTTAATTACACTTCTCTTACATGGTTTTAATTAAGTCCTTTTGGAGTATGGGTAATTTTGGAGTGTGGAAGTAAATTGTCATTTTATTTATTGTGTTTAGGTGCATGATGTGGCATCCCACATGGATCCACATCATCCCCTTCTCTTCCCTCTCCTTTAAATTCAAAACTCCTTTCTTGTTTGTGGTTGTTGAAACTTTGTTTATTCCTCTTGGGGGCATTTTTGCTTGCTATTTTTGGAGCTTGTTGTGGAAGGAGTTGGAGTCTTTTTGCATGCTTGAACATTGCTGGTTTTAGACTGCACTTTGACATTTGGAAATCTTGTGGATCTTGGAACAAACTCCATCATGGAGAGGTAAGAACTTGAGCCTTTCTAGAATGTTTTATTTCCCTTGCATGCATGTGTGAAATGGTGAATGTGTTATGTGTTCTTGGCTAGTTGGGTAGATTGCTTAAGACATGGTGTAGGAGAAGGCTATGGGGATTTCATATGGGGGCATAAGGGAATGCCAATGGCATCTATTTTATTGTGGAGGGAGCTTTGGTTTGGGATCCACCTGGAAAAGAAATAGCTTTCATTTCTTACTCTTGGGGGCATAAGGGAGAAACTTTGGGGGCATAAGGAGGGGTTGGGAGGCATAAGGTTTATGGGTTTGATATGTGATATTAGTGGTATGACTGTAGGTGGATGCCCAATTCCAAATAGGGAGGCATAAGTAGTTTCCCCATAGTTCCTTGCTCTTGTTGGCTTTCTTGATCAAGCCTAAGTTTTGTGTGAATGATTCCAAATGCAGTTGTGAACTGTTGTTTTTTCTTGGACTGTGTTTCTTATTGTTTTATGCATGTGAAGGAATATTGTTTGTTTTTGTGGAAGCCATTGTTTCCATGTGTTGATTTTCATCTCTTATTTCAATATGGTTGGGGCTCGGGGGCCAATGAGGAAGGATGGATTCTCCCTTCTCATTGGATGTCTTGGTTGGGTGGAGAGTGTTGCCTTTCCCCCTTCCTTGTTGTGATCAAAGATGAAAAGATGGAGAACTAGCATGCTACTGTTTTGGAGCAAGAAGAATATACAGATTGACAGTCCCATTCTTTTGAGAAAGTTCATTGTAACCCTTCCCACCTTGAGTGGATGAGTTGTATAATATTTGTAATGTGAAACCATGTGCATTGATAGAGGAAATATTGAACTTAAATGGTGAAATGTAAAGAACTATCTTCCTTTTTGTTTTGGAAAGGAACAAGAAATAGTGTTGTATATTTTATATACTTGTATTGAAATCAAATGGAAAAGTGATAAGTTGTAAAGTTGTATTGGAATATGAATAAAGGATTGCATTAGTTTTCAAAATTGTATTGTGTATTGGAATTGATTTGCTGTCAAAGAATGAGATTGTTGTTTGAAAAAAAAGAATGTGTATGAAGAAGGACAATGTTGTGATTTCTCTTAAAATGTATATTGAATGGTTGATTTAACAAGAAAATGTATTGGACTAATTTAGAAGCTATACACACATTTAAATGACAAAATTGATATACAAATTTAAAAGAAGTAGTTCACTGTTATAAACTACATTCTGGAAAATCATATTTTAATAAAAATGAGTAGTTCAAACTTGCACCAAGAAACAATATATGAAATATTGAAATTCAGACTTGGTAAGTCCTAAGGAAATCAAATTTACCATAAAATTTAAGAAAAAACTTTCAAACTTTATAAAAATCCAATTTGGAACTTGCACAGTCATTTTTCTGTCTATTATCAGAAAAATACAATCTTAATTAAATTGAAAAAATATACTTCCCTAAAACACTCTAAACCCTCCCTAGATCAATACTCCATGTCTGTTTGACATGTTGAGTGAAGGAGGAAACCAAATTTGAACAAATTGAAAAGTTGAAAATTACCAGTTTATAAATTAAAACCCTGCAGATTGGTTTCTCAAAATGGACATCTCAAACTTCATCAATTTCCAAAATTGATTATTTATGTGTAAATAGGGTACCGATATATTTCTGAAAAGTCCTCGTTTTCCCAAAACTGATCTTTCTAGCTCAAGTTATCACACTCAAAAAATAAAACAAATAAATCTAACTGTTAGAAAAATTCAAATTTTAACTTTGGAAAAAATTCCCTAAAAAGTCTGCGGCCCCACCATCCCTCAACCAATCGGGATCTGCCACATGGCATCACAGAGGGGTGGACGAAAGTTTTAACCTATCTTTTTCGAAATTTCACCTTGCGAAAATTTTCCCATTTTTTTCCCACATCTTCGCTCGGCCCATAGCCAATCACATGCTGCCATATGGCATGGTGGAAGGGCGGACCCTTTTTGAACTTTAACTTATCTTTTAAAAAAATTTCCTTGGTAAAAATTTTCCTTTTCCCTCCACCGGCCTGTAGCCTATTCAAGGATGCCACATGTCTTCTTGGGGCTATGATGGAGGCATGGATTTCCTTTCGAACTTAACCCTTTGAAAATTTTTGGGAAAAAAATTCCATTTTGGCCCTGCGGCCCATAGCCAATGAGAAGGTGCCACGTGGCACCTTGGGGGTGGCAGCGGGTAGGGTGGAACCCCTTGTTATTTTGGTTTTGACCCTTGGGAAAATTTTGAAGATTCTCCCCATGGCCCGCAACTCCACTTTTCCCTCGGCCTTCTCTTTCTCCCATGGGTGCACGGGCTCATGCATCCCCTTTTTCCTTGTTGTCTCTTAGCGCGTAACTCACCAAGGATCCCCACCGCTCTGCCAACCCCTCACCCCTTCTCCTCTTTGCGCCAAGACTTGACACGTGTTGTTCAGGGACCTGTGAAGGCATGGAGGAATGTTTTCCATTATGCCCATGCATTGGGAAAAATTCTCTAAGCTTCCCCATGAACCGCCAACCCATTCAAGGTGCTTTCTCCTCCTCTTGACATGTGTCCCACCTAGGAAATTTTTTCCTAGGAACTCCGCTTCGCTATATATTGAGTTCTTTAAGGAGTTAGGAGGACTTCTTTATATCACCGAAAAGGTGAGAAAATTTTCTATCCATTGGGAATGGTTTAGGGAAATTTTGGAAGCATTAAGTAGGAGAAAAATCTAGTTGAATCTATGATCCTCCGGTAGATAGCAAGCCTAGGGGTAAATTACTCCTGAACCTAACTAAAACATATAACCCTAAAATTTGAACTTGGTGAACTTGAAATTGTTAATGAAGGAAAAAATAGGTTGTAGTAGTTTGACTTTCATCCGAAACTCGTTAGTGTAAAATGATGTCTTACAACTTGATTGGAGACACTTCAAATAAAAAAAAATTATCCCCTAAATTTTCTATCTAATTATAGGTTATTTCTTGGGTCTCAAGTGGTTGTTTAAATAGGCATTACACATCTCACTAACTCTCCAAGTTAAAACCTTCCACACATTTGATGAGGCATTCACCATGTCTTAAAACTTGAAATTCATGCCATTGAAGAGAAGAAGATACAATTGTGTTGAAAGAATGTTGCGTTCAAATAAAACAATACCTCTTCTTCTTCTAAACCGAGAAAACAACTATTGTAAATAAAAAGTATCTGCCAATGCGGTAGTTTTAAAATCAGACCCATCTCATCCATCCACCCAATCAAAGCCTTCTTCCAATCGGTCTCATGTTCAGGATTTTCAGCTTAAGCAAGAAGAACAAAAATATACTCCCATAGGAGAACCCCACTCTTTAGTTTTAGAAAAAATCTAAAATCAAGAGCAATCACTCTTCCACCTATCCAAACACATACTAGTTTTGACCCTCTCATTCTCATGTGCCTACATGGTATGAAGAAAATGATTACTTGTAACTATCATCACGTTAGAGGTCATAGTGAAGGTAATTATATAGCTTTCAAAAACATTGTCCAAGAAATGTTAGATAATGGAGACCTCATCTTACATAACCCTAACGTAATGGCTAATCAAAATATTCACATCTTCAAGAAGCCATACCTAAATCACACCCCATCTTCTAACCAAACCGAAAAACCTTGACCAATGAAAGTAATGTTCATGAGGTTCACGTTGTTTTCCACATCATACCAACTCTTCCTAATCAATTTCCTCCTACTTCATCTATCAAGGAGATTCTTACATGAGCTTCTTCATCCATGGAGGGACTTGTTTCATCTTCTCCTTTACCCATAGAGGAGTCTCCCTTATCTCCTCTTTCACCCATGGAGGAGTCCACCATATCTCGTCGATGCAGTTTCCCCACTCACCTCTCAACCTAATGAACAACCCACAATACTTAATCTTTTACCCATGAGATTCATGCTTACCTTCTTCTTCACCAAAATATGAACTTACCTCATCTAACTTTCCATCTCCCCTACCCATAGGGGATCTATTAGCAACATCCCTTCCTATTGGTGACAATTCTCCATTGGATTTCAAGGATCTTGTTGATTTTTTCTTGTCTCTTTTACCCACATATTTTGAAACCATTTCCTATCTCACGTAAATTATTTATAGGGATTAATAAAAATCAACATCACCCCTCCTACATTTGTCTTTGTTATCACGTTTGGTTGACCACAAGGATTATGTTGAAAGCTTCATGATTTAGAGATGTCTTCAAATTCTTGTCTCAACTCAAATGTATATTTTGTTTGTATAGTCATTTTTACCCTTATCACAAAAGAAAGGAACCCCATGCGTGTCGGCCTATCACCCAGTGGCACTGGAACTCACCCGAGGCATGCGCGGGAGCTGAGTCTCTCTTTTATGTGAGTTTAGTGGGAAACATCATCTATGATCCATGTTCAAGGGTTTTGAAAGGAGTAAAACATACAAGCATCATAGAGCTCAGAACGGCTTCTAGATCCTTGCAGTCATTCCAGATAGAAAATTCTTAACAGATTGAATAACTTATACCAAAATAGAAAGAAGTTGTACAAGCACTCATACTTAATTATAAACATAAATGCAAAAGAATTATGAGAAATATGTATGCATTAGAATCATCAATGTTCATATTCATTGTAAACTGGTAACCTCATTACATTCATGGAGCCATTACAAAATGTTACAGAGAAGCAGACCGCATGATCATGCATTATATCTGGACTCATATGACTAGGCTCACAAAAGAAATTTATAACCCCATACCCTTGATACATCCTTCCCTAAACACCACTACCCAACTAGCAGAGTTCTTGTAGTATTTCTATAGAGCTCCACCCACTATCTAGTTCTTTTTTCCTTCTACAAGCACTTGTATATATAGGCTTTCTGGACTACCAACTCATCCTCCAACAGCCTTAGATCCGATGCCAAGTGTCTGAAATTTGTCCTCCATGTGGGCATGATCTTCCAAGCTTGATCTTTCCACCTTTTTCCATGATGATCTTCTATAAGATTCTACCGCAGCATGCTCCTTCCTGGGCCACCCTGTCACTAGGATGACACCTTATCCACTCTGCATGTGCAATCGGGTCATGCTTTTCACATGTTTTGCCAAAAATCCCAAAATGGCTAAGTCTCGAACCCTTGGTTCTTCCCACGCGTGCACCACAGGCTTCCTTAAAGCCTTCTCTAAACCCTGTCCTACACACTTTATCCTTGTGTGCATTCCTTCAACTAGGAATTGTGTGCTTATGCACCTTTTTGTACTTTAGCCAATATCTTAGGGGCTACTAAATATAAAAGGAACATAGTATGTTTCAATTATATAAATAAAGGTCATCTTTAAGCATTTCCTAGAAGAACTTATAAGTAAATTTATCAATGACAATCATTACTTGGGAAAAAGGATAATCAAGTCATATTTTATACGTTTCATGAATTTGGACATTTATCAAAGAATTTCCATAACTTTATACAACCCAATCCTCAAGAAACTCCTAAAAAGAAGAAAATGAAATGGGTATACATGAATCAAGGAAGCAAAGTCAGAAGTTGAGAAAGCAAAGAATGAAAAGAAGGTGACATGGGAAGATATGAAAGAGTCACAACAAAATAATATTGTATCAACAAAGGATGACAAAGGAAAGAAACAAAAACTAAATCTAGTGCCAAGGATGAGGAATTTCTTCCTTAGCATTGGTTGAACAAGTGTATAAATTACAACATGTATGTTTATCATGCATTCAAACAGATGATGATGAAGATTAGATTATGAGGTTATCACTCCTAGAGATGTAACTAAGAAATTCAACAAGATTGTGAGGACAAGGAAAGGGAAAATGGAGTCATCATGTTGTTATGATGAATTTATGTTGTTTTGAGATGATTCAAGGCTCACAGTATGCCTTCTCTAAGATCCTAGAAGGCATATTAACTCAAATTAATCATTAGAGTCAATTTGAGTTCTCTTTATGATGTATAAGTTATGAAATCATTTGTTACCAAGTGTTTTGTCATGATTCATTTGGTTTCTTGTGAGTATGAGGTATCATGATCTCAGTCCTAGTATATAAAATAGAGTATGACTGTGTAAATAAGAAAAGTGTCTAAAATTAAACTACCTCATTAAGAGATATGTGGATAGCTGCATAACTCTTGAGGTCAAGGTGTTGTGTGTCTCATTTAGAATATATGGGTATATTTTGATGTGTCAAGGCTTCAAGAAAGTTTGGAAGAAATAAATGGTCGCAAGGCAGCATAATAAGTTCTTTTCATGTTGAATGAATTGTCAATTCTATCTTGTATAATCATTATAGGTACTCTACATCAAATGAGGTTTATTTTCAGTTAGGTTGAGTAAATTTTGTTGAGAAGTCAAAATTCTTGTCATAAAGTTCATGTTTAGATTCATAGTATGTGTGAATAGAAGATAGTTTGTGTCTCTTGTGTCTTGAATCTATATGGAGTATTGGTTGGCTTGTTAATAAGTTTTTTTCCAGTGTATTGTGCCTTTGTTGTTGTTTAAAATATGTATCATGGATGTCAAGGTGTTCAGTGTTCATGAAATTATAAGAATCCTAAAGGAGGTTTGTAGTCATCATATGGAATGTCTCAATACATATTAGAGTCTCTACAAATCGTAAAGATGTCAAAGGTACTCAAAAATTATGATGATCACATGAAAATCTTAAAATATTATGTCTGCAAGGATAAGATCTTCATCAACATAATGAAGTAGTGATTGGAGGAATAAGTTCTTGAAGTTTCTAAGTGATCATAGTATGAGTTGATGCTCATATGTTTGTCAATGTCCAAAAGACCGTTGTAAGTCAAATAAGTTATAAATTATATCAAAAAGTACATCTAAGAGTTCTAAAAGTTGTGTCTCGGTCAAAAAATTTGAAGAGTTGTCACTATTGAAGATACTTAAATCACTCAAAGTGTAAAAGTGCAATGTCAAAATGATATACTATGGGTTACAAGGCTATGAGAAAGCATTATAAATGTCTACTAAAGAGTTTACATGTGTAGGAGTTTGCAAGAATGTATGGTGTGGCAATGATCTCGATTAGCTTGCCGATAAAACTTATAAATTCGGGAAGGTGTACAGGGAAGAAGGTAACTTCTTGATGTTTTTGAGGAATTGTTGGTAGTTCATCCATTCAAGAGTATATTGATCTCATAGCCAAGGAATGTGTATTAAAGGTATCTACTAATTTGTGAAAGAGGTGAAGTTTTTTTGATCTTAAAGATATATATGTAGCTACAGTCTTAAGAAAGTAATGATTCAATACATGATGCCTTGAAATCCTCAATCTGAGTTGTGACAAGTCTATAAACTCTATTAAAAGGTTTTGATGGGATTATGCCAATTAAAAGGTTTGTCTACTTTAGGATCGATGTGCTCATGAAATGTAACATGAACAAAGTACAAGAAGAAATCATCACAAATGATGACCTACAACTACAAGATTCAGGAGTACCATATGGAGGATGGTGTGAGTTAATATTTGACGCCTTAGTCTAAGAAAATATTCATAGGAAAATGAAGCAAAGATAGCTATCCTAGGGTCATATGAGTCCAATAAAGTGAATCCACGAGTCTCAAAGGTTCTCTCGAGTGTGTATCAAATTGCAAGGTATGATATATAAGTGAGATAAACTAAAATTTTCTTCTACATATCTATGAAGCTACATGAGACAAAGAGGCCCTCTCAAAGTGTTCATGATATTTCATAAGGTAATTTAAATGTTAGATGACTATGATAACTTAGCATATATAATTGAAATGCTAAGGAATAATTTTGAATGATCTAATCAAGGTTGAAGTGGTATGTAGTTTTTATCTTAATACCATCAAGTGTCATTACAAGTCATCTGAGAAGTGAGAGGTATGTTAAGTCATATTCCCATCTTGAATGAAGTTATGATTGCAAATGTAAGTGCTAAACATGTCTCAAGATGTCCTTTAAAGGAAAAAAATGTCATATATAGAGTGATTCATGAGTAAAGATGAGTACACCTATAATGTAATAGTATATAAGGTGAGAATAACATGCTACAGGTCAAAATGTGTCTCATAACTATTTTTTAGTCTAAGGGGGTCCTACAAATGATATTGAACTCATGTTTGTGATATGTGAAGCTAGTTCTCGGAGTTCACAACAAAGGATTGGAAAAGTGAAGGGAATTTGATACTCATATTTTTACAATCATGCTCCTATAGGCTTTGAGAAAACTTAGTGGAAGAGCTTGTGGAGCTTCTACAGTTAATAGATATTGGCATCTCTAAGATTAACAAAATGGTATAAAGAAAATGAGTTACAACTATAAGGAGTGAAAAATATTGATAATGATAAGGGGTGTGTGAAATTGACTTCCGGTAAGTAAAAGTGAAATTCTCAAGGCCATCTAAGGTGCATATAAGCTTATTACTCTTGTTCATGCTTGAAAAGGTTCACATTGACTTATCTCAGCTAGAAATGACTATGGAAAACTAAAAATGGTGTCTAAGACTTGGTCAAAGTAGCAATTATGATTTCTTATCATTATAATAATATGAGTCTCACTTTTTTGTGCTTGGAAGCTAGGTATAGTGCTCTCAAGCTTAAGGAGAGTGATGGATCGTGTAACATTCCCATTTTAATACTTTAAAAACAAGGGATTTTTTTTTTTTTGAGTAATGTTCTCTATTCTAAATACATAATTTAGAACACACATTCCAAAACAACCATTCTTATAACAGATAACCATATGCAGCTGTAATGACTCGGTAACCTACCAATCTATTCATTTCATGACTCAATAAACTACCGATCTATTCATGTTTAACACTAAGTATTGAATAATTTTCTGTATACTACATATACTTGGTTCTCTTACCCTATTCTGGGTATTGAGTGATCTGTCTAAGGAACCTAACTGAATAGTTGTTACCAATATTCATCTACATCATGATCCTTAGACTAGGTGACATAGGACAACGCAACCAGCAGCTTGCGATACTTTGGCCAAAGTTTTCTAACATACTGTTTGTATTACTTATTCCTTGACGACATACTCGTCAATCAGATACGTCCTTCACCCCACTCTATTGTTATCTAGAATGTCCTCTACTGACTTCCGTCAGTCCTCTTGCCCAAGGTTTATCCCTAGTTCTGGTTAACATCGTAGGTTATGATAGGAAGGAGCTCCCAAAGACTTAGGATAGATTGGCATACTGGGTCAACCTAATTCAACCCCGTGTGCCAAGATACCCTGAGTCCTAGAGGGATACTTTGTATCGCAACTACACTACTTCCCAATCTAGGAGAGAAACTAAGTTCAAGTCCAAAGTGTGCAGATCTAGATGATCAATGCAGAAGGGTGTTGCCACATGTCAACTACAGTGTTGTATCCTCGAGAAGATCCTAATCTTCTCAAAGGTATAACCATGTAGTTGGCATGTGCCAGCATCCTACAGAATAGCCTCATCAAGATATACATACCCTTAGGAGATTATTAAAGTTAATTAATTTGGATTCCTAAAGGCAAATTTCAGCAACCCTACCAAGACTCTAATCCAACTCTCCCTAAGTTCTTTTCCAATTAGGTTCTATTAACCCTTGTAGAACTTCCTTAAATTAAGATTGGTTTTGATGTTTGCTAACGTTGGTTAAAAAAACAACCACCAAGAATTAAGGACAACAACCTCTTAAGTTTCATTCAATGTAATTTAACTATAAAAGGAAGTGTAACAACCACCAAGGTTTTAACTTAGTAGAATTTATTAAATGAAGTCTAATGATTGTATTCATATATTCCTTCTTGTTTACTTTTTCTTAAGAGAGGAAGAGTCTTCCTCTTCGTAGTTAAGTTCTTAGGACTTACACTCCTATTATATCCTTTAAAAATTCTATAGAGTTCATTGTAAGTTCATCACACGTTACTATAATAATATGAATTGTTCAGATAAGAACATTGATTATCTGAAACTTTTTTAGTTGCTTCACGTTTATGGATAATAATCTAATTCCATTTTTCCTACTTATCCAAGAACACTCATTGAAACATATAAATAACATGAAGAACATCAACAAAATAGGATTCCATTTCTTTTGCAAAAGTACAAGATAATTTACATAATCCATGCAAGTAAATTCTCATTCTACATTTCCTTTTCAAAACTTATACATTTACAACTTATGCATTTCAAACATACTTGCATGACAACAACCTTCATTCAAAAGAAAATAACTTTTCTTTTCAATACAACTTAAGAACAGATCAGAATTCTTCACAAGAATCAACTTAGATCAGCCAATGCATCATATAAGTTTTTGCCTTCTTTTATCACTTACGAAGTCCATCTACAAAAATTACTAGCACGGGTCAGTTCAATGAACTGAGCATGATAAGCACTAAGCCTTAAAACAAAGTGCATTCCACTAATTGTTCCAATAAAACAACCATGCTTTAATGAACAATAAGTAATTCATACTCCTCAACATAAGTAATATCAATAAAAAGAAGAGCAATACTAAACAAGTTTAATAAAAGAAGAACAAAATATAATCTATACTACCTATCCTATAAATTAAAGTATAATTGATTCCATCAATTATCTTTACCAAACAACAAAACATAACATATCACTGTTTCCAATCTACCAAATATAATACAACTCATATCTTTACTATAAGATATAGAAGTATTTACAACATATTCCCTCTTGGATGATTCATCTCACTTTCAAGTAAGGAAGAAAAGAAAGCATTCCATTTGCTAATCATCAATCGGATGAAACAGTGTATATCATGATTTAAATAATTCCTTTAAAGTAACTCTAATTTAAAATTTAACAATTTAAGGTATTCATCAAACAGATTCATATGAAAGAAATCCAAGGAGAAGTGATGGATTAACAATCAACAACAAGTTACAATTTCATTTTCCAACCTAACTTCCATCAAACATTGTAATAATGGAGTTCATACACAGTCTAAGGACAGTAAGTTTCACAGTGTATTCTGTCAAAGACTTAACAATCTTTTATTGGACCAGAACAACCTGAAGAGAGCACACTAGCATTTTTCCTTCATAGAACACTTTACCATCTAACAGTGAAGTTCCATCAATCCTTTCCATTACTATTCTCTTTTTAAACTCAATGATAAAATAGTGAAGTTCAAACACAGTCCGCAATGGATTTGAATCACAATTAAACTTTCAAGACCTAACATTCATTTACTGGACTCAACAAGAGGTAAGAAGTCTGAGTAGATGTTGAACACTCAAAACTTTCCAACGTAGTTCAGGTAAAACAAAACTATCTCAATAGTATATCACTACAAGAACTACAGGTTGATATTCCAAATAAAAGACATCCAACAAGTTGTTTCCAATCAATATCTTTAAGAGTTTATCTAATCAACTTACTAAGCCGTGCTTCAATTTTTCTCTTATATATGTAGTTTATTAAAAATATGCTGAATCTAGAACCACACCATCCAGTAATAAACTCCTTTTAAAAGACAAGATCAAACAAATAGTACATTTATTCAAAGAATCAAATACAAATCCAAACACAATGTACAACATAAGCTCCCAAAAAGGGTCAAATCATTCAAATGCTTTCAACCAAGTATGGGTAACAACATGTTCCCTCTATGGTTTATAAAATAATCAAAATATTATAATATCTGAACCAACACATCATTCAGGTTACCTTTTAAAATTACAAACACCAAGTAACAAAACAATTGTACAGGGATGTATCACAATATCACAATCACAAATCCCTAAATACACCAGCATCGTAAAGCTAGATCAAGTAAGAAGAAACTTCTTATAAAAAAATTCATTCTATGAACAACTAGCTTCCATTTCAGTTAGGATCCTTTCAAACCTAGTTTCCCATACTGAATGTAAGATACTTAACAGAGTCCGGTCCAAACGACTACAAAACATGAAAGCTGGGTTCATAACGAACCTACAGTAATAGTTCACAAGAACCATGCCTTAAGAAACTTTGAACATAGTACAAATTATCAAAGATAACAAACTCAAGTTTCAAGATCGATCTGCTCCAAAATAATCAAGTTTGCATACAGTGAAACACAAAACTAAACCATATACGGTTTCTCCAAAGGCATGTAAGTTTCAATAACAACAATGTTTCTCTCAAGAATAAATACAAATCTAACCATATACCTACTTATCCATAGTACCTACGAATTTAAATAACAATCAATACTTTTCGCAAGAAGAAATACAAAACTAAACCATATACGGTTTTTCCTATGCATGCAAACTTTGTAACAGTCAAAGTTTCCACAAGGTGATACAAAACAAGCCATTTATGGATTTATTCACAGTCCAATTAACCATGAAATAAAATGCTAACATCATAGAGAAAATAATCTCTATAATGGTTCCATCCACCGAAACAAGTTTCCAATCAAATAGCTCGAACTAGTTTGTGATTTTCCATAAGTACTAGAGTTGCTTACCAGCTCGGGTATATAAAACACAACAGTTTGCAACACTAAACTCAACAAATACAGACATATCTCTATAACAATTAAAGACCGCAAAAGAATTTGAAACCAACAACAATTTCAAACCACTGAAGAAGCCAAACAAAGTGACCAGGTTTTGTTCACATATGCACAGTTCCTTGGTGAAAAAGGCAATGCAAAACAAGCTTCCAACATAATCAAGTAAAACACAGTTCCAAAACCTGAAATATAAGTTTTACAAAACCCATCAATCAATTTACTAGATAAAGCATGAATTCACAGAACTCATCATAGAAAAGTATTTTTAATGAAAATAGTTAGAGGACATCAAGAGATTTTAACAGTTAGGGATTATCATGCATGATAGTGTCACTGTAAAATTGAAGAAGACCTCTAGCTGAGCTCACTTCTTCCCTTCTTCTCCATAAAAGATCAAACAACAAAATACTTCTTCCACAATGCCTCATATACTCCGATGAAAAAAATAGATTTGAAACCTCCAAAATAGCCATGTAATGCAGTTTAAACTGCTGGTTCAAAAAACTAGAGCACATGAAGAGAGAAAACGGAGAGCATGCAAAATGAAAAAACCAAAAAACAATCTGTTGGCATGCCTTCCAAAATGGTTTGGGCTCATGAAAAAAATTTCATTAATTGCATTAATTCCATATCTCCCACCTTCCTTCCTTACCACCACCTACAAAGTCTGCGAGTTCCCAATCAAAAATTACATGTGTTTCCCTTTCTAGTGATACTGCCACCTAGGCCTCCACCAACCCAACTAGCCCCTGCCAAATTTGGTAGTCCCACATGTCCTTTCATCCTTATCAACTACATTAATGCCTTAGGAACCATCGCCCTAATACTTGAACCCCTTAGGTTCCCCTTCATGCCATTAGTTTATGGTAGATTACTGCTTAGGTTAGATCTTAGGTAGAATTAAAGTTTATACCTTAGGATATAGCACTAACCACTAACCCCCAACATAGGTCCTTAAAAATTAGGTTAGATAACTCCACATAGGTAAGTAATAAAAATACAATAGCTTTTAGAAACTAGGTTAGATCACTAAATAACCTTGTAGTGTTAGGTTCTAGTTTTTATACCTAACAACCCTTCTAACTCTTTAGTACCAGTTTAGGTTAGAAACAAAATTGTATCAAGTAAAATAGCTTGGGTAGGAATACTTTCACCTAGCTTAGGATTCCGTAAGTCAATCCTCAATAGGGTCTTGGGTATCCCTTATGTCGTGTACAGGCTGCATGCCTATTTTATCAACAATGACCTGTCTTGGTCGATCTTCAAAGACCCAAGCCAAACAACCTACTGAATGGAAGTTCATTCACACAAAAATCAAAGAACTTGTAACAACAAAGTTTATTCCAGTGTGTGCCTTAACTCATGGAATGTCAATTTTACCATTCATTCAATAAAGCATTTTTAAACATTCCTTGATCATTGAAATTGATCCGAGGGTGAGTCAGATAAAAGACAAGTTTACAACTCTTAAACCAGATTGTAAATCACCTACCAAAAGTGAAAAATGGATTCATAGAAGTCATACTAGTTCGATCAAAGGATCTTAAGAGTAGAAAATACTTATCCATATCAAGCATGATTTCCAATAACCAGAAGAACATATCCATATAAGGAAAATCACATATCAACACTTGAATGCAAAGGAGGAAAATAACAACAATCAAGGGTGTTACATGCTTCCCTCCTAAAAGAATCATCGTCCTGATGATTACATCTTTTTAACAATTTACATCAAGGGCAGTCAATTCATTCACTTCTCTTATCCTAAGTCAAATATTTCAAAACCTTATAGTTCCAAAATCAGTATTAAATAACTTTTTATTCAAATAAATTAAATATCTTGCCAAAAATGGCTTACTTAATGTCATAAAGGATAAATTCATATAATTTTATCAGTCAAGAAATTCAATTCTATTCAAATAGAAATGGAAAAGCAGTTTTCATATCCTCTAAATTTTCCCAAGTTACACTCTCCTTGTTAAACTGGTCCCACTGGACCTTACATTGACTTATTTCTCTATTTCTTAAATGTAACTAGAAAGTTTCCAGCACTCAAATGGGCTTAACCATGATTATTCCTAGGTCTTGGACCTGCAAGGAATTCCAATTTAACACATGTGATAAATTTGAAATGTATTTCTTAAGCAAAGAAATATGGAAAACATCATGCATTCGTGACAAAGTAGGTGGTAGTGCTAGACGATAAGCTATAGGGTTGATTACTTCAACTATTTCAAAAGGTCCCACATAACGTGGTGATAACTTGGCAGCCTTGCCAAAAATTATGGAACTCTTTTTCGGTTTAACTCAAGAAAAACCTTTTCTCTAAGTTCGAATTGCCTGTCAACCCGCTTTAAGTCAACGATAACTCTTTTACCTATCTGCTGCTTCTTTCAAGTGTTCATGAATCATTTTAACTTGTTGTTCCATTTCTGTAAGGATTTCAGGTCCAATTACCTCTCTATCCTCAATGCTATCCCAACTAATAGGGGTTCTGCATTTCCTTCCATAAAGTGCCTCAAAAGGTGCCATCTTAAGAGAAGCATGATATGTATTATTGTATGAAAATTCAACTAATGGAAGGTACTCTTCCCACTTATACTACTGATCCATACAATACATCCATAACATATCCTCCAAAACCTGATTTACTCTTTCAGTCTGTCCATCCGTTTCTGGATGATACGCAAAACTGAAATTCAATTTAGTTCCTAGAGATGCGTTAAGTGTTTGCCAAAACCTTGACATCATTCTAGGGTCTCTATCAGATATGATTAATTTAGGTACTCCATGTAATCTAAAAATTTCATGTACAAATCTTTTAGCCAAAATAGGAGAATCATCCTTTAGATTTCTAGCAATAAAATGAGCTAATTTCGTTAGTTTGTAAACTATTACCAAAATAACATCGTGCTTATTTTTTTTTGATTTAGGCAATCCTTGTACAAAATCCATACTTATTGCCTTCCATTTGTATGCGGTATGCTATGAGGATATAATAAACCAGCTATACGCATATGTTCCACTATTACTCATTGAAATTCCGATAATGAGTCACAAAATCTATAACATCTTTTTCATTCCTTTCCGAGAAATATTGTTGTTTTATATCAGCAAGCATTTTTGTAATGCTAGGGTGTCCAGGAAAGGTGAATTATGAAACTCTGTCAACAATTTCTTTCTCAAATCATTAGGTAAGGGTATGTATACTCTATTTTCATATCGTAAGATTCCCTCATTATCAAAGTGAAAACCTTTATACTTTTCATCCTTCGGATCTACAGCAAGCGCTATTTTTACTTGTTGAAAGTAAGAGTTAGATTCCATAACACTTTTTACTTCATCCTTAAACTGAGTTCTTAGTGTTATAAGAGAAGAAATGTGCTTCCTACGACTTAGAGCATCAGCCACTCTATTCTCTTTTCCTTTAATGTAACTTATGTCAAAATCATACTTGAGACAAAAAATCTAACCACCTTCGTTGTCTTACATTTAGATTTGGCTGAGTAAAAATGTACTTCAGTCCAAGATGATTAGTTTTCAACTCAAATGGTTTACCAAGTAGATAATGCCTCCAAACTTGAAGTGCATGAACTATGGAAGCAAGCTCTAAATCATGTGGAGCATAATTCAACTCATGTAACTTAAGTTTTCTACTTTCATAAGCTATGACATGATCATTTTGTAACAAAATACCTCCAAGACCTTCCCCAGATGCATCTGTTACAACCATGAAGTCTCCATTAGGATCAGGTACAGCTAAAATAGGTGTTGAAGTCAACTAACTTTTCAAATTTTTAAAAGTAGATTCACATTTATCATCCCAAACAAATTTCTTATCCTTTTTCTACAATGAAGTTATTGGTGCAGCCACCTTAGAAAAATCCTTAACAAATTTTCTATAATAACTGCAAGGCCCATGAAGCTTCTAACTTCATGTACATTCTTTAGTGTAGGCCACTCGATTATAGCTATAATTTTAGAAGGATCTACAACAATCCCATATTTACTTATAACATGACCCAAATAGTGAACTTCAGTGTCATAGAAAGAACATTTGGACAACTTACCATATAACCATCTTTTTCTCAAAATTTCCAAAACTATTTTCAAGTGTTCATGATGCTCCTCCACACTTTTAGAATATATGAGAATGTCATCCAAGAATACAAGCACAAACTTGTCTAAGTATTCTTGAAATATATTATTCATTAAGTTCATAAAAGCTGCAGGTGCATTCATTAATCCAAAGGGTAAAACCGTGAATTCATAATGTCCATACCTTGTCCTAAAAGTCATTTTATGAATATCCTCTTCCTTAATTCATAACTGATGATATCCAAACCAAAGGTATATCTTAGAATATACCGATGCTCCACACATCTGATCAAATAGATCATCAATTCTAGGAAGTGGGTATCTATTCTTGATTATTGCTTTGTTTAACATCCTATAATCAATGCACAATCTGAGTGTTCCATCCTTCTTTTTCACAAAGATCACTGGTGCTCCCCAAGGTGAAACACTTGGTCTAATCAAAATTTTAGATAATATTTCTTGTAATTGAGCCTTAAGCTCTACTAACTCTGTGGTAGTCATTCGATAAGGTTCTTTAGAAATAGGTTCAGTACCTAGTTTGATTTCGATCGTGAAGTCAAACTCCCTTTTGGGTGGTAATCCTAGTAATTCCTCTGCAAACACATCACTGTAATTTTGTAACAGTGGGTAACATTTCATGAAATCATTTTTTTCTTCCACATATTTAGAAATTTTTACTGCATATAAGGTACAACCCTTATTTTTGGCCTTTTAAAGTTGCATAGCTGACAATTTCCTAATAGAAATTTCTTGTTTTACACCTTGAATCTCTGTTGTTTTCTACAGATCATCTAAACAACTAATATGTTTTTCAAAATAGTCTACCTTTGCTTTATGCTCTACTAACCAATTTACACCTATGACTATATCATAAGATCCCAAAGGTGCTACATAGAGATCAACTTCTGTGGAAAAGCTAGGTAAGTCAAGGACTCTCAAAAGACACATACTAACTATATGAACAAAATTATTACCATAATGTACAGTCCATGATTTATCTATTTTTCTAGCTTTTCTTTTAAGTTTTGAAGCAAGTTTACTAGAAATAAAACATTCAGTAGCTCCCATATCAAATAGAATAGTTACAGGTATGTCAAATAACTTACCAGGAACTTCTATAGGTGTAACTTGCTTTTCAACTTGCTTGTCAGCTACTGCAGCATGTATCTTGTGCTACTGATTATGATCATCCTTCTTCAAAGGACATTGATTCATGTAATGATCTTTGCCACAGTTATAACAGCCTCCTACTGGTCCCTTTTTGGGCTCAGAATTATTTCCAACCTTGTAGTTATCATTCTGACCTCCATAGGGTTTTTGCCCATTATTATTATTCCTGAAAAATTGTTCCATGTATTACCAACAGTCTTATTCATTGTTTTCTTCTTATTATTATCAGTTGGAAACTTACTTTTATTACCAAACTTTTTCCATGGTCCTTTCTTAGGTGCAAGAGAAGCTAAAGAAGAGTTTAGAACTTTCTTCCGTACCTCTTCCTTATGAGCAGAAATAGCCTTTAATTTCTATTCCTGCCTTATGGATTTTTCAAAAACCCCTTCCATAGTGGTTGGGATGTGAACATCAACCTCTCCCCCAATAATGGGATTCAATCCCATGATGAATTTTTGTATCCTGAACTTCTCATTAGTTTGATACTAAGGTACATACTTGAGTAGTTTCGTAAACCGTTCCCAATACTCGGTTACAGTTAACTTCCCTTGAGCTAAGTTCTGAAATTCAATCATTTTATGATCATAATAAAGTTGTGGCAGCCATCATTTCCTAAAATAACCTTTAAATTGATCCCAAGTGATGTTAGTTTCATCAATGTTTAGCTCAACCTTACAACTGATCCCACCATGAAGATGCTTCATGGGAAAGTTGATATGCTCCCCAAATAGCTTTGGTCTCTTCTGAGAAGTTCCTTATTGCAAAGTACTTCTCCATCTCACTGAGCCAATTCTTAGCTCCATCACCTAATGTGGTGCCATCAAACTTAGGTGGAATTATCCTTTTATATCATTAGTGAGTTCAGCAGCCAACCTAGCCTTTTTATTTTCTGGCTGGTTAGGCACATTCACATTGTTATTATCAACACCCATATTGGGGTTGTCCTCAGGAGGTGGCTGATTGTTATTACCATCTTCTTCTTCCTCCTCATTACCCATCACTTTTTGCTCGAGCACAGTCAATCGATCTCTTGTGTCCAATAGGGCAGCAAGGATCTCATCAAGTTTTTGGGTTGTTGCTTGCTCCTTCCTCAGGTGGAGCATTGTTCGTAATGTTTCCTCTTGTTCTAACCATTTTTTATTACAAGAAAATTCAAGTTTTTATTAGATTATGGACACAATAGGTCCAAGATCTACAACCTTCAGCTCTGATACCAAGATGTAACATTCCCATTTTAAGACTTTAGAAACAAGGGAATTTTTTTTTGAGTAATGTTCCCTATTCTAAATATGTAATTTAGAACACACATTCCAAAACAACCATTCTTATAATAGATAACCATATGCAGCTGTAATGACTCAGTAACCTACCGATCTATTCATTTCATGACTCGGTAAACTACCGATCTATTCATGTTTAACACTAAGTATTGAATACTTTTCTGTATACTACGTATACTTGGTTCTCTTACCTTGTTTTGGGTATTGAGTGATCTATCTAAGGAACCTAACTAAATATTTGTTACCAATATTCATCTGCATCACGATCCTTAGACTAGGTGACATAAGACAATACAACCAGCAGCTTGCGATACTTTGGCCAAAGTTTTCTAACATACTATTCATATTACTTATTCCTTGACGGCATACTCATCAATCTGGAATACGTCCTTCACCCCACTCTATTGTTATCTAGAATGTCCTCTATTGACTTCATCAGTCCTCTTGCCCAAGGTTTATCCCTAGTTCTGGTTAACATCATAGGTTATGATAGGAAGGAGCTCCCAAAGACTTAGGATAGATTGGCATACTAGGTCAACCTAAGTCAACCCCATGTGCCAAGATACCCTGAGTCCTAGAGGGCTACTTCGTATCATAACTACGCTACTACCCAGTCTAGGAGAGAAACTAAGTTCAAGTCCAAAAGTGTGTAGATCTAGACGATCAATGCAGAAGGGTGTTGCCACATGTCAACTACAATGATGTATCCTCGAGAAGATCCTAATATTCTTAAAGGTATAACTATGCAATGTCAACATGCCAACATCCTACAAAACAACCTTGTCAAGATATACATACCCTTAGGAGATTATTAAAGTTAATTAATTTGGATTCCTAAAGGTAGATTTCAGCAACCCTACCCAGACTCTAATCCAACTCTCCCTAAGTTCTTTTCCAATCAGGTTCTATTAACCCTTGCAGAACTTCCTTAAATTAAGATTTCTTTCGATGTTTGCTAATGTTGGCTGAACAAACAACCACCAAGAATTAAGGACAACAACCTCTTAAGTTTCATTCAATGTGATTTAACTATTCAAGGAAGTGTAACAACCACCGAGGTTGTAACTTAGTAGACTTTATTAAATGAAGTCTAATGATTATATTCATATATTCCTTCTTGTTTACTTTTTCTTAAGAGAGGAAGAGTCTTCCTCTTCGTAGTTAAGTTCTTAGGACTTACACACCCTTTATATCCTTTATAAATTCTATAGAGTTCATTGTAAGTTCATCACACGTTACTTTAATAATATGAATTGTTTAGATAAGAACATTGATTATCTGTAACTTATTTAGTTGCTTCACGTTTAGGGATAATACTCTAATTCCCTTTTTCCTACTTATCCAAGAACACTCATTGAAACATATAAATAACATGAAGAACATCAACAAAATAGGATTCCATTTCTTTTGCAAAAGTACAAGATAATTTACATAATCCATGCAAGTAAATTCTCATTCTACATTTCCTTTTCAAAACTTATACATTTACAACTTATGCATTTCAGACATACTGCATGACAACAACCTTCATTCAAAAGAAAATAACTTTTCTTTTCAATACAACTTAAGAATAGATTAGAATTCTTCACAAGAACCAACTTAGATCAGCCAATGCATCATATAAGTTTTTGCCTTCTTTTATCACTTACAAAGTCCATCTACAAAAATTGCTAGCATGGGTCAGTTCAATGAACTGAGCATGATAAGCACTAAGCCTTAAAATGAAGTGCATTCCACTAATTGTTCCAATAAAACAACCCTACTTTAATGAACAACAAGTAATTCATACTCCCTCAACATAAGTAATATCAATAAAAAGAAGAGCAATACTAAACATGTTTAACAAAAGAAGAACAAAATATAATCTATATTACTTGTCCTATAAATTAAAGTATAATTGATTCCATCAATTATCTTTACCAAACAACAAAACATAACATATCACTGTTTCCAATCTACCAAATATAATACAACTCATATCTTTACTATAAGATACAAAAGTATTTACAGCATATTCCCTCTTGGATGATTCATCTCACTTTCAAGTAAGGAAGAAAAGAAAGCATTCCATTTTCCAAAGTACATAATCATCAGCAAGGCTGAAATAGGTGTATATCATGATTTAAATAGTTCCTTTAAAGTAACTCTACTTTAAAATTTAACAATTTAAGGTATTCATCAAACAGATTCATATGAAAGAAATCCAAGGAGAAGTGATGGATTAACAGTCAACAACAAGTTACAATTTCATTTTCCAACCTAACTTCCATCGAAAATTGTAATAATGGAGTTCATACATAGTCTAAGGATACTAAGTTTCACAGTGTATTCTATCAAAGACTTAACAATCTTTTATTGGACCAGAATAGCCTGAAGAGAGCACACTAGCATTTTTCCTTCATAGAACACTTTACCATCTAACAGTGAAGTTCCATCAATCCTTTCCATTACTATTCTCTTTTTAAACTTGATGATAAAATAGTGAAGTTCAAACACAGTCCGCAATGGATTTGAATCACAATTAAACTTTCAAGACCTAACATTCATTTACTAGACTCAACAAGAGGTAAGAAGTCTGAGTAGATGCTGAACACTCAAAACTTTCCAATAGTTCAGGTAAAATAGAACTATCTCAACAATATATCACTATAAGAACTACAGGTTGAGATTCCAAATAAAAGACATCCAACAAGCTGTTTCCAATCAATATCTTTAAGAGTTTATCTAATCAACCTACTAAGCCATGCTTCCAGTTTTCTCTTACATATGTAGTTTATTAAAAAGATTCTAATCTAGAACCACACCATCCAGTAATAAACTCCTTTTAAAAGACAAGATCAAACAAATAGTACATTCAGTCAAAGACTCGAATACAAATCCGAACACAATGTACAACATAAGCTCCCAAAAAGGGTCAAATCATTCAAATGCTTTCAACCAAGTTTGGGTAACAACATGTTCCCTCCCTAGTTTATAAAATAATCAAAAGATTATAATATCTGAACCAACACGTCATTCAGGTTACCTTTTAAAATTACAAACACCAAGTAACAAAACAATTGTATAGGGATGTATCACAATATCACAATCACAAATCCCTAAATACACTAGCATCGTAAAGCTAGATCGAGTAAGAAGAAACTTCTTATAAAATAGTTCATTCTACAAACAACTAGCTTCCATTTCAGTTAGGATCCTTTCAAACCCAGTTTCCCATACTGAATGTAAGATACTTAACAGAGTCTCAGTCCAAATGACTACAAAACATGAAAGTTGGGTTCATAACAAACCTACAGTAATAGTTAAATAGTCACAAAGAAATAGTTCACAAGCACCATGCCTTAAGCGGCTTCAAACATAGTACAAATTATCAAAGATAACAAACCCAAGTTTCAAGTTCGATATTGTTCCAAAAACAATCAAGTTTGCATAGGATGAAACACAAAACTAAACCATATACGGTTTCTCCAGTGCATGCAAGTTTCAATAACAGTCAATGTTTCTCGCAAGAAGAAATACAAAACTAAACCATATACTAGGCTTATCCACAGTGCATGAATTTCAATAATAGTCAATGCTTTTTGCAAGAAGAAATACAAAACTAAACCATATACGGTTTTTCTTGTGCATGCAAACTTTGCAACAGTCAAAGTTTCCACAAGGTGATACAAAACAAGCCATTTACGGATTTATTCACAGTCTAATTAACCATGAAATAAAATGCTAACATCATAGAGAAAATAATCTCTACAACGGTTCCATCCACCGAAACAAGTTTCCAATCAAATAGCTCGAACCAGTTTGTGAGTTTCCATAAGTACTAGAGTTGCTTACCAGCTTGGGTATATAAAACACAACAGTTTGCAAAACTAAACTCAACAAATACAGACATATTTCTGTAACAATTAAAGACCGCAAAAGAAGTCAAAACCAACAACAATTTCAAACCACTGAAGAAGTCAAACAAAGTGACCAGGTTTTATTCTCATATGTATAGTTCCTTGGCGAAAAAGGCAATGCAAAACAAGCTTCCAACAGAATCAAGTAAACCACAGTTCAAAACCCGAAATACAATATTTACAAAACCCATCAATCAATTTACTAGATAAAGCATGAATGCACAAACTCATTAGAGAAAATTTGTTTTAATGAAAACAGTTAGAGGAGGGCTAGTTAGGGCCTATCATCCTTGATAGTGTTGCTGTAAAATCAAAGAAGACCTCTAGCTGAGCTCGCTTCTTCCCTTCTTCTACATGAAAGATCAAACAACAAATTACTTCTTCCATAATGCCTCATATACTCTCCAGGAAACAAAAATAGATTTGAAACCTTCAAAATAGCCATGCAGTGTATTTTAAACTCGCTGGTTCGCAAAACCAGAGCACATTAAGAGAGAAAAATGGAGAGCATGCAAAATGAAACAATAAAAAAAAATCTGCTGGCATGCCTTCCAAAGAGCTTCGGGCTTGTGAAACAAATTTCATTAATTACATTAATTCCATATCTCCCACCTAATCTTCCTTGCCACCACCTGCCAAGTCTAGTGAGTTCCCAATAAAAAATAACATGCGTTTCCATTTCTAGTGATACTGCCACCTAGGCCTCCGCCAACCCAACTAGCCCCTACCAAAGTTGGTAGTCCCGCATGTCCTTTCATCCTTATCAACAACATTAATGCCTTAGGAACCATCGCCCAATACTTGCGACCCCTTAGGTTCCCCTTCATGCCATTAGTTTAGGGTAGATTACTGGCTTAGGTTAGATCTTAGGTAGAATTAAAGTTTATACCTTAGGATATAACACTAACCACTAACCCCCAACATAGGTCCTTAGCAATTAGGTTAGATAACTCCACATAGGTAAGTAATAAAAATACAATAGATTTTAGAAACTAGGTTAGATCACTAAATAACCTTGTAGTGTTAGGTTCTAGTTTTTATACCTAACAACCCTTCTAACTCTTTAGTACCAGTTTAGGTTAGAAACAAAATTATATCAAGTAACATAGCTTGGGTAGGAATACTTTCACCTAGCTTAGGATTCTGTAAGTCAATCCTCAATAGGGTCCTGGGTATCCCTTATGCCATGTATAGGCTGCATGCCTATTTTATCAGCAATGACCTGTCTTGGTCGATCTTCAAAGACCCAAGCCAAACAACCTACTGAATGGAAGTTTACTCACACAAAAATCAAAGAACTTGCAACAACAAAGTTCAGTCCAGCAGTGTGCCTTAACTCATGGAATGTCGATTTTACCATTCATTCAATAGAGTATTTTTAAACATTCCTTGGATCACTGAAATTGATCTAAGGGTGAGTCAGATAAAAAGAAAATTTTACAACTCTTGAACCAGATTGCAAATCACCTACCGAAGTGAAAAATGGTTTCGAGAATTCATACCATTCGATCAAAGGATCTTAAGAGTAGAAAATAATTATCCATATCAAGCATGATTTCCAATAACCAAGAACATATCCATATAAGGAAAATCACATATCAACACTTGAATGAAAAGGAGGAAAATAACAATAGTCATGGGTGTTACAGATCGATGAAACATAACTTGAATGGTGTTATTTTTCTTGCTAAATTTGGCTCTAAAAACACTAAGAAGATTGTTTAAGAATCTTGATTTCAACTTTGGTATGAGAAGCAAGATGATGTATTATGAAGATCAAAACATGTCTCAAGGATAAAATAATAATGTGTTTCCTTCATGTTTACCGATGATGCTTATCCAAGGGGAGCTTGTCGACAAGTAAATATCGCTTTCTCATGTTTTCTTGTCCTTAATTATCATTGGTTCATGTCAAGTGGTCAAGATCCCTTTGTCAATGATGTCAAAGGGGAGAGATACAGAGTATGCAACCAGAAACTAGGTATGAAAGTGTTTTCCATCAAATCTTATAGGTTTCTGAGTAGGTTTCCATCAATGAAAAAGGGGGAGTTTTTTGAACCCTGGTCATTGGTGTTGTCATTGATGTTAAGTGGCATTGATGGAAAAGTAGTGAAAAGTGAAGTGAGACCTTGTAAGGAAGTTTAAGTTGATCTCATTACACTTCGAGGATTGGTTGGTCGTGCAATGATCCGGTGGAAACATGGAAATGGTAGGAATGGATGGTTTAGATGGGGTAAAATTTTGGTATGATTGTGTAAGAACAATATCAAGCTTCTACAGTGAATATTAGGTCAGTTGATGAAAGTATCAGTTCAAACTAGCCCATTTAGGTCTATTTCTTGAGCTTGATGAGGTGTGAAAGTATGCCATAGATCATGACAAGACCATGAGAGCATGGAAGTAGCCTAGTAATGTTTTCTAGGTCACGTTTGAGCAAAAAAACTCTTGGTTTAGGTTCTGAAGTAAAAATTCAATAGTCAACCAAAATTTCTCTTGAAGAACCCAATTGTTCTTACATGCAAATAGGATTGGTCAAAGATTAAAAGAAAAAAATATGACTAACCAACACATGGAAGGTGTAGAGGCATTTTCTACAATTCTTCATGTCAAATTTCATTAGATTATTTAATGGATATTTTGAGTTATTCAAGTTTTTCTAAAACAACCTTCTTGGAAAATGCATTTTGAGGCCTCTCGGCTTCTTAGGTGTCAAGAAAAATTATAGATCCTTCTTTGGATAAATCATAGAAGGAATTTTTTTATTTGATTCTAATCCTGAGATGGTTCAAAATGTCTCAAGTCATTTGGACATGTTTTTGAAAAGATATGAGCATTTTAGTGAAGTTATTTTTCTCTCTCTAGACTATGTCTGAATCGATGGAAGAAAAAAGGTGCAATTGATTTAAAAATTCTTTCTTGATCACTTCTAAAGATCTTATCAATGCATTTATGATGTTTCCAAAACTCATATGGCATTTGAAATGTCAAAACCTCATGAAGTGGCATGTTGTAGTTTAGGTCTTGAACCTATTCTTAATTATTTCTCCTAGTACAACCTGGAACAAGACTTCAAAAGTGGAGAAGTGGTTGTAATAAGGGCTCAGACCATCTTCACAAGTTATTTTCAAAAAAATTGATTAGTAAAAGTGGTTTCTAGGTTAAGATCAAGCTGTTTTTGTTTGTTGATAGGATTCTTTAAGGTGAGTTCTTTGCAAATGCACATCAAAGCAATGAAAGGTAGTGTTTCATTGTTTTTTGAGTGATCTTAGGTTGTATATATCACCTATGGAAGATATTAATTCCCTTAATTTCATAAACAATTCTCAAGAGGTGGAAAATAAGAATGAAATGTCACCAAAATCAAGAGTTCTTGCGTCTTACCAATCTATACCCCGAAATTTTGATTTCTAGAAGCATATTATGATGTTTCAAGCCTATAAAGTATTTTAGATAGATGGAGATTACTTATATAGAGTCATAAGAAGAAAAATATTTTGTTTTCATCATGATTTGGGAAATAAATTGATTTAGGGCTTTACTATGTGAATACCCCGATTTGGGGTTTTATCAAAACAATTTTAATTGAATAGTTCAATTCCACCCTCAAAACTTGTGAAATTTCATACACGACTCTATGAAAGACATATGCAGCTATTGCAAAAATAATCTTGAGGTTTCTCTAAGAGGAAAATGAGTTTATGTTTGCAGAAGTTTAAAAACCCACGCAGAGTGACAGTTATGACAAAGATAGAGACTGTTTGATCATTTAAAAGACATTTCATGAACTGGATCTCATTCTTCTTGTTGATTCAAAGTTTTCGGGGTCAAACATGTCTTGAAAAACAATGTGGTCATTAAAATGCATGGTTTCCTCCATTGTTACTGTGACAGTTGCTCATGCAAGTTGTGCAAAATATATTGTGACAATATGAGTGATAGTTGTGTGCTTAATTCACTTTGTTCAAGACTCTTGAAGAAGTTGTTGAGTCATTCTTGGACTCAATCTTGTCAAATGTCCTCCTAGATCAAGTGAGAAGAGGAAAAGACACTCAGTTGTCTCTTTCAAACAAAACTTGAATGTGATTTCACCCTGAACATGAAGAGTCATGTACTCAATGCTTTGAAGGGAAGTTGAAGAGTTATTTGTCTTGGTGCAACTCGAAGTCTTGAAGGAAAAATTAAAGGTTTCACATGTTGACAATAATGTTGAAATAGGACTCTCAAGGAAAATTGAAAAAGTCTTGCATAGGAATCCAAGTTGATGGAAGTTGAAGAGGTGTGACTTTTGAGCTCGAGTCAAGGCTAACAAGGGCAGTTGAAGAGTTGAAAGTAGGTTGAGACAAATAGTTCTAAGTATGAGGTATGATGTGTGGAACTAGTGGGATATACTAAGAAAGTGAAGGATTTCTTGAGGTTGAGATATTAAACTGAAAAATAGACATCCAATGTTATGGGATGAACTTTACATAATATGTGTGGGTGAATGAAAAATATAAAGAAGAATTACATTCATAAGTAGATGTATGGAAACAAAAGTAAATTGTGTTGATGAATGGTAGAGATGTAACCTAAAATAATGCAAATATAACTGAATAGAGAAGAAGTCTACAAGCCTATGCACAAAAAAATTAAAGACATATAACAAGGTCGAGACATGATAGCTCGAACAAGGCCTACTAAGTGAATGATCATCAGATAACAATTAAGAGAAAAGATAGAAAAATAGATCATAGAGATAGATTAAATAATAAAGATGATGGTGAGTGTTTGTAGAGAGTTATAAGAGAAATTTTAATTTTTAGGTGACTGATAGACAAGATCAAAATCAAAGAAATAGGTGAATGTGAATTTTTGAATGATTTGAGCTAGAAATGTGATCATAATCAATTGAACAAGCAAAATGTGCTACATGATCAAATTGAACATTTTTATTGTACTTTTTCCTAAGTGGGTGCTTGGGTTGTAGGGGTATGAGCTCCTTATAAGATGTAGCTTGCTAAACCAGCTGAGTGGGTTCTTGGCAACCTTCTAGTGGATGATAGAAAGGATTTGGAAGTAGGTGCTAAAAAAAATTGAAATAATTGTAAACAGGAATTGGTGTTCCTTAGAAAAACTTTGATTTCAAGTGGGTTTTCTCCCTCTAAGGGTTTCCCACTATAAATTTAGTGTCTTGTGTACTTTTCCTCTTGCATGCACTATAATTTTTCATGGTTTAACCTATTGTTTCTAGCCAATCAATTTTAAAGGTTAAAATATTGATCTACATTGATAAACCCCCTCTCGGTGCTTGTGATATCAAACAAAGAATATCTCATGTCTCTCCAAAGGTAGTATGATGGAATACTAGGTGTAATTTTACATGGTGATTCTATAGTGGGTTTATAGTCTCTTACGTATTTATAAATTCTTACAAGTCATACATAACTATGTTAAGGTGTTGTGAACAAGAAAATGTCACGAGAGGCTCACAAAAGTAACTAGTTGTCGAATCAAAAGCTATTATAAGTACTATATGAAGTCTAGTGAAGTTGTACAAGGTTAATGAGGAACCAAAATCTACTAGAGATATGTTGAAAACTAAAGGTGGCCTCCATCATTTGGAGTTGATAAATTTACACTCACGGATATATTACAAATACTTATTGTGATTGAAATGGTATTTTTTTATTGTATCATGGTTATCTAAATTTGTAAAAGACCTATTAGTCTCAATAAGAACAAGTATGAATCTGCAGTGCCTCTCTCTCTCTCTCAAAAGGGAAGAACATGAAACATGAAGTAAGCTATAGGATCCTGAAAATACTATGACCAATGGAAGCAAATTTGTATGTGACATGAATGATGACAAGCTCCTTATGAAGGTTTGAGATCTGTGTTGCTTCCATGTACTACGTGAAGGTTAAGTTTATTTGAAAATCAGTAACAATGTGGTAAATTCTTGTCTCAAATAGGTTTATAAAGTATCTTGTGGTGGTGAAGAGTTGGGTAATTCTTTCTAAGAGTTTCTAGGAAATTGAGGAGGTATTGTGCATTCTCGAATGGTTATTACACTAAAATAGAGCCCTAACTAGTTTGTATTAGGAGAAAATTGATGACCTAGAGTTTTCCTGATATCTCTATTTGATATCCAACTAAATAATGTGCTTTGATGGTAATAATACAAAGCTACAGGTATTTTTCAAATATCAAAGGCAGGGGGACTCATGTTTGACCATGAAATAAGTACCATAGATGTTGAAAAGTTCTAAAATGGCAAGATTCAATACCTTGTTGATAAGTACTATTATAGGTTTGAAGAAGAGAGTCCGAGAAGGTCGGTAAATTTTAGTATGATTCATAATATGGTATGAGAAAGATGTCTAACACAAGGGAGATTCCCTGTCTTCAAATCATGTGAACAAGATGACAAGAAACTAGTTGAAGGTATGCTGATACATTCATATGATAAAGAAAGCTTTAATTGTATGCAAAGAAGTCAAAGATCACTAAGATGTTGTTTAAGGGATGTGAAATTCTTTTCAAACTAGATTTTACCACTCTTGTGCAAGGTATGAGATTAATTTTTTTGATTTCAAGTAGAGATGGCTAGTAAATGTCTAGGGGAGACTTGAAAGTGCTAGATAAGAAGATTGGTGACTTCTAATGGGTTGAGGAGTTTGGTCAAATTGTACTGAAATTATTGTTCAAGGAAAACAAGCCTAAACATGGTTTTGATAGAGTTAAAGGTAGATTTAATATCAATGTGCATTGGTTAGACCTTGATGAAGATATTATAGCATGATTGAAGAAAAATGGGAATATCATGCTTAGAGGGAGATTTTTAGGTCTAAGAGGATCACCATTTGTTATTGAAGGAGTCAAAGATGGAGATATTTCAGTCCCAAGGGGAAATATTGAGTCATGTAAGTCATGTTTTGCATTTTTTCCATTATTTTTAATATTTTTTTCATCATTTTTCATAGATGGAAAAGGGGTAGAGATACATCGAAACATGGAGTTGAAGTCATGTGATTGTTTTTCTTATTTGTTTCCATCAATGTTTCTCAATGATAGTTGCCATAAATGACAAAGGGGAGATTGTTAGTCATTGTGGGTTTAGTGTTTTCATTGATGTCAAATCCCATTGATTGAAAAGTGTGTCATAGTGATGTATGAGTCTCCGTATGTGTTAAATTTGCAAGCTACCCTTCTTTGGGAGGGCCATAATTTTTTTGTAAAATTCTTTTCCTTTCTCATTCTTTAGATTTTGTAAAAATTCTTTGAAATTTTACCTCACCAACCGAAAATTGGATTTCAGATTTTGGGTTTCTACTTGTGTTTTGTTCCAATAAATTAAGGAGTACTTTGAAGTCTAAAGTGCAAAATTCGACTCAAGGTTTTGAGTTCAAAATTTGGAATTTTTATCCCCTTTTCACGAAAATATTTCAAAGAGTAATGATTTCTAAAAATATGAAGTTCTAAAATTTAAGAACTTCATACTTTTGGGTTTCATAGTTTTAAGTGGGTTTTGTTGGAAAGATGGAGAAGGAATTCCAAAGTACAAAGTTCCAAAATTTCAAAAATTCAAATTTTCAGACTTTGGAAATTCAAAGATCATGTTAAAACGATTTGAGCAGAAATATTGGTCTCCGATCTCTGATTGATTAATGATTCAACAACCTCACATGTGTCGGTGATATGGTATTAAATTTTATTTTACCTATATAAACCCAAGTTTTTACCTATCATCTTTACCCAAAGAAATGTACTCTGACACTCTAAATTTTACTGAGATCTTCACCGTACTTCCCAAGACATATTTTCAAGGTAAATTTTTATGTTTATTCATTTTTGGGGTAAGTTTTGTTTAGTTTTAATTTCTTCACTGTGCCCTAAGGGTTTGTTTTATTTTTATTTGTTCTTTGATTTCTTTTTTTTCCAGAAAATATTATTTTCTTGATCACTGACATGGCTTCCATCATGATTGTGTTATTCACCTTAAAACCTATAGATGATAAATTATTTACAATAGGGGTAATGATTTTTTATTTGGCTCAGGAACCATGTTCGCACTCAGAGATTCAAATTTCACCAATTCAATCACCAGGGTTTCACCCGTTTCGGAACTATTATTCATTTTTTACATCCCTGCAAAATGGATAACTTCATAGGTCAAAGTACTTATAGTTGATGGGGAAATGAATGCTTTAAAACATTCAGGGGTAGGTCATGTTTTAGCTTAGTTGAGTTGATCTTAACTCATGACAAGTCGGGCTCGTTGCGGTAAATGGTGGAGTTCACGGTCGGGCTCATTAAAGAATTAACAAATTTCAACAAGTTGGATGGCCTCATGGTTGGACGCGGTGAGTTGGATGGCTAGGTTAGACGGTTGGGTTAGAAGGTGGTTGGATAGTGGTTAGATGCCTAGGGGTTGGTAAGTTGGGTTGGTTGACTGAATTTTTGGCACCACGATGATAGGCTCAAGGTTGGATGACATCCAACCCTCCTAGTTAGATGACTAGTTTGATGATAGAATTAGATAAACTGATCGGTGAAGTGGCTTGGCGGGTTTAGTGTTCAACATGGTGGAAGATGGTCATCGAACCGAGTTGGATAGCATAAGGCGGGGCATTTATCGTCCAACCCCTCAAGTTGAATGGTAAAGAGAGATGACCATCCAACCCCCTTTATCGGATGGCTAGGTTGGATGGATCCCAAGTTGGACAGATGTCCAACTTGTGATGAATGGCCCATTAGTTGGGTAGCCATCTAATCCCTTGTATGGAAAATATATGGATGGCCATCCAATCCCCTTAGTTTGACGACCGACGTAGGATGTACAACCGATGAATGGACGGGCCATACATATATATTAGGAGGTTAGATGGGTGACATGGTTAGATGGGTCATTCGCTGATGTGGGCATACAATCATAATTTGGATGGATTGTCACAAATATAGTCATGTGGAATGAAGATAGAAGCTTTTCTAACCCTAGGGTTAGATGGGTTGTAAGAAATTAAACCACCGATACGTCGGTTTTCGGGTTGTGCGGACCGGTGCGGTTTGATGACATCCAACTTGGTTGAATGATCCACGGTCTTGAAAAAGAGCAGCTCATGTTGGATGGCTAATGGATCATAGGCAAGGGAAAACATGAAAATAAATCTCAACTACCGTGCCGTAACATTTAATGCTACATTTCATAATATTTAATGCTTCCTATTGGGAATTTAAGCATGAAAAGACAACTCAATAACCAGGATGTGATGTGAAAATAATTAATGGTGGTGGTTCCAATTGGCTAACTACCTCTCAGAATTTAATTCAGAAATGAGGGAAAAATTAGGACACATGCTATAAATTGTAATCAACCCCATCATTTTTTGGGGGATATTTTCGAGAATTTGCATAAGCAACTTTGCCAAAAAAAAAAAATTAGAATTGTTTTTGTGAGCTGTAAACCTCAAATCTAAGAATTTTGTCAATTATTATTGCCTCACATTATAATAGATTGTGCATCATTTTAATCCATAAAATTGATGTTTTTCATCCTTTTAACCCTTTCTTCAATTATATTGTATTCCTTTTCTTTTCCATTATATTTGTAGGTATCTTGTGGATGTTTTGTTCTTTGCAGGGCCTAAATCTATTGTGTTCTATAAAAATGGAGACTTGAGTGTGGTTTTAGACTATGGTACCTCTGTCTACCCTCTCTTACCTCATTTCGCCCCTGTTTTCACTCACTAGGAATCTCTCCACCCCTTTTCTTGGTGTTATCACCCTCCCTAGCTTAGGATTTACATTTCATGCATTTCTCTCTCTTCCCTGGTCACTTAGAAGTCTAGGTTAGCTATAGGATAGTCACATTTTTTTTTCTAGGAGTAGTGTTGGCATTAGGGTTAGGTAGAGGAACCAACCTTTTCGGAGGTCTGTTTCACTAACATGGGTCCCACACCTTTAGACATGCCCATTATAGTCAAGACGTAGGGTTTTGTATTGAAAAAATCCTAAGGTTCTACTTTTCTAACCTAACAGAACTTCAGGGATCCCTTATTGTTCAAACATTTTAGAGTTGAGGTGACTTTGGATTTCATAAGTTTATTTACATAAGAACTTCATAATTCTTCATTTTGGGGTCGCGGAAGATTGTAGTTTTAGATTTCAGAAGTTTTTGATTTTGGACTTTCACAATTCAAAATTTTGGAAGTCTACTTCTTTCAGATTTTTTGGTGTCGTCACTTGAGAATTCAACTTTTCGAGACCTTTCCAAGTTTCTTGTAGCATTTAAAGTATGAAATTTTGAGCTTATGACTTTGGACTTTGGGAATTCTGGGAGGGTCTTTTGCATATTGTTTCTCAGGTGTATACACAAGCTCTGAATTCTAAATTTTGTAAATTTTCAAACAAGCTAATGTTTGCTTCTTCTTCAAAAGGAAAGGACAAGATGAAGTATACCTATTTGGGGTGTCTCCTTTCTCCGCATATCTTTAGAATTAGAAAATATCAAAGATGCTTGATATCGGACACGTAGATATGGATGAGTTTTGGCAAAGGGTTAAGGCCCCAAACAAGAAGCCTTGGATGCAAGAAATTTATGATAGTGGGATTCCTCTTACAGTTGCTTTTCTATCATCTGTACAATGTCCCAAGTTTGTGCTAGCCGTAACCTCACACTTTGACAAGGCCACCCACTCAGTGAGATGATGATGATAATGTTGTAATCAAATTGGATAGTGATTTATTTGAGGATATTTTTCAATTTCTGATGTAGAGGGTATGCAGATATTTTCCCGAATCCACAATTTAGAATTGGGTAGCGGAGATTTTTTTTTACTAAGGTCGATGCCAAGATTTTCTTGGCTAAAACTAAAGGCACAATGTCAAATATTCCTAAGACACTTCCCTATTTATATTTCATTCAAGAGGTGAACGATATAATTACACTATTGAGTAATGTTTCATGTTTTCCTGTGGCTAGAGAGTTTTAAGAGTGGGTGTTTATGTATATATCCATGATTAAGAAGAAAAAAGAGTTTATTTAGTGGGGTGAGAATATCAGCAATTTGATATGTTTCCAATTAGAAGATGTGCTGACCTTGAAGAACTTATTTATGACTTCTTATCTATTTTATGCGATGCAATGAGAGAATACCCAGGATTGGATCCAAAAGGAGTCGAATCTCTGTTCAAATACACAAATATTACCCATGGATTACTATGGAAGAGGGTTCTAAACACTTCAGGAGAGTGAATGATTCCTTCTTCATTGTTCTATTGTATTGTTTTGATAAGGATTTTTATAATCAAATAATTTCAGATGAAGCTTGGTAGGAAGTGTGGGAGTGGGGAGGAATTTATCTTTAGTTTTTGACATTTAGGTACATTAGAGTGTCGGGGTTTACAAGAGTTGTAACATCCTCATTTTTAGAATTTAGAAACAAGGGATTTTTTTGGTATAATGTTGTTTGTTCTAAATTTGTACAATTTAGAACACGCTTTCCAATGCCAATCCATCTCTTAATAGAAAACCATATGCAGCTATAAATGACTCGGCGGAACACTGATCTCTCATTCCATGACTCGGTATTGACCAATCTCTCATGTTAACATAGTAATGTGTATACTATGTATACTTTGTTCCTTTACCCTTTTAGGGGTACCCAAGTGTTCTGTCTAAGAATCCTATCTAAATATTTGTTACCGATATTCATCTAAAATCCTACATCTTAGACTAGGTGACATAGGAAAATGCAACCAACAGCTTCTAATACTTTGGAAAAAGTCTTTAAACATTTTAATCATGTTTACAATCCTATATGGTATGCTCATCGAAAGGAATATGTCCCTCACCACACTTGTTCTGTGTTCTAGAATGGTATTTCCCGACATCTGTCAATTTAATCTGATTCAAGGGTTCACACTAGACAAGGGAATAACATGCACTAGTGTGGAAGACTACTCATGGTGACTAAGGATACTTAGACATACTCAATCGACTTTCATCGATTGAGTGTGTCTAGCTACCCTAAGTTAACATGAGTTGACCTCGACACTATATCATGTTTTAATCCTTGTTTAGGATGGAACCACGATTCAGTCATCCACTTATGTTAATCAAGTTAATCGAACTAAGTGGGGTGTTGAGGCATAATAGGATGCATCATAGTATCCTTGTAATGACCCCTATCATTATGAAGTTACTATGCCGCAACTTCTATGTTCCAACATCCAACTGATTTTCCTCAACTGGACTAACATACTTAAGATTATAATTTTACTAACCCAATTAATCATTATCTTAAAGATTAATGATAACAACACTTTAAGAGTCAACTAAGCATCTTTTAACCTAAATAGGTTACAAGGTGTAAATTACACAAGAGGTAGGTATGCAGATAAAATTTTATTTCCTAACCATTCCAAATACATGTTTAAGTTTATCTTAAACGTATCATCTTATATCATATAACGACATGATTGATCTCAATGTTATGAAGGTGTGTTCATTAGATCTTTTCTTACTTTAGTTTTAGCTTAAAACAAGCTTATTTAAAAATTTTACTTTAGACTTCATAATGTTGAAGTCTAAATCCTTTTAGTTCCCTTTTTAAGCATCCATATTAGATTAAAGAAATCTTCCTAAGGAAAAATACAAATCAACCATCCTCATAATCTATACTTAAAAAGATCTTCAATAAATTTCTTTGATTAATTACAAGGAAAATATCCTTTTTCCTTTATCAAGGACTAATGTCCAATTATGAAAATAGATCACATATGTTTTAATACAACAAATAATTCATAAACATATATATAATTCAATCATAATCCCTTTCTACTATTTTAAGGATCTACTCAAGAGTATAAACTCTTAGTTGTGCTCTTTTACATGTAAATAAACCAACTAATATTTCAGATCCTTAATCCAATAGTCTTATATATCATAAAACTATGAAGTTTCTTAATCCCATACCTCATAAATACTTAAACTACCCCCTTTAAGCATGATATTACTCTATAATATATCACAATTTATGCCAATTAAAGTATCACAATAAAATAATAATCAACAATCATCAAGCCATTCATTTATCAAAAAGGGAGTGATCCACTCACTAAACTTAGGAATATTTCAGGGATTACAAAATGTCATTTCAACAAATATAAAAATAGTTTATTTACATCTTATTTTTCCGACAAAAGTACATTTCAAGTAATGTCTCTACATAATCATCATAATAAAGAGACAATTTCTTTAGTAAAATAGATGTAACTTCCTATATGTCTTTCTCCTTTCATCTTTTACAAAATCCATCTGCAAAATTATTAGCATGATTCAGTTCATATGAACTGAGCATGATAAGCGCTATAACATTAAAACATTATGCTTTTATCTAACTGTTTCATAAAAGGAACCCTACTATTTATGAAACAATTCCGAAATCACAAAATAAGATTAACAAAAAGAATTTCCCAAAATATTACAAACCAAGAAGGAGAGAGAAATATTATGAAATCTATAAGTAATGTATAAGCAAGAACTAATTAAATCATCATAATTAATCCTATCTCCACATCCATATGAGCTCATTACAACATGATAGAAATCAAACAACAATATCTAAGATGGGAGAAATTCATATTTCCAAACCTAATCTTATCTTCTCAATCAAGTTTCCAACTTAAGTTCCTTAACTCAACCTATTTTGAATTTTCAAGAAGAAGTACAAAGATATACAAAATTACCTTTCTGTAATAAATATATTGTTTTGTTATTCAAAAGTTAACAACCTAAATAGTAACTAAAAATATTAACAAAAATCTAAATACATTCCATCAAACAATATTAACTATATCAGGCTCAACACAGAGTCTAAAAATTAGATTGATCAAGAATAAGTCCCAACACTAAAGGTAAGAAAGGTTTAATCAATTAGAACAAGACCAAGTAACTCATGGTTCAAGTTCTCACAGTCCTACATTCATATCCAAATCCAAACTCAAATGTAATAGTCATAGAAACACCATGCAATCCTAAGACATCAAAAACTACTTGATCATTGTTTCACAAACCACAAAGAAGCATGAGATATCATTATGAATAACACACAACTCAAATCATTCATTCCCAATTCAAGAAAAGGGACATGTAAAACTAAAATTTTAGAAACAATTCTCCAAAACTATATCATCCCCAGTCTTATCTTAAAGGTTGAGCTCATCATAATGAAAGGATCCAAATAATGAATGAAACAATAATTAACAGAAAACACAATACACTAACCATCCCAAGGGAATTTATACACCAAATTCAATAGTATCCCAGTCATGAAGATGAAATGATAAATCAAGGTTCCAAGATAGTATGAACTATAAACAAGAAATTAATATGAATATACACCCTCATATTTCCAAGTTCCTTGGACTCAAAATTTGGAAACAAATTTTAAAAGAGAATATCTTAAAGGAACAATACTTCCCTCACAGGAAGAAGACATAGTTTATCCAGATCACAACAACACTAAACCCTTTGTTTAAGTTATAATAAAGATCAACAAACAACCATCGAAATCTCCTTTTGTATGGTAACTCAAAAAGGAAGGAGAACCATACTGCACTCGAGTTCTAACTAGTCATGAAAAGAACTTACAATCGTCCAAACAAGAAGGGAAGAATGAGCATAACAATAATCTCTATTTAACAAAATGATTACATAGGATCAACAATCCTTTCAATAAAAAATCTCTACTAAGGAAACCACAAGCCCATAGTGGGTTTACAAAACATGAATAAAACAAGAAAGAACAAAACTAAAACATTCACGGTATACTTTCCTATTTGACTATCATCCAGATAAGGTTCTACAAAAGAATCAAATATTTAATACAATTCCATTTTGGACAAGAACCCAAAATAAGTATAACTCAGATCTAAAAAAATTGTGTACTCCTTGCAAATAACAAAAATACAGTCACAAAACAAGTCAAACAAAGTAATGTGTCCTCACTACCATCATCAAGCAAACAAACCAAAATGTAAAACACAATATTTTCTTAATTCACAGGCATAAATCTTAACTATCGAAGAAGTCTCCTACAAATTTAGTTTCTACAAAATAAAAATAATGAGAGAACGCAAGCCAAAATCTAAATATTTCAAAAACCAAGAAATTATTAATGCATATACAATCTTTAATCTAGGTATCCATTCAACAGAGAAACAAACACAGATCCATTCCAATGCCAAAGAAGGTTCTACTGCAAATAAGCTAATCAAAACTATAAATAATACAACCCAAATTGTGTATTCCACACATAAATCACGTAATAATTTTTCATCCAAAAGAACCAAGTCGAAACGCCATTGAAGCAAGGAAAATCAAACACAAAATCAAGAACCAAAATTTTCCAAAAAGAGTAGAGTTCTTTTAATGAAGACATTTAAATAAAAGTAGAAGACTTAAAGAGATAGGGCATATCATGCCTGATAGGGGGAAAAATTATATAAAAGTCTCGATAGCACGAAAACACAAAGAAACCACTCTAAAACTTCTTTTCCTTCTTCTTATAACTTCCTAGCCTTATTTTTGTTACCATCACCACCATGCAAGGTGAAATAAGCATGCAAAGACTTAAACTGGAGGTTTGAAATTGAAAAACCACATGTAGAGATAAAATCTCCCAAAAACCAAATGAACAATGAAAAACCAAAAACCATCCTTTCTTCCAACTTCCCTACTTCCTAGGTAGTTTTCACAATTGCCAAGACCAATTAATGCAAACAAGACTAACAGAGTCCTTCCTTCTTTCCCACCTCTGCCAACTCATGTTTGGCTATGACCAAGTTTAAAATCCATGCAACTAAAAATTTAGTAGAGGTGTCAACTCATCATCCACCAAACCTTCATGCACTCATTGAAATTGATGGTGTTGGTATCTAAATTTCTTCTCCTTTTCAAGCCAATTAGCAACATAGATTTAACGGATAGCTTAGAGGTAGCCAGGATCATAAATATATGTCTTTTTGTAGCCGAGGAAGAAATCTAACTATCCCTTTGTTACTTAGATTTGTGGAGAGATGGATAACACCTTAAAAGGATATGATCTTATCCTAACTATTTTAGGTTGAGCCTTTCAATCAAGGTTAGAGAACCTATTTTGTAACCTCTGTTATCTGAAAGGAGATACAAGTACCTTTCTTTTGCATAAATTTTATAGAGAAGACCTTAGGGAAAATATGATCAACACACCAAATCTAACTCTCACGAGTTGTCACTTCCAGATTATGGAGATATTTTCAACACAAGGCTAAGGTTACTAAAGACATTTGGAATCCTGATATGTTCTGCATACTTTAGCAAATGGATTTTGGTCTTGTGTGGGTATACAGAGAAAAATAGGGGTAGTATGGGTAGGATTAGATGTTTTTAAATAGATTTTGGTGGGAGGGGAGACATGATGAACTTGAATCACCCGATCCTTGAGAGCTTATGCAAAATGGAAAGATTCAGCCAACAAAATGCCACAAAAGCTAGAAATGTTTCTTCAACTAGAATATGTGCTCAAATGGAGGCCCATATTAGCACTCTTTCATACAACCTATGGGATTCTATCATGAAGGATCAAGTCAAAGAACCCAATAAAGCACCAAGATTCAAACCAAATCATGCCTGAGGTACACCCAGAGGCTTACAGATAATCTCTGTCAACAAAATGAAAGAAAAGTGATTTTAAACCGTTTATCTCACTCCCAGATGAAGGATCTTCTGAGAAATGAAATTACAGATGCCACTAAACTATCAAAAGGATTGATACCTATGTGATTGGACCGGATTTTGATACAAGATTGCAATAGAAACAAGAAAAACTACTTGCATGCATTCAGAGATGAAATAAATACACTTTACTCAAGATTAACATAGAATAACTCAAGTTTGATCAAATTTATCAGCAAGGGAAAGTTTCTAGAACAATCTCAAATATTTTCAATGGTTGTACACTTGCAACCACCTTGACACGATTAAATTTGACATAAAGAGAGATATACAAGCTTCTTAGATGGCTTCTCAAAAAGGATGGGCTCTATCAAGATTTTTTTGCTAGAAAAATCAGTCCCTGACCTCTCCAAAACTCCCAACCATTTACATGAAAATTTCGTGCCATTTATAACATTTACAACAGAGTTTCCCCCAAAATCTAGACATTGAGTGTACCAGTGCTTTCCATGATCACAATCGTGATTTTCGGGATCCGATCTACAAAAATTCACTAGGTGCTCAAGGGCATATCTCTTCAAATATCTCTCACATTAAACTCCTTCCTCTAGTAGATCACTCTTTCTTCAATTTTCCATCCACTTCCGCCCCTAATATATCAAATCTAGCTCCTTGCATTCTTGGGAGAATAAAAATGGAAAATCCAATCGATCACGATAGTCAGACCATTTTAATGGCGAAATATGTCATCCGAGATCTTCCCACCAAACTTAGATATCAATAATAACTCCCTCTCTCGTTTAGTGTGTAGAAAAGACCAAGAAATCATGGAGACTCACACTTCTAGATGTGTTTTAAAAAATGGGGGAAAATCAAATTTAGACTCTTAGCTGCTATTGATCTTTACTTTGAATTTGGGCTATCCACGTGGAAGATTCAAACTTAAGAAACAGCACTGGGGCTTCCTTTGAATTTTTACAACTTTTTGGAAAAATGGAAAAAAATTTCCATTTTTCTCTGCACCTCCACCCTCAAGAAATGAGCCTAACACATGTCCTAAGGTGGGCCCCAGTAGAACCAGTAGATAAATTCTGCCATTTGACCCTCTTTTTGGAAAAAAGGAAAATTTTCCAATTTTTCCCCGCAGCTCTGCCCTTCCGCCATTGACCGACCGAGGCAAAATATTAACTATTTCCCTCATCAAGCTTGCAGGCCATTTTGAGATTTTAATCCATATCTCCCAAAGGAAATTTTTCCAAATTTCCCCTAAGATTCCGTACCTCTGCCATTGATCGGAGAAAGCTTTGACCCTTCCTTTATTGGGCATGTGGGTCATTTTTGATGTTTTTAGTCATTTGCATGTCAAGGGGCAAAAAATCCAAAATTCCCCCGATGGTCCACCTCCCCACACCTTTGACTTTTCAAACTACCACATGTCACCATGACACACCTTGAGGTAGTCACAAAAATTTGATACCTTGAATGAGTGCAGGCTCGCCACATGTCCTGGCCCGGCAAAGCTTGTCTGAATGCTTGAAGCTCAGTGGAAGGTACCACATGTCATGCTCCGAGGAAGTCTCCTTTGGCCATTGAAAATTCTAAGAAAAATATAAAGTGAGCAGAGGCCTCCATGTGTCCTCTCAGTGCTACTCCAAGGCAAAACCCAAAAGTAGATCTTCAAATGAGTGTCGTTCCTCCATGTGTCTCTATCCCACCAAACCTCCACGTGTCCTCCCGGTGCTATTCCGTAGAGCCAAACCCAAAAGTAAATCTTCAAACGAGCATCGTTCCTCCACGTGGACACATTTTTGAGTTGAGGCTTTTCATAAAATTTTTGAAATATTTAGTGCTAGGATGCAAATTTTATCGGGAGAAAATGCCCTTCAAATCATAAAATACGTAAAAATGACCATTTGAGCACTCGGGAATGAAATTTTCTTCAAGGACAAAAAGTTTAGAAATGTTACAAGGCTCAAATACATTCTTCAGGGACACATCAATTCATTCTTCTTCAAGTATCTAGGATAGAAACGTCAAGGAAAACAAATCCTAACTGTGGGAAATAGAGAGAATGGGAAAACATGAGTTTTTGAAGGAACAAAGCACAAGAGACTTAAAATATAGACCTTTCTAGAGGAACAACGAAACGAGGAGACAAACATGGACCCATACATGATCTTTGACCTAGGAGTTAACTAAAATTACAACAGAGACTCGACCAAGAACAACACAGGGAAGGAGAAAATGACAGAGGATGTAAATGAATAAATTTTTAAAGGCATAAACGGGGTGAGACTATTCCGATCAACATTATTGGCTCCGACTTAGGGATGGGCACTCCTGTGAGTGCCACAAGAACAATGGTAGACTAAGGGCCAACAATATCCATTGGGTGACAGAGTCATTTTGTAGGAAGAGAAACAAAGGCATCTCTAAAAACAAATAGAGAAACCTAGCAAAAACAGGTCACCAAGGACCAAAATGAGAAAAAACACAAAAATAGGAAACAAACAACTGACTATACATTGTACAAAAGATGTTTACCTTGATTCTAGGGAATCAATCCAAGAAATGCTTTAGATTCCTGCCATTAATAAGTAGTTCGAGCAATTCACCATCCAAATCCTTTAAGAAGAAGGTGTGTTCACCAATTCTAATGTCAATGGAGTAAGGGCCCATCCATAATGAGTCAAATTTTCCATGCTTTCCCTTATCTTCATGCCTGTTATCCCATAGTAGCACAAGATCTCTAATATTGAAAGCTCTGGGAGTAACCTTCTTGTCAAATAGTTTCTTCATCTTTTCTCTGAACTTTATATGCCTTTGGTGGGATGCCCTTCTCTCTTCATCAAGCTCAATAATTTGGTTAATACAAGCATCATAAGGACTTACCTCTTTATCTTCTAGCTATTGAATGAACTGATATGAGGATAGTTGCATATGCAGGGGTAGCAGATCCTGAGTCCCATATACCAACTCAAATGGACTCTTTCCAGTGACCCTCTTGACAGTGATCCTATCTACCCAAACAACAAACTTCAACTGTTCACCCCATTTTTTCTTGTTCAGCTCCAAGGTTCTTCTGATAATCTTTAGCAAGTTTTTGTTACTAGACTTAGCTTGTAAATTTCCTTAGGGATTGTAATTGGAGGCATAGGTCAAGTTAATCCCATACTCTTTGCACATTGCCACCAAAGTTTTAGCTCTGAAACTCATGGCATTATCAGCTATGATTTTGACTAGTACTCCAAACCTATAAATGATATGGTTTAGCACAAATTCCATGACAATTTGGTGTGTGGCCTTCTTGGTGGGGATTTCTTCCACCCATTTGGTAAAGTAGTTAGTGGCTACAAGAATCCACTTATGGTGAGCACTTGAAGGGTCTGAAATCTCACCAATGAAATCCATTCCCCATTGCTTGAATGGGGCTTCAATTGATACATGCTACAAAGGAAGGGAGCCTGAAGCTTTCATCCTTCCAGAGAAATGTTGGAAACTCTCACATCTTTTAAAAACATGGTTGTATCCTTGAAAATATTTGGCCACCAATAACTATCCCTCGGGATCTTGTGTGTTGTGACTCTTGCAGTAAAGTTTCCCCCACAAAATCCTCCATGGAGATCAACAATTATCTTGGGGGCTTCATCTCTAGTGATGCATCTTAAGAGGACTCCCTCCGGGTTCTTCCATTCCAACCAAAAATTAGTAATGACATATTTCTGGGAAGCCAAATTAAGAGATTTTTTTGGTTCTTACTTAAATGCTCAGGGTAGTTTAAATGTCTAAGATAGAATATCACATCCTTGTACCACGAGAATTCATCAACTTTTCAAAAAAACCTACCCTTTCTTTGTCAACCTCATTTACCTCAACAATGTACAAGTTGCTCTCAGCCATAAGCTTAGCCAAGCCCAAACCTCTCACCAACTTCGTGGTTTGGATGTCCATATCATAGTCTTGTAACTTGTTCACCCATCTACATCTTTTGCTTGAGACCTCCATCTCTGAAAAGATGTCCTTTACCATGGTATGGGGAACATAAGCAACAACCTTTGAACTTATAATATAAGGCCTAAAAATCTTTATTGCTTTTACCAAGGCAAATGCCTGCTTTTCCATAATGGTGTACTTTAGTTCTGCCCCTTGCAATGCCTTACTGAAAAGGAAATTGGCCTCTCAGCCCCTTCATTATCCTTCTGCAACAGGACAGAAGCAATAGTGTTTTCTGAAGCAAAGGAAAATAGTTGGAAAGGTTTCTTATAATCTAGGGCTGCCAAAATAGGGGCATGCTTCAATGCCTCTTTGATTCCATTGAAATCTTGGATGACAGCCTCCTCCCATTTGATGACCTGGTCCTTCTTTAGCATGGAAGTGATTGGGATGGTCAACTCAACAAAGTTTGATATAAATCTTCTAATGAAGTTTATCTTGCCCAAAGAAGGACTGAATTCCTTTCTTGGTTCTTGGAATTGGGACTTTGTTGATGGCCTCCACTCTTTCTAGATCAATCATCACTCCTTATGACACAATGTGGCCTAGAACTTTTCCTTCTGCACTCCAAAATGGAATTTCTTTGGATTGAGTGAGATGCCATATTCTCTACATCTTATCAGCATCTTCTCCAAGTGCAGCAAGTGGTCACTTCTCTTCCTAGAAAAAACTATTACATCATCCTGGTACATAGCAATAAACTCAATGATGATATAACCATTACATCATTTCTCTTTGAAAGACCTTAAATATTCAAAGACTTGGGCATCATATATACACAATTATCCCAGAGGGAAGAAAAATCTTTATCCTTTCCTGATTCTTTTAATGTAGTCCCTAAAAACAATGGTAGAAGCAACTCGGGCCGGTCTTATCACCTGTTCCATGTTAGGTAAAGGATTATCCCATTGAAGCTTGTTTAGATTCTGAGTCTTAACTTGATATCACCATCATCTTACTAGTACTAGATTAGCGACCCATAATAATACCTTATTGGCTAGATAACCTACCTCTTATTCTTTAGCTCCTCTTCTTCAAGAGGAGCATGAGGCATGAAAATCTAGTCACAGCTCCAAGAGAATTTCATGTTGAAATATGTCTCCTCCACTTTGAGCTCAAAATAGGTCAAATCTCTTTGCAACAATTGGATGAGGTGACCATTCTTTATCCCTTTTGGGACTATCTATTTCCAAATCTTCCTTGGATCCTCCTTTGCCTTCATGCTCATCATATCTCTACCATACATCTATTAATAATGAATCTATTATCTTGGCCTCAAAAACCACTAGCTTATTTTGTCTTTAGTGAACTCTATCTAACTCCTTTCCCTTTGTTTCACATAGCTTGGTTTCCAATCAATGATCTTCTTGATCAAACTCCCCTTAAGTTTTCAGAAATTTCCAATATCATCCTAAAACCTTCTAGTGTTTAATATTGTCAGAGGTTTCTCCTCAGGTTAATTATTTTTACACATTCCCTATTTGGAGGCTTCCCAACACTTGCCTTGATGTTGCTAATTTCCTATCATGATCCATGTTGAATGAAGGCCATCTCTTAAATTTGTGTTTGTATTGTTTTATCTTGATTCTTTGGGATATAATTTTCTGATTGTTTGCCTCCACTTTTCTCCTTGACAATCAATCATCACTCCAAATTTCAAAGCAATTATTAAACCTAGCAACTTTTCTCATACTCAACAATGTTGTTAGTGCAAAAAGCTGGAATTTCTTTCCCCGGCTTGAGTGAGATGGCACCATTACCTCTACATCTTATCAAACAATAGAGTCCAAGGAGAACCTCTTCTCCAAATTTTCATTCTTTAATCTTGGTCACTTTCTTCTCAGAAAATCCCACTATTACATCATCATTTGTGTATAATACATAGGGCACCGTTGGGATCCTCAATAAGGTGCAACATTTTCTTCTCTCCATACAACCTGAAAAGGCTTAACTCAACTGGGATGGTGGCATAAGACATGTCCATTTGGAAACTCCCACCAACACTTACAACCCATGTTCTTAACAACATACCCCACTTGGTTGGGTAATCAACTTTAACAACATCAAGTTTTAAATTTTTACCTGGGTAAGCTGCAACCTACACCACTAAACCCTTCACACATCCCACTATTGGCACTTCTCTGGAGTCCATGACAAAGTGTACTTATCATATTTTGATGTTACCTTAATATTCAGCTCATTCATGACTTCCGAGGCATGACATTGCATGATGTCCTTGAGTCAAACATACGGTTATGGAGCATCCTATCCTTGATGATCGAGTGGTGAAGAATGAATCCACATTCATTGGAGAGTCCACCGAGGATGTTCCCAAATAGACCTTAGGTTGTTCAGCTAGCTCTTTTGATGCTTTGGTGGTGCTTTTTGTTCTTCAATGACTGGTGGGATCTCCATAATGTTTATTTTTCTACCTAGGCGCTCTTATCTTCTTTTCAACCCCAAGTATTCAAATTATCTCCTTTTGTGCTCGGGAATACTAAGAAACTCAACAATTGGAAAAGAGACTTTGATTTTACTTAAAACTTGGGAAATATCATATGGGACACTCTTTGGCAAGACAGTATTGGAAGGAAATCTAACACACTCATTAGATGGTATAGTATTTTTGACAACTTGTGCATGGGGAGGGGTATGATTTTTGTTTGGAACTCGTAGGGATTTTAGTAGGTGCATATTTCCTTGGGGCCTCTTTAGAAATTTTTAAAAGTAAGGGAGCTTTAGGTTTGGTTAAGGCCCTACCCCTTTGACAGTCTTACTTCTTGTGTTATATTCCTTCTCTTGAGCCATAACAAAATTCATCAATAATTTTCCATCTTCCTTAGATGGGATTCCTCCATCATACTTCTTTATCATTAAAGACCTTAAATATTCAAAAGCTTGTACATCATATACTTCTAAATTATGAGAGGGAAGAAGAATATGTACCCTATGAATGTAGTCCCAAAAACAATGGTAGAAGTCTGGGCACTTATCACCTCAGTTGAAGTTACCCCTTGTTGTGAGCTTGTGGAACAACCCATCATGCAGACATCAAAGCATCATTGTCATCACCTACCTCTTATTCTTGCTGATCTTCTTCACAAGGAGCATGAGGCATGAAAAATTGGTCACACCAGTCAATGACATATGTCTCCTCCACCACAACAAATCTTGCAGCCAAAGGATGAGGTACCATTCTGTTATCCCTGGCTTGGGACTATCTATTTCCAAATCCAACAGGTCCCTTGCCTCTGTCATCATATCTCTGGTTATTGGTGAATCTATCTTGGCCTTGTTGCTTATTTTGTCCTTGTGAACTCTATCTAACTCCTTTCTCAGCTCGGGATAGCTTGTAGGAGATCTTCTTGACAACCCTGCCAAAGTTTTCACAACTTCTTCCAAATCATAGCTTGCTTGTCATCGAGGTTTCTCTAGGTTAATTATTTTTACACATTCCCTATTTGGAGGCTTCCCAATTGCCTTGATGTTGCTATATATTTGTAGATCCATGGTGAAGGCCTACCTTAAATTTGTGGGGTTATTATCTCTTAAGTAATATGCATCCTTTTTATCAAATGCATTAATATATTTGATCAAACATGACTCATCACATGGCCTTATCCTAACAGGAAATCTCCTTAAAGTTTTATTAAATCTTGTATTGAAGTCATGTACTGACTCATTTGGATTCTTCTTGATTTTTTTGAACTCTAATAGAAGAAATCTAGGGTCATTTCTATCACCATATTATAATCTAAATGAATTTTTCATTTCAGCCCAAGAATCAATAGAGTTATCTGGTAATGCTTTATACCAGTCCCTTGCATCCTCTTCTAAAGTGTGGACAAACAATTTGATGTATACATCCTCATGCTCAATCTCAAATTCTTCCATCATATTGAGAAAGAGCTTTAGATGCTGGTCACTAGTTATAACATTGTTTCCCTGGAACTTTGGTAGTCTGTTCCTTACATCTTGAGGTACTACATTTGGGTAACCAACCATTCCCACAAAATTTATAGGTCTAAAGGTGTTTACAACAAATGGAGGCCTGGTTGATCCATATTGATTCAAGGAGGTGATCTTGGGGGAGAAACAAATTGATGAGGGGCAGGGGGTCTCTGAAATATAGAGTGTAGCTTTCAAAATGGACACCCTCTAAAGGCCTAGCTTCTTGGAAATCCCTATTAACTTCAAAAAGATAGGGGAAAAATATAGACATTGAGTGTACCAAAGTGCTTTTCATGATCACAATCACGATTTCTTGGATCCGATCTCTAAAAATTCGCTAAGTGCTTGAGGGAATATCTCTTTGAATATCTTTGACATTCAAATCCTTCCTCTAGTAGATCACTCTTTCTTCAATTTGCTAACCACTTCCGCCCCTAATATGTCAAATATGGCTCCTTGCGTGCTTGGGAGAAGAAAAATGGAAAATCTGATCGAGCACGATAGTCAAACCATTTTAATGGTGAAAGATGTCTTCAGGGTCTTCCTCCAAACTTAGATATAAAAATTAACTCCCCTCTCTATTTGGCATGTAGAAAAGACCAAGAAATCATGGAGACTCACACTTCCAAACATGTTTCAGAAAAATGGGGGAAAATCAAATTCAAACTCTTAGCTACCATTGCTCTTTAATTTGAATTTAGGTTCTCCACATGGAAGATTCAAACTTAAGAACAGACCCGGGGCTTCCTTTGACTTTTTACAACTTTTTGGAAAATTGAAAAAAATTCCATTTTACTCCACACCTCCACCCTTGGGAAATGAGCCTGACACTTGTCCTAAATTGGGCCCCAGTAGAACTGTGGATAAATTTTTCCATTTGACCCTCTTTTTGGAAAAAAGGAAAATTTTCCAATTTTTCCTCAGCGCCACGCCACCATTCCGCCATTGGTAGGGTAAAATATTGACTATTTCCCTCATCGGGCTTATGGGCCATTTTGATATTTTAATCCATCTCTCCCAAAAGGAAATTTTTTCAAATGTCCCCCAAGATTCCGTACCTCCGAAATTGACCGGAGCAAGATTTGACCCTTCCTTTATCGGGCCTCTCAGGCCATTTTGATGTTTTTAGTCATTTACATATGAAGGGGTGAAAAATCTAAATTTCCTTTGATAGTCGACCTCCTGCCCTTTGAATTTTCAAACCGCCACGTTTCGCCATGGTGCACCTTTATGCGCAGTCCCAAAAGTTTGATACCTTGAACAAGCATGGGCTCGCCACATGTCCTAGCCTAGAAAATCTCATCTAAATACTTCAAGCTTAGTGGAAGGCACCATGTGTCATGCTCTAAGGCTATCTCCTTTGGCTAGTTAAAATTCTAAGAAAAATGGAAAGTGAGTGAAGGCCTTCATGTGTCCTCTCAACGCTACTCCAAGGGAAAACCCAAAAGTAGATCTTCAAATGAGCATCATTCCTCCATGTCCTCCTGGTGCTATTCTAGAGCTAAACCCAAAAGTAAATCTTCAAACGAGCGCCGTTACTCCATGTGGACACATTTTTGAGTTGAGGATTTTCATAGAATTTTTGAAGTATTTAGCCAAGCCACATCCAACCAAAAGGTACCACATTCATTATATATGTAAGGATGTAAATTTGACCGGTATAAACATCCATCAAACCGTAAATTACCAAAAGCTGACCATTTGAGCCTGGGAATGAAATTTTCTTCAAGGATAGAAAGTTTAGAAATGTTACAAGGCTCAAATACATTCTTCAGGGACACATCAATTCATTCTTCTTTAAGTATATAGGATAGAAAATTCAAGGACAACAAATCCTAACTGGGAAATAGAGAGAATGGGAAAATGTGAGTTTTTGAAGAAATAGAGAACGAGAGACTCAAAATATAGACCTTTCTAGAGGAAAAAAGAAAAGAGGTGATAAACATGGACCCATATGTGATCTTTGACCCAAGAGCTACCTAAAAATAGCAACAAATACTGACCAAGCACAACACAGGGAAGGAGAAAATGACAAGATGTAAATCAATAAATTTTCAAAGGCACAAATGGGGCGAGACTATTCGAGCACCAACAGAAACAATTAAGAGTTTAAAGCCTCATTAAATCCTCATAAATACCTAGAGGTTGGTGCCACCGACATCCCATTGTATGTCATCCATGCCATCCCTTTAGGTTAGTCCAAGTATTAGGTTAGGTTCATAACATTAGATTAGAAACCAACTTAGGTCCTTAGGTTAGTTTATTAGTTTAGTCTAAGGTTACCCTTTCTAATAAACAATCCTTATTAATAAAAGAACCTAGTCACTTAGGATAAGCTTACAACTTAGGAACTTAGATTTAATTAGGTTCCCATAACAATTATTAAAATTTTCAATTAAATCTTACCAAAAGAAGAATCAAAATGATGTTCAAGGATCACATAAGAAGGATGTGAGAAACAAAGGTTACCAAAGTGATCCCAAGATAACCTGGGTCAAAAATCCAATATTTTTCCTAGCTCGGTCAAGATGACCTCAACATCATGAAATTGAAAGCATGCCTTGGATCATTGAAATTGATCCAAGGTATAGCTATCCTGCATTAGAGATCATGAAGACTGAAGAAAAAGTTCAAGTGCAATAAAGACTATGAACGAGTTTAAGATGAATCAATTTCTTCTATCCACATGCAGTGAATCATTTAGCATAAGAAGGAATGAAATAATTCATTTTAAATTTAGCATAGACATGGTAGAATTGTATCTATTTCAGAAGATAACATATTATCTATAGAAAACATGATTACTTAGTTCACAAGAGTACATTGTCTTCAGACAAGAATCGCATATCAACATTTGCAACTTCTAGTACAGAATTCATCATAGACTACCTTTGACCATTATGATCTTCACACCACTCCGCATTCCACTAACAAATTTGTGGATACCATGGCCTATTTGGCTCCTCGGATGCTCGCTTACGCCGACTCTAACATATTTATCATAATACAAAGGTTGTAATCACCTTTTTATTTATTTCAAGATCTTAAATTCGTTGGAACCATTACAATCGACGCACGTTACCTTTGGTATAAGCAGTTTATAGAATACCTTTCCCTTTCCACTCTACCTCCAAATCTTACTCGTAATGGACAATGCACATTTCTCAAAAGTGTCTCTCACTATGTCATCATGGGTGGTATTCTTTATAAATGTGGCTTTGATGGTATTCTCTTACGATGCCTTATAAGTTATGAGATTCCTTATACCATCAAGGAAATTCACAATGGAATTTATGGAGGTCACTTCAATGACCTAGCTATCTCTAAATGCATCCTTCATCTAGGATATTATTTTCCCACCCTTAATCGTGACTTTTTTGACTATGTCAAACTTTGTCTAAATCTTTGCAGCAGCATGCTTTGATCTTTATCACACACCTAGTCATGCCTTATAGGTCACATGAGACCTTTGGCCTTTCTCTCAATGGGGTTTGGATCTTTTTGGAGAGATCAATCCTCATTCTTCACAATACCATCAATGGATTATAACCACTACTAAATATTATACTAAATGGGTTGAAGCCATACCTCTTATTTCTACAAAATCTGAGAAAATATGTGAATTCATCAATCATCACATCATTTGTCACTTTGGTATTCCTCACTGTCTCATCACTGATAATGGAAAATAGTTCAAAAAAAAAACCCTACGAAAACTCTGTGACACCTTTGGCATTCAACTTAGTTTCTCTTCACCTTACTACCCACAAACAAATGGCCAAGAAGAATCAACCAATAAAACCTTGAACAAAATTATTATGAAAGTAGTTGATGATACTGGAAAGGATTGGCATACACATATTCCTTTCACCTTGTGGTCTTACCATACTAGTATTTACACCTCAAATGCTTCCACACCATTCTCTCTCGGTCAACGGTACCAAGGTTGTCTCGCCTCTCGAAGTCTAGATTCCATCTCTTCATATATCACTCTAAGACATGCTCAATAATGATGACTTTTGCCAGATCTGCTTTATGACACTTGAGTTATTAGATGAACATTGTCTTAATGCTCTTGATCATCTCCAAATCTAAAAAAATGTATCAAACGTGCCTATGACAAATGTTTCCATGAGTGAACCTTCCATGTCGGTGACCTCGTCCTAAAGGAAAATCAACATGTAACCAAAGAATAGAAAAGTAAATGGGGAAAATTTTCTCCTAATTGGCTTTAACCGTATATCGTTACTCATACCTATGGATCAAGTGCTAATCATTTGTCTTCACTCAAAGATGAATCCAAACCTGAACCCCTCAATTTTTTTCATCTTCGACCATTCTATTGTTGAATCAAGTCCTATATCACCTTCTGTCTATTTCAAGCTCATCCCTTGAGCACCCTTCACCTTTCATATTACCTATTCTTGGGGTCAACGACTAAACAAGAATCATGTGATTACCCATCACCTTTCAACCTTATCTTCAATATGAGTACCATGGCTCTACTCATGGCATGATTTTCATGGATACTTTTCATCTTTTTCAAGATGGAATCCCACAATCATTAATCACTTGAAACCATATCTTTCATAGTTAACATCTATGTGTTATGGTTTTGTCTTCTAAACAAAAGCCTAATCTTCCTCTATAGTCTTTTTCATGACTTAAACATCCAAACACAAAATAATTTTAAAAGAAAACTCGGGATTTAACTCCTTAAGTCAAAATTCCGAAAAGAGATGACTCCTGAAAAGGGACATCTCTTCTCTCTATCTCACCATTATAAATAGACTACTCCCTCAAAGGAAAGCTATAAAAATCTAGCCATGCTGCACATAGTCTATCATAAAAAGGACTATCTCTTACAAATATATATATATATATATATATATATATTCGAAGCTTCTGGATCGATCAACTTCATGAAGACCTTAAGGAGATAATATACTCATCCCACATAGACTTCCTACATCGATCAGTCTATCAAAAACAAGAGAAAAAAGAGAAAAAGATAACCTTTTTGTCATGGACTTGCCTATTTTAATCTTGGGTCTCTTGCCAAGTAGGCCTATTGTCTCGCACCAGGTTATGCTAAAACCAACCATTTTCACCTCATTGCCTTTTCACCCTAATTTCCTACCTTCTCAAGGGACTTTCCACAAAAATGACATTTCATGATCATGTGACTTTCTTCACCCTTAGCATAGTCAATCATGCAACACCTTTAGGGTATTATGTTCATAATCCCACCTTTGGTATGGTAGACTTGTTATGGTTCTTCTAATTAGGTGGCTCTTTTGGTCACCTCTTACCCTTCACCTTATTCATTACTTTTTGATTCTTCTATACATGATTAGACCATTGACACCTACACTTTAAGAATTCATCTTTCACCAACATCACCATGCCTAACTGACCTAAACTCAACCATGCCTACAAACACAACCATGCCTACAATCACCTAAACGCAACCATTCCTAAATGACCTAGACTCAAAACATGCCTAAAACCTACCAACCCATTCATCTATCCTCATCTTATTCTTCCCTATCTTATGGTAGAACTACATCATTCTAAGGCCCCTTTTCTGGGGCTATGTAGGTAGCACTGTGAGGGCACGGGGTGCGTGGAGGTTAGCTCGACCACTCTCTACCCTAACCAATTTTCACATTCTACCTTAGTTAGTTTCCATCTTATACACTACTTGGAAATTAAATGAAAATACAAATATACAAACATGTATATCTACCTATTTCTTACATCATCATATCATACATCCATTATTTCACCTTTCCATGATATCAAATATTTTGGAAATCTACACCATCACATACATATACATCATTATTTATTTCCCATGTTACCAATAACTTGGAAATTAAATCAAAACCAACAAACCTTAACTCAACCATGCCTAACTCACCTAGACTCAACCATGCCTACATGACCTAGAATCCACCATGCCTACATGACCTAGACTCCTTCGACCTAACCGACCTAGACTCCACCATGCCTACATGACCTAGACTCCATCATGCCTAATTGACCTAGAATCCATCATGCCTACACGACCTTGACTCCACCATGCCTAATTCACCTAGTTTCCATCCATACACAAATAAAAATGGAAATTAAAACACAAGTACATCATCCATACCATAAATCTCATCATCTATAACAATGAAATTCTGTATATCAATACAAATATACACCGATAAAATACATACAAGTATCTCCAAACACTCATATACATCCTCACCATCTTCAACACATAGGCCGGTATAAGATCAAAATATCAAAACTATCATGTACATCCTCACTATCATTGGCATGTAGGATGGTATATATCAAAACAAGATGACTAATAAATCATATTTGGTGACTAGTCGTCACTCCATATGATATCCATGCCTATCTCATATGTCTCCTCCTCCTCACCTCCATCCCGACGACCTACCAACATCTCTCCACCTAGCATGGGTCCCGGTCTAATCTCTTCCTAGCTGCCGCAACCGGGTCTAGCCTTCATTAATTGGTAGCCTTGCCCTAACCCTATCTCTAGGTTGGATGACCCCTGTGCTCTCATTACTATGAGTGTGGGATCTAGTCCTCTCACTCACTACCTACTTTGTACTATGTACTCAATGTAGGATGGGACCTCAATTCCCACACCATCGATGATCCTGCAATAGTGATCCTCTTTCATGACATCCTTGAACTTCACCATAGAAACTATTTGAGGTGGTGCCATCTACCTTACGACCACTTTCCTCTCGGCCACCTATACACTCTGCCATGCCACCATTGGCCTCATGGCCACTTTTTCCTATGCTACCTATACCATGTTACCCTATCCTGATGAAGGACCCCGTATGATGAGACCATGTCCCAATGCTTGTGTTGGTATCCTTGCTGCCACCCGAGCCTATTAAGCCACCACATGTGCCCGGTATGTGGTTAGCTGCCCTTGTAACCTTGTGACATGTGCCTCCAAGGTGGATATTTGTCCTCCATCCTGTACTAGAACTCGACATGTAGTATAGTCACCTACCCAGTCAAGGTGGCTACCTCTACCTGTGCTTGATGTCAATCAGTAATACCAAACGTTGCCACCTATCCCTATAGTACATCTCTCTACACTATCATAATCACCAAAGCGGGCTGCCCTGGCCATGGTGGTGTTTCCTATAACTTTACTTCCCACCAGCATCTGTATCCATTAGATACCCCTACATCATCTATCCTTCCATCCATCGGTAACTCCTCCTGACCTGTTAGATCTATGGGGTGAGGTGGAGATAAAGGCCTCTCCACATCCTCCCACCGATACTATGGAAATGGAGGTGACACATCCTAGAATATTCTAAACTACCATCGAACTCTATCTACTTGGATCATCTCATGCTAACCAACATGTATCCCCCGTATCCATCACACTAAATTGCAGCCCCTATAGCTCTCTCCTCATACCTCTAAATGCTTAAAAGCGTACATAAGGATGCCATACTATGTCTCTCACATATAGCCCCTCTAGCTCCCACCTGTAATGTACCACATCATATAACACCTCTACTACTCGTGACTGACCTCTTGGGACCACTTATCACTTAAATCCTACCCTCTAGCCCCCATGATGAAATTCGATACCGGAAGTTTTCTTGGCCATACTACCACAATGTGCTCATAGGCCCAACAATGTAAAAGGAAGGTACAACACACACAATATTAGTGCATCCTATGATATCCCTACATCTCCCTCTATAGTTGTAACAATTAAGTTGGCACCCATGCAAAGCAGACCTGCTCCTCGATCATGTCTCATAATACTCCCATCAAACCCCTGGGAAAATGAATTCCCTCTGAATCAAACAATGCATAACACCCCAATGTCACCATCATCAACACATCTAGCCACATCTCCTACGGGTGTACAACATACATCACCTCATATACCAAGATTACATTGTTCTCATTCAGCTCATTAGTCATATCCCTAAACACTCTAATCATTGCCTCGAAGGTGTCATCCGTGGATACACTATAAAATGGATCCCCAAAAATCGAGAGCTGTAAAATCCTATAGACATCATCCAATATGATCGTCATATAAACTGGTAGGAAGGTGGAATGTGTTAGTTCTGCATCCCATCTATCGATGAGAGTGACCATGAGACTAGGATCTCGTCAAATCTATTTGTACTATCTAGGCCCTAATCATCCCTACCTCCCGCATGTGGGCCCACTCCTCCTCCATCACACTACACCTCAACTCCCCTAGTAGGGGTGGTACTCTATCTCACAAAGATTAACTATTGTCATGCCTGTAACCAACCAACTCAACAATGTCAGGGCCTGAATTCATTTTTTATCAACAACATAATTCTACACCCTGCTACCCCATACACATTTATCATGTTCCTACTTTATCCCCGACTACTTATTTATCCCATTCCCACTTACCCGAACCCCATACCCACCGTGACCTAAGTCCCACCTATCCCCTACCTATGTTTACCTACCCTCTCCTTTGCCCACCTACTTTTCTCCCTCCTCGATCCCTATTCCCTTCATTTTTATCTATTTATCCTACCCTCTCTTTTCCACCCCATCTTTTCCCTTTGCATCTAACCTATTTTGGCCCTGTCACCTTTTTATAGTGATCAATGTCGATCACCCATGACCGCTATCATCCACGATGACCGATGTTGGTCCTTTATGACCACCATCGCAACGTTTTCCCCCACCAATGCTGATAATACATAACCGATGTTGGTTGACCCTAAACCGGTGTTAGTCTCTAGTTCAGCCCTAAAGCCAAACCCCGTGGCCCTAAAATTCTAAAATGGCCTAAAAACAACCTAAACCCACCCAAACACCACCCAAACCTTACCCCAATTCATTTTTACCCCTATTTAGCCTACATTCCACCCTCTCCATACCTAAATCGATTCATTTTACCCACATTTTAAAATTTTAAAATTTTCCCCCATTTGTTCATTTTAACACCAAATTCAATTCAAAATACACAATAGGAGTTGGAACCTACCTCATCCCACTACCTCCTCCTTGCTAGCACCTTTATCGTCCTACAATGGTGGACCTTCGATGCTTTCTCTATAGACACCAAATTTAGGTCACAATCCCCTTTACCCACATGTATATTAATTTAATCACCCACAATTAAATTAATACCCATACTCACAAAGTATTCATTATTTAATTACCTTAATTAAAACTAAGTTCCACCTCACCTAGACACCTCACCCCACCACCTCACCTAGACACCTTATCATAAACCTATTCTTAGCATGTTTCCCTTTTACTAGGACTCAATATCCACTCACCATAACTAACTAAGACTTAGTCCTACCTACCTTAATTAACTAAGACTTAGTTCAAACCTAAAATCACATGCCTATTCTTCTTCTAATGAAATTCCCGATTATCTAAGAAAAAAATATTATTTTGATCCACAAGAAGAGATAGAGCTGGCCAAGAGATTGCAAAGATCTATCATTTTTAGTAAACCTAGGATTTCCTTCCTTAACTGACGCCAGTCAACCCTAAACCAAGGCCAGTCACCATAAACCATCCTCGGTTACCATATATTTATTTTGGTAACATTTTTTTGAGAGGTTTGCCAAATTATTGAGTTTTAGAATGAAGGAGATCTGCATGTAAGAAAGAACCAGAGCCCTTTCGCACCTCCAAACAACCATAACCACCACCAAGACCGATCATGGTATAATGCAGGAAGTAATCTCGTGGCACTTTGAGCATTATTTCACTTATTAACCATCATCAACTTCTAGCCAAAGAAACCTACAAGACCGGTAAGTGTATCTCTCTAACTCCGCATCATTTCATACGTATTCAAATTACAAAGTTTCCTCATCTCTATTTATCAGCATCTATTTGCATTTTTCATCCCACCCTTGTTACCTTCCTGTGAATACAACCATTCCATCACCTAAAATAATTTAATCACCTATACTTGATTCCCGAATACCTCTGAGTACCCCCAACACCGTTGTAAACCTAGCCATTTTCCTCACACTCAATGTATTACCTCAAAAAGTTTTTAAAACCCATTTTATTGAATTTATACCATCCCACCTTAACCGTCACAATTGTATCTTATCGTAGTCATTCATACCTCACCGACATCGGTCTCTATATTTTGTAATCTTGCCAATAATAGAAAATCAAAAACTACATTGAAGAGACCCAAGCTACCCGAAATTTGACCACCCGACCTATTCAGCACCTTGATTACCTACCTTATTTCTAAATATGATCATGACCTATCCTGTTATATTATATTTTCTTATTGTATTTGGATGAGATACCTAAATCATATCAACTACATTAGGACATTATTTATTTATGACATTTCTTACATTAATTTTTATTAAACAAAGGGTTGACAACCACCAAGGAAGTACCACACTTCCTCGATCTAGAACACGCTAGGAAGCCCACTGACATTTATTGTTTAACTCTCTTTCGTGGTCTTGTTTTGTATTTCGAGATAGTTCCTCCTAGACAAATGGAAGCCCTCGTAGTCATCGGTGGGTCAAGAAGTCGAATGCGCACACAACCTCTAACCGACCATCACAACAGGTATTCCTCCTTGTCCCATCACCTTATCTATTTTATCAAATCCATAAAGAAAATGGTGAAACATTTTGGCACACCCGGTGGGACCCATTAGGGTTTTTGTGTTTTATTCATTCCTAGGTGAAAGTTGTGCATTTTTTTCCCTTTTTAAAATCTTAACATTAATTTTCTTCTCTCGAAATATTCCCCTTCTTTCTATTTTCTAAAAGTAATTGTGTGTTTGGTTCTTTTTAAAAAATGAATGTATTTCTTTCATTTGCATTGTATTAGTGAAAGAGCATCCATCTTCTGTTCATCACTTGCTACATCAAATATCATATTTCTATTTGGGTTTAAAACACTTGCATGGCACTCGATTTGTTGCATTATATATCACATTAAAAATGAGGGAAACCTATATGCTAAAAGTCATGCCCAAATGATGGTTAACACAAGCAATCAATCATAGAAAGCACATTATCTTTTCTCTCTCTTTGTCAAACTTCTAAAATTGGAATATACACATCTTCTTAAACAACATCCCCAACCGGAATAAGTTGTCAAGTATCACACGATTAGAGGATTAATAGTGGGAACCCAATTGGTTATATCTGTCCAGTCACCCATCAGAGAAAGACCCACCCCCACCAAAACATAACATGAAACCTCACATTTAGAATTTCCTTCCTCCTAGAGTCCTTCCCAACCAAAAACTTTGGTCTAAACTCACATCTTAGTCTTTAAATAACATAAGATAAACACACTAAATTCACTTGTAGGAGTACGTGTTTTTCTCAACTTTTTTCTTAACTTGTGTTTTGAGTTGTGAGGTCATGTTTCTTACCTTCCTTCTTCCTTTCACACTCATCATCATAGTTGGTGTATTCCGACTATTTTTGAGTGTGTCAAGACTCATATTTTTACCATATTTAGACTTTTGGGTTGGTGTCCCATTCAAATTTAATTCACAAAAAGAAATTTTTCTTCATTCTACAGATTTCACGATGAATCGCATCATCACTAGACCCTCATCTTTTTACATCTGACCGTCATTGGTTTATCTGACCGGTGTTAGTTCCCTATGCTTTTGGTTAGTTTACCCAAAGAGAACTCATCTCATCTTATTCTCTATTTAAAATCTCTAGACATCACCATATCCTCTACATTCTGATATTATTGACTAAATATAGCTTCCACAGTTGACTTTCCTCAGTTTCTGTCTCACTTGCTCAAATTGTTGCTTCCCCATAAGATGTGCAGGCATCGATTCTTGTGACTATCATCAGATCACCCATTAACCAACATTGGTTTTTCTAACGAGCATTGGTCCTTCTATTTTGATTTTTAATCAAATTACATACCAGTTCACCCCTCATAATCAATTCTTTTCCATCCCTACTTTTCTTTGTGTCACTTGTAGAGTATATTTCATCTAGTATATGCTAACTCACATGGTGTTAATGCGTAATCAATCCAATTATCTTGTGCTTCATGCCATCCTTCAACCTCTTCCACCTAGCTTGTCACCCCCTTCTATCTTATCACCCATGGATCCAATTCAGCTCATCAGAGTTCATAAAACTTCTCGACAAGAATCCCACTTCCCTCTAGTACTACCTTGCTCATTTTTCTACCCGGGATTCCTTAGGTCAATTATTATATGGCATGCCTATATCTATCCCTCCTTCCCTCGCCCCCACCTCTATGTTAGCTAGCACCAACTTAGTGCTACCATCATCCACTTTACCACCTATAGTGTCTCAACTAGGTCCCACAACCGCTATAACTACAACGTCTACATCGGTTGTCCCTCCGACAACCACCTTAAGTATATCCCCATTTGCACCCACTACCTCACATATACCTATTACATCACAACCACCTCTAGTGTCGGTAACTTACACCCCTTTCTAGAACCTCATCCTTTCTATCCCGTAGTCCTTACCCCCAATCACCACTAGATTTGTTATGACTACCCCACCCACTTACACATACTACCAACAACCCCCAACCTTGTCTATCACTTATTTTGGCTATGTGCCACCTACATCTATTCCTCTTGTGTAGTTCTCATACTCAGCACCACCATACACTAGCATACCACCCACCTCATACATTCGTATTAACCCCCTTTTTCTGTAGGGGGCACCTAATCATCACAACCTACCAATGACCTCATTAAGATGATGATGGAAAAGATGTAAACCCTAGAAGAATTTGTTTATAGATCCTATAATTCTTTAACTTATGATGAAATCTATAATGAGCCTATCCATCCATCTATTCCAATTTTCCCGTATCCTGTGCATTGGGAAATTCCTAAATTCAATCATTTTAATAGTAAAGAGGACCCACAACAACACTTGCAGTCATTCAAGCATGGGTGCTACCTAATTACCCATGATGATGATTTTCTCTTACAAACATTTCCCATGTCCCTAACAGGACCTACCTTAGATTGGTACAACATTTTACCTAGACATTCCATCTACTCCTTCAACCAAGTGGCTTAGGAATTCCTAGACCACTTCTCGATCAATGTAGTCAAGAAGGTCACCATGACCAACCTGTATTTGACATGATAGTATGAAGATGAATATATCACAGATTTCATTTCCCACTGGTAGAGTCTTATCAACCAATTAACATTCCAGCTACCTCAAACTAAACTTATTGAGTTGTTCACTAGAGCTTGTGCTAGACACATCTCACACACTTTATAGGTCTAATCCTTCCAACCTTTGACGAAGTGTTTAACATGGCACAAAACTTGGAAATTCATGCCATCAAGGAAAGAAAATCCAATTATGAGACAAAACCTTCCCATTCAAATCAAATGATTATTCTTCATCTTCAAAACCTCAAAATAACTATTCAAATCCCAAAGGATCTCGCCAATGTGGTAGTACTCAAGGAAGGATCATCTCATCCTTCTAATCAAGTCCAACCTTCTTTTAATATTTCCCCTATCAAGGACTTTCAACTCCAACAAGAACAATAGAAGTACACTCCAATTGGAGAACCCTATTCCTCGGTCTTGGAAAAGCTTCTTAAAGCTGGAGCCATTACACTTCTAATAATAAAACCTCATACGAGTTTCAATCCTTCTCGTCTTATGCCTACATGGTATAAAGAAAATTACTACTGTAATTACCATCATGTCAAAGGCCATAGTGATGGTAATTGCATAACTTTTAACAAAATTGTCAAAGAGCCGATAGATAATGGAGACCTTATCATGGAAAACCCGAATGCGATGGTAAATCAAAATTTTAACATCTTTAAAAATATGTTCCCTAACTGTTTCACCTAATTCTAGATCATTTCTTTGAATGTTGATAAAATAAATAAGGGTAATGGGCTAGGAGGAATACCTGTTGAGATGCTGGTCATGGGTTGTTGCATGCATATGACTTCTGAATCCATAGCTGATCGTGAGAGCTTCCTTTTTCTTGGAGGAACTACCTGAAATGGAACACAAGACCACCAAATAAAATTTAAACAATATATGTAGTGGACTACCTAGCGTGTGCTAGATCTAGGAAGTGTGATACTTCCTAGATGGTTGTCAATCCACTATTTAAAGCAAATTAATGTGAGAAATAAAGGAAATCCTACTGTAGTTAAAATGATTTAGGTATCTCATTCATCTACAATAAAAAATTCATTCACAATAGGCTAGGATATGATTGAATCTGAAGGTCAAGGTCACTGTCAAGGTATTGCACTCGGTCGATCAAATTATGGGACGTTTAGGGTATTTGGTGGAGACTTTAGGATTTGATTTGAGTTTTTGGTAAAATACACAAAGACTGAAATCAGTTTAGGTTAACCAAATGATTTATGGGTGACTGGCATCGATATGGTCGTGGTACAATAAACTCAATAAAACTTGGTTGGGTGATAGATCTAGGGTTAGATGAAGATGGAAGGGTGATGGTCATATTCGTATGGATCTGAGGTATATACAAGAATGATTTAGGTCCGGGTAGGGGAATGTAAGGATGTGGATAAAAATATGGTCAATTTTGCATGGAGGTAAATGATGGGGGAATAGAAATGAAAGCAAAAACTAATAACAGATGTAAAAGGATCTACCAAATGACAAATGAATAGGTGTTGGTTAACAAAACTTATTATTTGTATGAACTTGATGCCTAGTTTGGTAATGGTGGGTGATCAAATGGAATGGACTTGATGTGGTGTTGGCACTTCCCCGGATGCTCCCGTGAAGAAAAATGGCTTTGTGGTTGCTTTAGGTGTTGGCTATGGATGTTTTGATGCTTGTACGGATGTTGGTTCTACTTGCATGCAGCTCTGGTTTTGTCACTTGTTCTCAGAAGATGTCTCTCTCTCTCATAAATGTGCCAACCTCAAAATAAGGTTATTTTTGGGATTAAATGGTAACCGATGGTGGTTCTAGCTTAACCGGTGGTGGTTAAGGGTAACCAACATCAATTAGGGTGGGATTTCCTAGGTTTACTAAACTAGGAAGATCCCCTTGATTTTCTTGGATCTCATTTTGTTAACAACATGGATTAGCATGGAAGCTTCCTTCTAATGGATGGGAATATGGTTAGAGGAAATGTACGCATTGATTTTTAGGGTTTGGGTAGGTCTTAGTTAGTTATGGCAATTTACTAAGAATAGGTCTTAGGATGAGGTGGCTAGATGAGGTGTCTAGGTGAGGTGGATATGTGGGCATTATCTCAATTAGGATATTTAAATAATAAATATGGTGAGGATAATGAATTAATTTAATTTAAATAATTAAATTAATATTATAATGGGGTGAAGGGGAAGATGGGTAGGTGCATGTGTTCAAGGTATTTATTTATCAAGGGACCAAGGCGAGTGTGACCCAATTTTGGTGTCTACATTTTGCCGCTTTTTGTTACGTAGCTTGTATTGGTAAGCAACACCGACAAAAATGAGATGTGGTTGCCCCATTTTTGGTGAAGGTGATCCCCCTCAAATGAGGAACTGACAAGGCAAAAGGTAGAAGCGGTGAGTGGTTTGATAATTGGTGAATGTGGTGAAGAGGAAGGTGGGTAACGGGGGAAAAAGGAAGAGGTCTACTTGGGTAATCTAGGTAATGCATTAGGGTTAAAGGTAGTAACAATAAAATGTACACACACATATCTACAACATGGTACCAAGTTGAAGAGTAGGCAAAATCTACATTGTCTAATGTTGATAGGTTTATCCAAACAAGGTTGAGGTGATTCCGGTATCCAAGGTATAGGATATGGTCGAAACATGATGCGAGTTAGTGTCAAGAACATTTAGGTATGTCCCGATACACCAAGGGTTGGGTCAGGATAAACGGTCATGATAAGAGGAAAGGTAAGGTCATTAACTCAATCAACACAGGTAATAATGTTGCAAGGTTATAGCAAACACATGAGGTCAAAGGTCACTAGCGATGTTCCAGGTCCAAATATCTAGGTCATGGCATGGGTAGGTCCGACCCCAAAAGAGGACGAGGTTAGGTAGTAGATGATGAGGTCAAGAGGATGAGATGAATGGTCAGGGCAAGCATTGGGTGAGGAAAAAAAGAGTGACGGGAAGATTAATAGGGTGAAATTTGGGCAATGTGGAAAAGACAGACAGACCGATGTCATCAAGGGTAATAGATTCAGTATAGGGTAACTAATCATGGTAAGGTAGGGCACATGACTGATGCCGGTGAAGGTAAAAACAACATTGGTTAGGTCAGGATGTTATAAAAATGAAAAATTCCATGTTTTTGGAATCATTTGTCCCATGCGAAATAGAGGAAAATGACACAGAGAGTGGGAAAATTGGAAAGTGTTCGAGATGGAATGGAAAGCTAAGTTGGTGAGCTAAATGGCGGGTGATTGGTAGTTGAGAGGTGGGTCCACAAGATCAGATTGGTTGAGTTTATTGGTTGGAGGTGAGGTGTGATTAGTGATGGCGGTAGGCCGAAGAGGGATCGGGCGGGCCATTGGTGTAGTGACCAGACGTGCCACCATGGTGATGGTAGCATGATGAGGTAAGTGTCAAACCCTTTCCGTGTTGTGTAAGATAGATTAGGTGATAGGTCGGGTGTGAAAAATTGGGTTTTTGTTTTGGGGAAATGATATTTGAAATGTGGGAGGGTGAATTGGGTAGAATAGGAGCGGGGAGAGAGGTAAGTGGGTGAATAGGGGATGGGATGAGGTTGAGGGGAAGTGTAGGTGAGAATGGGTGGGTAGAAGAGGTAGGAGAGGGAGGTTTTTGAGAGGGGAGGGTTTAGGGGTCATGGATTTTCACCTTAATAGTGACCGGCATTAGTCGTCGGGGTTAGCTAGCGTCGGTAGGGTCAAACCAATATTGGTCACAAGATAGGTGACCGATGTCGATATAGGGGTGACTGGGTCGATTAGAGATAACCGACACAAGTCGGAGTTTTGAGAACAAGGGGCCAAAAGGGTCCTAGGTCGAGTGGGTGAGATAGGGAAGGGTAGAATAGAATAGAAATGTGATAGGAAGGTAGGTTGGGAAGAAAGAAAGAGGTGAGACAGTGGGTATAAGTAAGGTGTCGAGGGTGAGATTTTGGGTGGTTTTGGGTATTTGGTGGAGGGAAATTAATTTGATGTGTGTATTGGATGCAGGGGAGAGATCAGCTACAGATGAGAGACAGGGTGCCACCCCTACTCTTGAGAGTGCGAGGCATGGTGACAATTGAGGAGTGGCAGAATGTGGAGGAGGTGGGCCCGATTGGGGTCCAGCTCTATTGCCATGTATTCTGGCAGCCAAGTCTGATGGTCACTCTCATCGATAGATGGGATTCAGTGACCAACACATTCCACCCACTTGACGGTGAGATGACAGTCACCCCGGGAGGACGTGTTTAGATCTTGCAATTACCAATACTGGGATGCATGTGTACTTGATCTCCTCTCGAGGCCTTAAAGGAGTTGATGCTGACAATTTTTGGGGAGGGACTGGTAGACATGACATTCCATAGTGCTAGCTTGAGTTATGGTGGGATGTACACAAGCCGTCCCGAGGAGACATGGCTAGTTGTTTTATTGATGGAGGCGGTGTGCTATTTTGCCTTTCTTTGATGTAGAGGGAGGGAGATTTACCCGCTTTCGTTAATGGGGTAATACATGACAGGTTGATGGATCGAACCTATTTTTCCTAGGTGCCAACATTCCTGGTGTAGTTATATAAAGAGTTGTGGGCATATGGGTGTCTACGCAGGTTTAACTTATGTTACACATTTTTACTACACTATTGGGCCTATGAGCACATAGTTTGTGTGTGCCCAGTGGGTATGCCTCGAGTAGATGCATTTCCACCGAGATTAGTGTGGGTGGGTTATAGGTGATGGGTACCCATGATTGGAGAGTGCCGATTAGATAGGGCTACACATGACATAGCATACTACAAGTGGCTATTGAAGGGATTATGCAGGTGGACATCATATAAATACTTTATGTGGGTTATCCCTCATACAGGTGGATGCATGATGAGCTAGATGGCCTTTAGCTACTGAGATGGATAGAGTTTCACCATGTCAGGGACCATGAGATGATCCCTGTTGATAGAGTTAGACAGAAATTTGGATGCTACAAAGACATACCTCCACCCTTCCCGTAGTACATGAGAGATGACGTGGAGAGGCCATTGCCTCTACCACAACCGACAGTTCCCATAGGGTAGGAGGAGTAGGTGGTAGACCAGCGGATCGATGATGCCAGAGTGACAGACAGATATAGACAATGGTGGTTGGCTCATTTATGAGCAAGTACTACCAGATGAGGTAGCTAGATTTAGCCATGATCACGGTGCAGAGAGACACCCTACAAGGGTAGGTGGTGACCTTGATTACCCAGTTGGGTATGGTGTAGGGACAATTAGCCAGTTCAGAGGTGGAGGTGGCCAAGTTACATGCACAGGTGGCCAGTCTTTAGGCCTAGATGGCCCAGGGTGGGGATGGAGATGGAGATGGTGATGATGGTTGGGTGGCCACCCTACAAGCATAAGTTATAGGGTTGCAGGGGCCGTGGCCATGGCATAGAATATATTAGGGATTTACGAGGCCCGTGTATAGGCACAGGGGTAAGGGCCGATGGCACCACCATAGGCACCAAGACATGGTCTCATTTCATAGGTAGGGGTGGGACAGGGTCCCACAGGACAGTACAGGGTTAGAGGCCGATGGGGCCACCACAGACAGTACCTGTATCTAGGTTGTAGGAGGAAAGAGATGAGGCCGGGTAGTATGAGGACCAACCATAGAGGTAGGGATAGATTGTCTATCATATGCCAAGTACAAGGCACAGCAGGCCTCTAGCGAGAGGACCAAGATCATACACCCATAGCGTGGAGAGCACAAGGGGCCATCGAGCCCCAAGAGATGGTCAGGGTGAGGCCACCAATTCCTAGAGGCCAGTTCAATTGATGTACCAACAGGGACCTAGCCACAACCTATGATGGGTGGGGAGATGTTAGCAGGTCACCAGACAGGGGCCAAGGTGGCGAGAGGGGACATACAAGATAGATATGGAGGATGTCGATATATGGCCCTCGATTTTTATGTAGTTTTGATTTTGATATATACCACCTTTGTGCCATGATTTATTATACTTTTGATCATATACCAGCCTGCATGCCAAAGATGGTGAGGATGTATATGAGAGATTTTGAGAGATGTATATTATTTTGATATCGTGTATATTGGATGGATACACACCTATTTTTATGATGAGATGGATGACATTCTAATGATGTAATTTGATGTTGATAGACTGTGATGGTTTATGAATAGATGGAATTATGGTAGGTGTGTTAGGCATGGATTGAGTTAGGTTATAAGCATGGATAAAGTTAGGTTATGGTCTAGGCATGGATCAACTTAGGTTGTAGGCATGGATGAATCAGGTTTTGTTTTAGGCATGGATGAAGTTCTGTTTTAGGCATGGTGGAGTCAGGTCATAGGCATGATGGATTCAGGTCATAGGCATGGTTGATTTAAAAGTGGGTGATTTTTAATTCATTAATTTGTGAAATGAATGATGATATGGGTCATGTTTAAGATGTTTTATAAAATATGCATGATGATGGTAAAGAAATGGTAGTCAAAATAAGTGTCTGTTTGATGATGATAAAAATACAAAGCAATTTTTTTGCTTGGGTAAATTTCAATTTTGATATAAAAAGGAAATGAAGTAGGGTAGAATGTGATTTAGGAAAATGAAAGATGAATTGGTTAGGGTAGAGAGTGGTGAGCTAACTTCCAAGGGCCCCATGCCCTCAGAGTGTTGCCTACATAGTTTCGGTAAAAGGGGCCTCAAGCCGATGTAGTTCTCCCATAAGCTAGGGAAGAATATGAGGAGATATGAGAATGAGATGGTAGGTCGTAGGCATGATTTGGGTTTAGGTTGGTTAAGTGTGGGTGAGTTGTGGGAAACTTGGTATCGGTGATTCCGATTGTGGCAAAATAATAAGATTACCCCAAAGGTAAACATCAAGGACCAATTCCTATATAAGGTAATCAATACGTAATAAAGAATTTTAAAAGATAAGAGGAGGCAAGAATGCCTCTTGATTGGTTAGGATCATACCAAGTAGGTCATACCTTAGAAGAGGCGATGAATGTAAGAACCTAAAGACATTGCATGATTGATTGTTCTAAGGATGAAAAGTAGTCATATGATCACCAAATGTCATGGTTTCCAAGAGGTCCCTTGAGGCGGTAGGAAATGGGAGTGCGAATGGTGAGAGGGGTGAAAGGTGGTCAATTTTTATATGGTATGAGATAGCATGATCTTTGGGCAAGAGATCCAAGGTCTCAATGGGAAAGTTAATGGTGAAAATGATTTCTATGTTGAATGATATTTGAGATAGACTGATCGATGCGGGAAGTCTATATGGGATGAGGAAATTAACTCCTTGAGGTCTTCGTGAAGCTGATTGATGCGTGAAGCTTTAGATTCTCTTGCTTCTTCTCTTCTTCTTTTATTTATTTTTTTGAAATAGATTTACATAGATGTCCTTCAAGGGAAAAGTTTATTTATAGCAGCAATGACGAGAGAGGAAGATGTCCTTTTGAGGGATTCATCATTTTATTAGAAGTTTGACTCAAGGAGTTGGATCCCATGTGAGGGCTTTGAAGTCATGAACAAGACCAAGGTGAATAATAGGATTCTTGTTTAGAAAGTAGGGTGAAATGACCATGGGATCTCATCTAAAAGTAGATGAAAAGTATCCATGAGAATCATGCTATGTGCAGCACCGTGGTACACATATTCAAGAGAAGATAACAAGTGATGGGTATTCACATGATTCTTGTTTAATCATTAGTGATGGCGTAGATGTGGATAGTGCTCAAGGGATGAGCATGAAAAGAGGCACAAAGTGAGGTAGGACTAAAATTTAACAAGAGAGCGGTAGTGGAAGTATGAATACTAGTGTGGTACACCCACATGGTGAAAGGAATGTGCGTATACTAGTCCTTCCCAAAGATATCGTTGACCACTTTCATGAGAATTATGTTCAAGGTTTTGTTAGTGGATTTGACTTGGCCATTGGTTTGTGGGTAATAAGGTAATGAGAAACTTAGCTGAATGTTGAAGGCGTCCTAAAGTTTTCGTAATGTTTTGTTTTTGAATTGTTTTCCATTATCAATGATGAGGAAATAAGGAACACAAAAGTTACAAATGATGTGATGATTGAGGAACTTGCATATTTTCTTAGCTTTCATGGAGATGAGTGGTATGGATTAGACCCATTTTGTGTAATATTTGGTAGTGGTGATGATCCATTGATGGCGTTGGGAAGAATGGGGATTGATCTCTCCGACAAGATCCAAACCCCATTGAGAGAAGGGCCAAAGGTCATGGGCGACTTGTAAGGTGTGACTAGGTGTATGATGAAGGTTGGCATGTTGTTGGAATTTTACACAATGCTTGACTTAGTCGCAATAATCATGATTGAGGGTCAGCCAGTAATATCCTAGGTGAAGAATACACTTAGCAACAAAGGGCCACTAAAGTGACCTCCACATATGCCATCATGAACTTCCTTAATGGTACAATAAATTTCAGAACTAATGAGGCATTGTAATAGAATACCATCAAAGTTGCGCTTATAGAGGAGGCCCCCCATGATGATGTAATGAGAGACATTTTTAAGGAAGGCACGTTGTCCATTACGGGTGAGATCAGGAGGTAAGATGGAGAGAGAAAGATAGTCAGAGTATTGTTTATACTAAAGGTCGCTCGGGTCTAGGGTGATGGTTCCGATGGAGTAAATGTCATGAGGTAAATAAGAGGGTGATTGGAGTCATTGTATGGTGATAAAGATCTTATAATTGGTAGGTGAAGTGGGTATTTGAGAAGCCAAGTAGGCCATGGTATCTATAAATTTGTTGGTTGAATGGGGGATGGTTTGAAGGGTGTAATGGTCAAAGGTGGTCAATAGTATGTCTACATGAGGTTTATACTTTTGAAGTATCTCATTATGACATTGGTATATACCATTGACTTGGTTTATGACCAATTGAGAATCACCAAAGATGTTGATTGATTTGACATCTAGGGCATAGATGGTTTGGGGACCTAATACGAGTGCTTTATTTGGAAATATTGTTTGTACATCAAAATTAAGTTTGAATTAAAAATACATGGGTTCACCATCAAGCGAGAATGAGGATAACACCAGCCCCACCCCACGCCGACACTTGGAACCATCAAAGAAGAGTGTCATTTGGTTAGTGGGTTAATCCAGGGAAAGGGTAGCAATTGACTCATCTTGAAAGTTAAAATTAGAGGGTTGATCCCTTGAAATAGGTGCGTCGGCCAATTGGTTGGCAATATCTTGGACCTTAATGGACTTTTTATGGATGAATTCGAGGTTGAGGTTGGCAAAAAGCATAATCTAGCATGCGGCACACTAATTTTGGTATGGTTTGGCATACATGAAGTGTAAGGGGTCGGTGTTGGTCACAACATAGGTTTTGTGGTTGAGTAGGTAATGGCGGAGTTTGGTGGTGATGAAAACTAAGGATAAGAAAAAAAATTGGGATGGGTGTATCGGGTTTCATAGTCCAAAAGAGTACAACTTATGTAATAAACCATCTACTCCCTATGTTGTTCATCGTGATGAGCGAGCATGGCCCCCAAAGAGTGATCGATAGCTGAGATGTATAGGTAGAAAGGTTGATCATCTTTAGGTGGAATGAGCATGGGTGGTTGAAGAAGGTATTGTTTTAAGGCCTCAAAATATTTGTGGCAGTCATCATCCCACTTAAAGGAGACATCCTTTTTAAGTAGATGATGAAACAATTGACACCAATAAGACAAATGTGAAATGAAATGGTGAATAGACTACAACTTACCTTGCGGGATACGATTTACCTAAGGTTAGTGGGCGAGAGGCATTTCTAGAATGGCCTTGACTTTAGCAAGGTCAACTTCTATACCACGTAGGAAACAATAAATCAAGATTTTTCCTAAGAGAATCGTGAAGACACAATTCTTGGGATGAAGGTGAACACAATATTTAATAACGTGGTCAAAGATGGTTTTTAGGATGGTGAGGTGCTTGGAGTGGTGTTTATATTTTTCCAGGAGATCATCCATGTAATATTCTAATATACGATGCATGGTGTCATGGAAGATGTAAGTCATAGCCCATTGATATGTGGCACCAGCATTTTTAAGGCCAAAAGGCATGACTCGATAACAGAAGGTCCCCCAAGGGGTGATGAATGTGGTTTTGTGTTGATCCTTTAGGGAAGGTAAGATTTGGTTATAACCCGAGAAACCATCCATGAGTGATAGCATCTCATGCCCAGCGGTAAGGTGAACTAGTTGGTTAATCTTGGGTAGAGGGAAGTCATCTTTTAGGCAAGCTAGGTTGAGGTCACAGAAATTTGTGCAAATGCGGAGTCCCCCTGTCACATTAGTGATAGGGACAATGTTATAAATCCAATGAGGATAATCAATGGGTAATATAAAGGAAATAGAATGAAGGCGCTGAAGTTCTTCTTTGACGAGAAGGGTAATGTGAGGGTGCATTTTCCTCAAGTTTTTTTTGACGGGTTTGGCATCTTGAATGGTTACGATATTATAGACCAATATGGTGGGGTCAAAACTAGGCATGTCTACGTAATACCAAGAAAAATTATGGTTATGGTTTTTGAGAAAAGTGGTGATGACTTCTTGTTCAACAGCATATAAAGATTGACCGATCTTGAGGATGTGTGGGTCATCCTGAGTATAAATGTTGATCTTGATAGTCGATTCATTCAACATGGTTTACGTCTCAGAGGGTAATGACCGATGAATATATGAGTCTTATTCACCAAGGTAGGTGAGTATCGATTCATCATCCTGACATTGAATGACGTTAATTAAAGGTGTATCATCATCGATCATTTCAGGATATAAGAAGGGAAGAGAGGAAGGAGCCTCACCCTCGTGTTGATAAGTCAGAGGCCCCAAGGAAATAGTGTTTATGAAAAAAAAAAGTTAGGAGGGATGGATTCTAGATCCATCGACTCCATTAGTGAAGGTAGTGATGAAGGTGGAGTGGGTGAAGAGGGTAGAGAAGGGCTGATGTCCTTGATGAGTTCAATGTAGGCCTGCTTGGTAGGTGGTTCAGCAAAGCCGATACCACTACGGTCGTTATGTTTATGGGTAGTACATGGAATAACATTATGGTGACTTTTCTCATAAAATCCAAAACAAAACCCTTCCACACACATTGGTGTAGGAAGGTGTGGGTGAAACGGCGATTGGTGAGTGACTAGAAGTCAGTGGAAAATGGGCGGGTTTGTGATGGTGGTTCGGGTGTGTAAGTGGTACTATCAAGTCCCCCATAGGTGACACTAGTACAAAGGTGGGGAGGACCATAAAGGAGGTGCTATCCTCATATGGTGACCATAATGAGGGTGTTGGTGAATGCTTCCATACTCTTATGGAGTAAGGAATGTGTTGAAACTATATAGGAAATACTCCCCCAGAGTGAGGCATTGAAAAATGCCCTCTAAGGGATCGATGGTTGGTATGTGGGTAGTTGGAATAGACAATGTGTCATAGGTCGATGCGGAGGTAGAGCTAATGGATTGGGAGGCTGATGGTTTGGTCACAAAGGTTATGGTAGCGGTGGGAATGGAGGAGGCGTGTGCGGTTAAGGTAGGGACTATACTTGTAAGCAGAGGTGTAGGTGAAGTGGTAGTGGTCATGGAGGTAGATGCCTTAATGGGTATGAGCACATCATTGGGTCGGTAAAGCATGTTACATGTTTTAAAAGGTGATGGATCAGCTGGAATACTATAGGTGTGTCCTTCATGCTCAAACTTTACACAATGATGCAAAGTGGAGGAACACAACCCATGACATGAATCCGTGGTCTGCACTAAGCAATAGGTTATATTGAAATTTACCCTCCAAAATGTAAAATAACTCTAAATAGTGCGAGGGGCCCACACAAACGTGGAGGATGATGGTGCCTTGTGTAGAGGTGATAACGTCCTTAAATGAATGCAACATGACAGGATGTTTATGCATGTAATTGTCGGTATGTGCATTTGAGTGAATGCATGGGATGAAATGATATTAATGCTTGCACCTATTGATCATAACATGATGTACATTTATATCATCAATGTGGATAGAGATGAAGAGAGTTGGAGTCAGGTCATCGGTTTGGTGCGGTGTGATCTCTTCCTCTCTGAAAAGCTAAGGAGGCTACTTGGTGAGTAGGTTAAGGTGTGGATAAAGGTGGAAATTTGGTGAGAGAGGCTACATGATGGGGAGTGATGATGGAGGCTACGGGTGTAGGGTCATTTGGTAAAACCTCAATAGAATGAAGGACCTCCATGAGAGCTTAACGATGAGATTCGAGGTTTGGATGAGGTCATATAAGGAAATTTTGAGGGGGATTGGTGTAGCTATTTAAGCATCGCGTGGTGTGTGACCCCATGATTTTAGGTGTGGGTGCGAGATGGTATGTTTGGTATAGGATTGGTTAGTGAGTCGGTTGTCCTTTCCTTGCCTTTGTCCTTTTGAGCATGGGTAGTAATGTGGATCATGTTGATCTGAGGTGGGGAGGTAGGTGAGGTAGGTGAGCCATGAAAGGTAGAGTGACATGAAGGGAAAAATCCCAGTGGTAGGAAGGAAATTTGTGGGATGAGATGGGTACATCGACATTTGGGTAGAGGTTCGGCGAGGTCATTGATGCACACCATGTTAATTTCAAATCTCAGAGGTGGTTCTAGGATTTGTGGGGTGGAGGTCATGGTTGTTGAGTAGGAAATGAGGGAAGGACTATGGGAATGGGTGCTGGTGATATGAGGTCCTCATTGATAAGGTTGCCATCATCAAAGCTTGCTTTAGAAGGACACAACTAGATAAGGACAGTTTTCAAAGCCTTGCAGTTCTCCACATCATGTCCTGACACATGATGGTAGGCACAAATTTTAGTTTCATCAAACCCTTTTGGCTTAGGTTTGAGAGGGTCATAAGGTTTGAGTGGTGGTAATGTGATGAAAGAATTCTCAAGGAGGTTGGTTAAGATTTTGACATAGGACCCTGCTAGTGGGTCGCAATGGGAAGTGAAAGTGGGTTTGGGCATAGGTGCGGTTGATTGTTGAGGAATGGTCTTTATAGGAGGGGGAGTGGGTCGAGCTATGGTTTTGGGTGCTTTGGCATGGTATTGGGCATTGGTCATATTTGTTTGGGTAGGAGTATGGTAGATGAGCCGGGAGGGGTGTATGGTTGTTTTGACTATCTTATTAGAGGGTAGAAGATTTTTGTCTTTGGGTTGCACCTTCTTGGGTAAAGGTGATATGGGTGTATGATATCTAGAGGGAAAAGAGGATGGGGAAGAGGGTGAGTTACCCACGGGGATAACAGAGGTGTTGTGAAGGTAGATGATGTGGGTCATGCAGGGGGTGTGAGGGATAGAGACTGAAGTGTAGTGGGTAGAGAAGAAGTTGCTGAGGGTATTGGAGGTATGGGTGGTAAAGATGTTGTAGGTGAGGGTGTAAGTCATGTAGGGCACTGGGGTATATTAAAGGTTTGTGAGAAAGGAATGGGATGTTGTGTTTTCATTTTACTTGACGGGTGGAGGTTTCTTGACTGCGTTGGTATGTTGAGGTCTAAGATGAGACGGAAGGGGTGAAGGTGTGATTGGTGTAGCTAGGGTATGATTTCTATGGGCTTGGTTCTTCTGTTTGGATGTCGGAGTAGGTTTGGTGTTAAATTTGGAGGATGTAGCTAAATTTAGTTTGATAGGTGGATGAATAAGGCTAGTAGTTGGGGTGACCCCTAAGGTAATATAAGGTTTAGTTGAGGAAGATGATGTACACAGGTTTGGATTTAGATGTATGTTGGGTTATGGGTAAGGGTGTGTGTTGAGCTATGACGGGTGTCATGGAAGAAGTTATGATGGAGGTGGTTGTGCTCGGTTTGATTGGTCGAAATATTTTTGGGTAGATAGTGGAAGTATCAGCAAGTGACATCTGCATTTATGTTGAGACAGGAAGCAGAAGGTGCCCCCACAATAAGGCTCTTTCTAAATAATCGAAGCAATCGGCTAAGCATGAGAATGGCACATATGTAGGTGAGGTTGATGAGGACCTAATGGAAATTCCCGTAAAATGTGTCTTAGAGATGGGGAATTTTCTAGCTTCAGCTTCCATGGGTAAGAGAGCAAAAGTAGGTCTACAGGATCTTGGGTAGCTAATGGAGAATGATCACCTAGAGGTAAAGGTATCTCTACTAGATCCTTGATAGGTGGAGGAGAAAATGGGTGCTCCTCTATAGGTGGAGGAGATAAAAAAGTATCCTCCATGGACTAAAGAAGTACTATGGGTGACGGTTCTCTAGGTGGAGAAGCCAAAGGTGAAATGGTCTCGATGTTAATGGAAGGCTCCTCCACAGGTAAGAAAGGAGGTGAAGGGTGTTCCTCTATGGGTGGAGGAGATGATGGGTGATCCTCTGTGGGTGGAGGAATAGGTGAAGTGGGTTCAAGTGTAGGTGGAGGACTTCGGGCTAGGATTTCCTCGATGGAAGGAATATGAGGTAATTGGGAAGCAACGGGTATGTCACTGAAAATAGCGTGGACCTCGCGGGTATGGCTATCATGAGTTGAGGTATCACCGGTTTGATTAGAGAAGGGGCATGATTAGGAAAGGGTTTCTTAAAGATGTGTAGGTTTTGATTGGCAGGTGCATTAGGATTATCCATAGCTAACTCACATTTCTCGAGCATTTCTTGGACAATATTTTTGAAAGTGATGCAATTTCTGTCATTATGACCCTTTACTCGATGATAGTTATAGAATTCATGTTCTTTATACCATGCGGGTGTGGGGAAAGCAGGGTCAAAACCAGTGTGTGGTTTTATAGGAGGAAGGGTGATGGCTCCAAATTTAATGAGATTTTCTAATATAGAAGAATAAGGCTCCCCAATTGGGGTGTATTTCCATTGTTCTCATTTGAATTGAAAATTACGGACGGTGAGAGATTAAATGAGGGGCTAGCTTTGATTTAATGGATGAGCTAGGCCAGCTTTGAGTACCACTGTGTTAGTGGTCCCCTTGGCCTTTGAATAATTATTCTGTGGTTTTGAAGAAGAAGAGGTATCATTTGAATTGAATATTGAGTTCTTATTGTGTAATTGGATTTTCTTCTCTTCAATAGCCTAAATCTCTAGTTTTCATGCCATGGTGAATGCTTTGTTGAAGGTTCAGAAGGTTTGAACTTGTAGGGTCGGTGAGATATGCCTAGCACAAGCCCGCATGAAGAGTTCAATGAGTTTGGTTTGCGGTAGTTGGAATGTGAGTTGATTGACCAGGCTATGCCAACGAGCAATAAAATCTACGATGGATTCATCATCATACTAATGCGTCATAAAGAAAGGTCGATCATAGGTAATTATCCAAAATAAGCCCCTTGCTAATTTTTGGCTAACTCCCTTCATTCCTTCCTTGTGTCTCGGCCCCAAATTTTTATCTTTCGGGCACTCAAAACCTCCTAGAAATGGCTTCATTGGATAGAGCATATTCTCATAATTTCTAGAATGGTAAAGTTTTCCTTCTAACTCCTTGTATTTTTCAAGTTATGGCTCGACGGAGTTGGGGAGGGAAATTTTCCCATGAGAGGTCCGCCAACCAATCAGAATGCGCCATGTCAATGACGGAATGGTTGGAGGAGGGAGAAATTTGGAAAAATTTCCAAGTATTGGTAGGGTGCACAAAAGAAAATTTTCGGCCCTAAGGCCCGCCAGCCAATAGGAAGAGGCCACATGTCCTCGGGACCGTCAAAGATCAGAGCGGCGGGAGGAAGTTGGAAAAATTTCCAAGGTTGGCACAAATGGAATATCTCGGCCCGAAGGCCCGCCAATAAATCAAAAAGTGCCACATGTCCTTGGAGTGTTAGGTGGCGGAGGTGCAGAAGAAAATTTTCCCTTTTGCCAAAATAGGGAAAAATATGGAATGAAATCCCGCCCGTGATGGCCCGCGCCAATCAACAACTGCCACGTGTCCATTTGGCCAGTGAAAATTTCAAGGTGGGTCCACAGAGGAGAAAAAACTTGTTCAGGGTTGTGCCAATCACAAAGCGCCATGTGTCCCATTCAGGGAAATGGTCAGAGTCAAAGAAAAATTTGGAAGCATACCCCCGAGGGCCAATAAGAACGCGCCACGTGTCATCGGAGCGTCGGGCTAGCAGAGATTTTTTGGAAAAATTTCCAAAGACCGAAAAGGCGTAAAAAGGTAAGGGGAAGGCCCGTGACCAATCAAAAAATTCCACATGGCATCGGAGCTTCGAGGATAGATATTTTTGGGGAAAATTTCCCAAAGTCAAAATAGAGGGAAAATTTCAAATTTTGGGTCCGCCAAGATTCAATTTTGCCGTAGTTTTTACCTAAATCTTGAAGAAGGGCATAAATATTGATCCGAACATGGCTTTTCACGTTCTTTGTGTCATTAAAAAGCTAGTAACATTATTTACACAATGGAGGGCTCAATTTTGTGTTTTGGTAAGGTTTCAAGAGAGAAAAATGGAAAATGCCTCTGACATGGGGAAAAGAAATAGAACTGACATCTCAACCACCATTTTGATGAAGTATGGCTCACATTCTCTCCCAGCATGGTCAAAAACATTAGAGAATGGAATTTTGAGGGTGCCCATGTTGTTTTAATGCAATTTGGTTGGTGGTTGAAGCATCCTCTCATGTTTTCCTGTGTTTCTACTTCCTAGCTCACATTTATTATTATTAAAAGCTAGATTTGGCTCATTTTGTAAGGGTTGAACATTTTTATGTTTTGCAGACTCCCTCTTTCACCCCAGAAAGTGATTTTATGGAATATCAAACCTCTTCCAAGATTGCAACATGTTTACTACCTCTCTGCTATTGTAATGCATGTATTTTTGATATTGGAAATCACAATACAAGCTCTGTGAATGAGTTTCAGTCCTCTTCTTGTGTTGTTTGATTCATTTTTTTCCTTCATTACACTTTAGTAGTCTTTGCATGATGGTTTTGTTTTATTTCTGTGATCTGTGTCAATTTTCAGAAGTAAATGTTCACCACTCCTTTGGTGTATCACCTTATTAGTCTTAGTTTCATTTCTTTTGCATTCTCTATCTCTGTCCCCTTGGAATTTAGAGTAGGATCTGAGTCTAAACCTCTATAATTTGTAAGCATACAACTGATCAGAGGAGTTGAGGAACTAGCCTCTAATCTAGAGATTCTTTTCCCATTTCACAAGTCCCACACTTAGGAAAAGATTCAATGTTGTGCAATCACACTGTGTGTAACATCCTCATTTTATACATTAGAACAAGTAATTTTTTTTTTTATAAATGCTTCTGGCTCTAAATACATAATTTAGAACTCACAAATCAAAGCAACCATTCTTATAACAGATAACCATATGTAGTGTAATGACTCGTAGTACCTCCGATCTATTCATTCCATGACTTGGTAATCTACCAATCTATTCATGTGTATTAAGAGTTAGAATTTTTATTTAAAACATCCCTCTTGTGGCTCTCTTCCCTAATCTAGGATTCAGAATCCTCTGTCTAAGGAACCTATCTGAATAATTGTTACCATTATTCATCAAAGATCTCATCCCTTAGACTAGGTGACTTAGGACAACGTAATCAGCCAGCTTGCGATACTTTGGCCAAAGATTTGAAACATACTTGCTTATGTCTCGTATTCCTTGACGGCATACTCATCAATCTGGAATATGTCCTTCACCCCATTCCTATGTTATGTAGAATGTCTTATACTTGACTTAATGTCAGCTCTCCTATCCAAGTTATTCACTTTAAATGGATTAGTAAGGTGACAACATTATATGGATGCTCCCGAGACTAGGGATATGCTTTGACATATTGGGTCAACCCTAGTTAAACCAGTGTGTCAAGATACCCCGAGTCTCCTAAGAAGCCTTATAATGTGACCACATTCCTAATCAGTCCCAGAGTAACTTGTTCGAGTTAAAGGTGTAAATCTTAACGATCAATGCAAAGGGTGTCATCATAAGTCACCTGCATTGTTATATCTTTGAGAAGATCCTAATCTTCTTGAAGGTATAATCCCCATTGACTTGTGCCATTAACCTTTAAATCCACCTCCAAAAGATCTACTTATTAATAAGTGTTACGCACGTTGAGTTTAAATTATACTAAAAGATGTTCCCCTAAGGTTAGCCTTTCCCAATCCCTGGGTTCCTCACCTTAGAATGACCTTTCTTAATAAAACCCAATACACAAGAGAAGTTATTAAGACTAGAGGTCCCATCAAGGAGTTCATAGAATATACATAATTCTATATCAACGAAATTGGACAATTACTCTCATCCTTCACATGAGATTGCTAACCAAACCCTTTTTAGGTTTATATCAGTTCTCATAACTGAATTTATATCTTACTTATTAATATCGAGATATAGTGATTAAGAATCCAATTAAACGTTGTCTTGACTTAGATCAAGACTAGGAAGTAATAATTTATTCAGCTTGTTTAACTTCCTGCTCAGGTTTATTTTAACCCTAGCTTCCAGAAAGACAGTGATCTAAATTCCAATTTTAGCTTTAGATAGAACATACTAGAACTACTAAACAATCATAAGTATTCAGTCACTTATTCTTGCAAGCTTACATTGATAATCTCAAAAGTCTCCAAATTATACAATAATAACAATCGTCTCAAATCATTTCAACCAAAGAAGGTCAAACTATCAAGATAAGAATACAAACATATAAGTAACAAATATCTCTTTTTATTCCCTTCAGGCTAATCAAATACATTTTATGTATTCAACATACTTGATACAATATTTCAACAGAAAAAGAACATCTTTCCTCATATAGTACATTTAGAGAATCAAGCTGTAATTCATCATAAAACCAAATTAAACAATCTGAACATCCTATCAGATCTACGTGCTTTTACCACTTACGGCAACCATCTACAAAAATTGTCAACATGGGTTAGTTCGATGAACTGAGCATGATAAGCACTAACTCTTAAAACAATTGCAATCCACCAACTATTTTCATTAAACAACCTGTTTAAATGAGATCATTTCACCAAACAAGTAAACATATTTCAGACTATGCTTTTGTAATACAACATGACTATAAACGCGTAACTCAAATTATCGTTACTGAATAGTCCTAGATACTTTTCAAATATTTCATCAAAATATTAGGGATCAAGAAGAATGAAAGTATCCAAAACAACTATCCATCTGAATCCCAAGGACAACAAACATCAGACAGATCATTACATTCAACATAGTAAAATGAATATCATAACAAATCATGATTCCATCAATATGTTAAAAAAGTTCTAACGGTTAGATAAAAATATCAACATATACTTTACAACAGAAGAGAAAGAAACAAGTCATTCATTTTCCCTTCAAACAAGCTCATGACTGTACCGTCTCCTCGAGAGTAAAGCATTCACCTTATACGCATACGAATAAGTCAGACGAGCCACAAGAAGAACCATAGTTTTGTTAAAATTAAATATAACAAACTCCTGTAGCTTACTAGCAATATAGTAGCTCTCACGCCAAAACAGTGATGAATATCTATCAAATAGACTCCACATAACCTTCCATACGAAGCGACAAACAAGAAGATATTCAATGCCATCGCCTGTCGAGGTGCAATGACTCCTTAGTTCAGTCAAGCTCAAGACTAGATATTCATGCTAACAGAAGACGTAATCATGTTCAAACACAAGAACAATCCCACTGAGTCGAAACTCACATCAACATTCAATTCAATATAATCCCTACTAAAACACAGCAAGGACAAAAATCAAGAATCGAACCAACATACAACATAACATGGCTCGAATAGTGCCAAATTCAACCAATACTTAAATTAAAGGTTTCATTTGAAGTTGAATTCATATGTCAACAAATCAAGAATACCAAAAGTACTCACAGCAAGAACTCCTACAGATGTTACAACATAAATTACTTTTCAGTGTCTCCACCAAAGTTGATAACATTTAGTATTCATAATAACAACAACATTCACAACCCAGCTTTGAATGAAATTAAAAATACTAGACACCCTTCAAGGACTCCCACCATATCCAAAATCATACAGTATTCACGATATAGCTTCTACAGAAGCCGATATACAAAATAAATATATATTAAGGATTCCAACCGTGCCAATAATGATAAATATTCACAATCAGGCTTTATACAGAAGCAAAATACTAGTTTCGTAACAAGGATTCCAACTGAACCCCTACAACAATATTCACTCTAAGCTTACACAGAGAGGAAAACATAAAAAGTACACCAACTGAGTCTGTACCAAGAAATTTCTTGCTAAACGAAGGTATTCATAACAAGACAACAAAATTCGTATTACCAGTTACCCCTCTAAGACTCCGACTGAATCAAACTACCAGTATTCACACACATGACTTCTACAGTAGTCCATAATATACGAACCATTCCAAGGACTCCACAGAGTCATTTTGTATATAAATAAATATATTGCAAACTATCAACGGGTTAAATCCCGTAATTGCAACTCAAGGGAGGGAAAACAACTTCTACGAGGTCGCATTAAAATACTATAAACACAGCAAGTTATCCGTTCAAAATAACCTAAGTATATAGCGAAACCCAACAAGGTTCAGTAACCACCACTTATATTAACATGACTGAACTTACAAAGAAGTCGAATTATACTGAACATTCAAACAAAAATCCAACAGCATCCTTTTCGACAAGAATCAACAGCAAGTATCGACTGTAGCCTGAACCCAACAAGAAAACAATTCTTAAACTCCTACAGAGCCAAATTCATATATTTTCCTTGCAACATTTCTTCAAAATCCAACCGGAATGCAAAACACAGCAAGGTAATACATCCGTTCGAAACAAAATGCACACCCATCAAGGGTTTACTCGAAAAATCGAGCCGGTTAAGAAAATACAACAACTAAATCACACAAGGCTACCATAAAAACCAACTGAACCTGAAAATCATTTGAACAGAGTTGTTCTAATGAAATCATTTGAAAGAAAGCAAGATCTTTAAAAGTTAGAGCCTAACATGCCTGGTTATTTGCTTAAAAAATCCGAAGAAGACCACTGAAAGAGCTCGTGCCTTCTCCTCTTTTTCCACGTTAGATTCAACAACAATAACTTGTTATTTCCATGCCTTATAAACTTTCCTTGACAGAGAAAAGAGTGAGTTACACTCATTTTTGCCATGCAACACCAAGTAGACTGGTGCGAAGAACTAGTGATCAGACAGAGGGAAAACCGGAGCACATGAAAAACCAAACAAACTACCAGTTTTCCATTTTGCATGCCTTCCCGTGAAACCCGAGCTCGAAGACCGAGTTCATTAATTGCATTTACTCTAAATTTCTGCTCAATTTCCATTGCCACCGACTGCCATAGTTGGCGATGGACAATTGCAATTCTAAGACCATATCTAACTTTGGCGACTCTGCCACGTCGGCTCTTGCTAGCCGTTTAAACTTCTACCAAATTACATGTCCTTCATGCTTATCCATCAATTTAATGCCATAGAAACTGCCACCCATGGTTCGCACCCTTTCATAGGTCCCCTTTATTCCTTGTTCATAGTTAGGTTAGTAACTTAGGTTAGGATTTAAGATAACACTTAGTCTAACCTCCATAGCACAAAGTTACTAACTTAGAACATTTAGCTTATAGCTTAGGCCTAGGTTAGATTAACACTAATCTAACCCCTAGGTTATAGTTTAGTTTTAGGTTACTAACCTTAATAAATCTAGTTTAGGTCTAACATTTCAAATGCTCGGAAAAAGAACCTACAAACATACATTCACGAACAGGATTCACTCCTGCACTGCCGATAGGCTAGTGGAATAAATGTATCTAAATTTATTACCTGGCCCACGATCAAGACCTTCCTGATATTACGATATCGGGAACCAATTCTTTTAACATGATCAGCCTGAGTTAGACTCTGGAATAGCTTATTCAACGCATTCAGACCTTACAACCTACGTAAGGTCTATAATTTTAGTTCATCCCGAATAAACTTAAAGCATCACTTGGATCAATGACACTGATCCAAGGCTAGGTATTATAGATGGATAAATCCACAATTCATTTTGAGATCGATTAAACTCGGTGTAAAATGAAAGAAATAAAAGAGTCCAATCATATTCCGACTACCAAAGATCTGTAATTTTACAAAGAAGATACAATCCATATCAAGCATGACTTCACAATCAAAGGAACACATCCTTTTACAAAAGAAATCACATATCAACACTTGAATGCTCAGGAGGAAGTAACAATAGTTCAGGGTGTTACATGATTCCCTCCTAAAGATTCATCGTCCCGATGATTACATATTCGATTAACCTTCGGTCAACCAATTTATTAGTTCACAAAACAATGCAACTATTTTCCAACTTGAATAGTTCCGAAATCAATGTCATAACACATTTTATTCAACCTGAATAATGTTTTCCTCCATCTGGCTTTCATATAAACTTGAAAAAGATAAGTTCATAAAAGAAATGTTTTTCAATAGATTTCATTCTGTTGAAAACGAAAAGGAAAATCAATTTTCATGTCTTCTAGATTTTCCCAAGTTGCACTTTCTTCATTAAACTGTAACCACTGGACCTTACATTCTTGTATTTCATGATTTCTCAAATGCAATTGGCGAGTTTCTAGCACTCGTGTGCATTTAACCATGATTATTCTTGGGTCTTGGACCTGCAAGGAATTCCAATTTAAAACATGTGACAGATCTGAAACGTATTTCTTAAGAAAATAAATATGGAAAACATCATGCAAGCGAGATAAAGCAGGTGGTAATCCTAAACGATAAGCTACAGGATTGATTATTTTGACAATTTCGAAAGGTCCCACGAAACGAGGTGACAACTTGGCAGCCTTGCCAAAAGTTATAGAACTCTTTCTGGGTTTAACACAAAGAAAAACCTTCTCACCAAGCTCAAACCTTCGATCAACCCGCTTAAGGTCAGCATAACTCTTTTGCCTATCCGCTGCTTCCTTTAATCATTCACGAATCAGCTTAACTTGCTGTTCCATTTCAGTGAGAATCTCTGGTCCAATTACCACTCTATCCTCAACACTATCCCAAACAGGAGTTCTGCACTTTCTTCCATAAAGTGCTTCAAATGGTGCCATTTTAAGAGATGAATGATAAGTGTTGTTGTATGCGAATTCAACTAATGGAAGATACTCTTCCCATTTATACTATTGATCCATGCAATACATTTGCAACATGTCCTCCAACACTTGATTTACCCTCTCAGTTTGTCCATCCATTTCCGGATGATATGCAGAACTGAAGTTTAGTTTCATTCCAAGAGTCATTATTAGCGTTTGCCAAAACCTTGACGTCATTCTTGGATCCCTGTCAGATATAATCAATTCTAGTACACCATGCAATCTGAAAATTTCGTGTACGAATCTTTTGGCCAGCACTGGTGAATCATCCTTTAGATTTCCAGCGATGAAATGAGCTACCTTAGTCAGTTTATCTACAACTACCAGGATAACATCATGTTTATTCCTGGACATGGGTAATCCTTGTACAAAGTCCATGGTTATTACTTGCCATTTGTACTGCGGTATGCTATGAGGATATAACAGTCCAGCAGGGTGCATATGTTCTGCCTTAACCCGCTGACACTCCAAACAATGAGTCACAAAATTAATGACATCCTTTTTCATACCTTTCCAAAAGTATTGTTGTTTCAAATCAGCAAGCATTTTTGTGATACCCGGTGTCCAGAGAAAGGCGAATTATGAAATTCAACTAACAACTTCTTCCTCAAATCATTCAGCATAGGTACGTATACCCTGTTTTCATAACGCAAGATTCCTTCATTATCAAAATGAAAACCTTTATACCTTTCATCATTAGGTTCTGCAGCAAGCGCTGCTTTTACTTGCTAAAAGTAAATATCAGATTCTGAGGCACTTTTTACCTCATCCTTAAACTGAGTTCTTAATGTTATAAGAGCAGAAATGTGCCTCCTACGACTTAGAGCATCTGCTACTCTATTCTCCTTCCCTTTGATATAGCTAATATCAAAATCATATTGTGATAAAAATTCTAACCACCTTCTCTGTCTGGCATTTAGATTAGGCTGAGTGAAAATATATTTCAGCCCTAAGTGATCAATTTTCAACTCAAAAGGTTTCCCAAGTAAATAGTGTCTCCAGACTTGAAGTGCATGAACAATGGCAGTAAGCTCCAAATCATGAGGAGCATAATTCAGCTCATGTAACTTAAGTTTTCTACTTTCATAAGCTATGACTTGATCATTTTGTAACAAAACACCTCCAAGAGCTTCCCCATAAGCATCCGTTACAACAGTAAAGCTTCCATTAGGGTCTGGTACAGCTAATATAGGTGCGGAAGTCAGTTGGCTTTTCAGACTTTTGAAAGCCGCTTCACACTTATCATTCCAAATAAATTTCTTATCCTTCTTCTCGTAATGAATTTATTGGTGCAACTTTAGAAAATTCCTTAACAAATTTTCTATAGTAACAAACAAGACCCATGAAGCTTCTTACTTCATGCACATTATTTTGTGCAGGCCACTCAGTTATTGTGACTATTTTTGAAGGATCTACAGATAATTCCTTCTTTGCTAATGACATGACCCAAATAGTGAACTTGAATCAAAGAAAGAACATTTGGATAACTTACCATACAACTTTCTTTTCTCAAAATTCCCAAAACTATCTTCAAATGCTCATTGTGCTCCTCAAAGCTTTTAGAATAAATGAGAATATCGTCTAAGAACACAAGTACAAACTTGTCCAAATATTCTTGAAAATTATTGTTCATTAAGTTCATAAAGGCTTTGCGGGTGCATTAGTTAATCCAAAGGGTAGAACCGTGAAGTCATAATGTCCGTACCTTGTTCGGAAAGCTATTTTATGAATATATTCTTCTCTAATCCTTAAATAATGATAACCGGATCGAAGATCTATCTTAGAATAAACCACTTTGCCCCACGCATCGATCAAATAAATCATCGATCCTTGGAAGTGGGTATCTATTCTTGATTGTTGCTTTGTTCAACATATGATAATCAATACACACCTAAGTGTTCCATCCTTCTTTTCACAAATATTACAGCGCTCCCAAGGTGAAACACTTGGTCTAATAAAACCATTAGACAAAAGTTCTTGCAATTGTGCCTTAATCTCTACTAACTCTGTAGTAATCATCCGATAAGGTCCTTTGGAAATAGGTTCGGTTCTGGTTTGATTTCAATGGTGAAGTCAAATTCCTCTTCGGTGGTAACCGGAAATTCCTCAGAAAAAACATCCTCAAACTTTGTAGAAGAGGAAATCGTTTCATGTAATCACCATCTTCTTCTGAAAATTTAGATATCTTTCTTGCATAAAGGGTACATCCTTTATTTTTATCCTTTTTAAGCCGCATAGCATGGTGACAGGTTTTCTAACCGAAATTTCCCGTTTCACACCTTGAATCTCTTTGTTTCCAACCCGATCATCTAAACATTTTATGTTCTTTTCATAGCTGATCTACCTTTGCTTTATGGTCATCTAACCAATTGACATCGATGACAATGTCATACGATCCCAAAGGTGTAACATAGAGGTCAACTTCAATTTAGAAATTAGGTAAGTCAAGGATGCCCCAAAAAGACACATACTCCGTATGAACAGAGTTATTACCATCTTGTATAGACCAATATTTATCCATTTTTCCACTTTTCTCTTAAGTTTAGAAGCAAGTTTATTAGAAATGAAACATTCGGTAGCTCTGTATCAAAAAGAATAGTGACCGGTATGCCAAATAACTTACCCGAACTTCTATAGGTGTCACTTGCTTTTCGGCTTTGCATGCGCTCTTTGCGGCATGTATCTTATGCTACCTGATTACACTTATCCTTCTTGAAAGGGCACTGATTTGCGTAGTGGTCTTTGCCACAATTGTGAGCCTCCTACAGGTCCCTTTTTAGGCTCAAAATTGCCTCCACCTTGTAATTGTCACGTTGTCCTCCACGGGCTTCTACCCATTGTTATAGTTTTTGGAAAAATTATCCCTTACATTTCAAAGCGAGGCTTATTTGCTCATCGCTTTCTTCTTATTATCCCCGAAAACTTACTTTTGTTTCCAAAATTTTCCATGGTCCCCTGTTGGTGTCGAATCACGGCACCCACAGGGACTCTGCAACTCGATGGGTTGAGAATCTCGGTGCGATTGCACAACATGGAGCTTTTCCCAAGTGTGGGACCTTGTGAAATCGGAAAAGCTCTCCGATGAAGGCCGTTCCTATTCCTCTGTTCGGATGCACACGTAAAATGCAGAGGGTCTACTCAAAACCTAATCTAATTTTTTCAAGGAGACAGGGGGTAAGAAAATGCGAGAAAATAAAACCTAAACTAACGAGAGGTGATGCACCGAGGAATGAAGAACACCTGTCTTGCCAATAAACACAGACCAAAAAAAAATGTAATGCAAGATCATGCACAGATAACCAGATTTACAGTGAAAGATCAAGAAGATGCAAATAAACACTTTGAGAGGGTTGATAATCATCCACAGACATGCATTAATTTGCTCCAAAGATCTGACACAACACACCGCAAAATGCCAAGAGGCAAAGGCTGCATTACGCTTTTAAATGGGAGGTTTTAACTCCACAGATTCACCTGCCAAAGAGAAGAAGGGAGGGGCAAAACAAGAATGTCCAACCTTTAGAAAGAAGCCCCTCCTTACAATTTATAGGAATAATGAGAGAGAGAAGAGAGAGAAAGTCCAAATCTACCCCAACCACCTCGGGTTGTATTTAATTCATCTCATTATGGTGGCGGTGAGGACCATATCAAACCCCAAAAGTGGCAAACTTTATTTTGCATTTTTAAGAACTTGTTCCCACCCAATTAAAGATGTCCAAATCGTAGTTAGGTAGAGGATGCCGTAGGCTTTCCGAAAAGTCCAACCTTGTGTGAATCGGAGCTCCCAGTCAAAAGTTATGGCCATCTGAATATCTGGGTCAGGGTCTGCTTCCTGTCAGCGTTCAGAATGTTGCGCCTCCTGAAGGTGAGCCTTGGCGCATCCATATGCATGTTGACAATCCTTTTCGGCGCAAAAGGTGCAAATATGTTTGTGTCGACACATGTTTACATGCGCCACTTTACTGCGCGAAGGGCGCAACCTTTCCCGTGTCAACATTCCTTTACGTGCGCGCAGGGCGCGTCTATTTCTATGTTGACATCTTCTTCTGTGCGCCAAGGGCGCATTTAAATTTGTGTCGACATCCTCTTATGTGCGCCAAGGCGCAACTTTTTCCCTGTTGACACTCATTGTTATGCGCCATTTCCGTGCGCCAAGGGCGCATCCTTTACATTGTCGACATCCATTTCTGTGCGCCACTTTCCTGCGCCTTGGTGCATACATTCTCATGTTGACACTCATTTCTTTGCGCCCCTTTTGTGCGCCATGGGTGCATCCATTTTGCTGTTGACACTGATTGTCGTGCGCCCCTTTTGTGCACCATGGGCGCATCCATTTTGCCTTGTCGACACGATTATCGTGCACCATGGGCATGTCGAGGTTTGAATTTCTTTGGTTTCCATATTCTTCCGCTTTTCTATATCTACCCGGGGGGAAGATATATACAACAATTTGGCGACTCAACGGGATCACCTGCCTGCTAGGTAGAAGATCAGTGGCCCTTTTAGAAATCCATTGGGCATGGAGTCATAAGCAATACTTGAAACCAACTTGATCTCGATCCCGAGCCCAAACCGCAACTCCTTATCCGATAAAGACTTTAAACTGTAGAAACAACTGAGAGCAACAAAACTGTGCCAAAGCACTTAGGGAAACTGAAACCTAACTACAACAAGACAATGTGCAAACACACTTAGAGGAATTGAAATCTAAGCTAATATTTACAAGGGTAGAAATTTTCTCTTTTCAAGTGTGATGTTTAAGATAGATTCCGTTGACCGGAATCGAAAGTTCTTCTCCGTCCAATGTAGACAATTGGAAGGCATTACTACTTTTACATCCCATGACCATGTAGGGGCCACTCCAAATGGCATCAAACTTGGAATGCCTTCCCGGTTTTGCCCGATCTGCATCCCATTTCAGAACTAGGTCCCCTTCCTGGAAGGTCCTTGCTCTTGCTTTCTTATCAAACCATCTTTTCACTAAGGCCTGATCTTTCTCAATTGTTTGAACTGCATGTTCTCTAATTTCTTCCAATTCCATCAACTCTGCATACCTAGCCTCCATTGGTTCGAACTCACCAACTCCAACCGCTACTTCATGAATTCTAATGCGGGTAGTTCTAATGATATAGGCACATCTTTGCCTCTTTTCCATAGACCAACTTATAAGGGGAATTACCTATAGACCTCTTTGGTGTTATTCTCACACCCATAATGCTGATTTTAGCTTGGTATGCCATGTTCTTTGATTTTCATCCGAGTCCTCCCGATGATTCTTAGCAAATTTTTGTTTGTGGACTCTTGTCCATTACCCCGCGGGTAATAATTGGAAGAGGTGCTCAAGTAGATTCCATTTTTGACAGCCCATTCCGTGATCTTGGAACCTACGAATGCCAATGCATTATCTCGATATAATAGTGGCGGCACACCAAACTCGGTCACTATTCCTTCAAAAATTCTAGTATATTAGACTCGTTTGCCTCTTTGAGCGCTACATCGCTTGATCCACTTGGTGAAATAGTCTGCATTGCCGTGAGAATCCACTTGTGGCCTTGGCTTGAGTTTGGATTAATGACCCCGACAAAGTCCAATCCCCATTGCATAAATGGTTGGTCAACCGAGAATGGGTGCGATGGAAGTGCTGCTTGTCTTTCTTTGCCTATGAAGAGTGCACATTTCTTGCACTTTCTTATCCATGTATAGCAGATCCATCAAAGACTGCCGCCAATAATACCCTACCTTCATTATTTTGAGAGCTATTACTCGTGGGGCAAAATGTCCTCCAGAATCTCCATCGTGAAAATCTCGTAACACCCTCTCAATTTGACTTATCCCAATGCACCTCAATAGAACTCCATTGATGTCTTTCTTAAACAAAACACCATCAACAAGCACATATGGAATGGCTTGTAATCTGAAGTATCTCCTCTTTGCTTTGCTCATCTCTGGAGGGCATAGGCCTGTCTGTAGGAAGTGTATCATATTATGAGTCCAACAAGGAGTAGGCACGTCATCATTTTCTTGTTCTTGATCATCCCGTAGTATCAAGGTAGTCTCCTTTTCATCACCGAATTTCAACTTTCGACTCAAGGCTAGCTGCTCACATAGTCCCTTCCCACGTACTAGTTTGGTGACCTTGATCTCGATGTCATATTCCATGACATGAGTTATCCATCCCGCACGTTTCTCATTCGAGATCCTTATTTAGAAGGAAGTCCTTGACTCCATGAGAGACTAATAATTGGATCTTGTTGTTTGAGACTAGGTGCTTGAATTTCTTTAAGCTTCGATTACCGCAAGGACAAGCTTTTCAATGAAAGAGTACCTATTTTCGTATTCCTCCAAGCTTTGACTGAAGAAAGCAACTGGTTGTTCTAACCCTTCTTTGTTTTGTTGTACCAGGATTGCAGAAATTGTGTCTCCACCACCAAAGGCATATAACACGAAGTCCTTAGAGAAGTCTGGATTGACGAGAGTTGGGGCTTGAGATATAGCCTCTTTTATTGCCTCAAAACTTGCCTTGCCTTCAGATGTCCACTTAAATGCCATGCTCTTCTTTAACATCAGCGTTATTGGTTTTACGAGAGCTGCAAAATTTGGAACAAACCTGCGGATGAAATTGATCCTTCCTAAGAAGCTTTGAAGAGCCTTCTTGTGATTTGGCAATGGCAATGCTTGAATTGCTTCAACTCTTTCTGGGTCAATTGTCAACCCCTCCTTTGAAACAATATGGCCTAGAAGTTTTCCCTCGTGAGCCAAGAATATGCATTTTTTGGGATTCAATGATACCCCAAATCTTCTACACCTCTGAAATACTTGCCTCAAATGATAGAGGTGATCCGCTGCATTTTTTGAGAATACAGTGATGTCGTCAAGATATATCAAAACTATTTTATTGATCAACCCCTTGAATGCCATATCCATTGCCCTTTGGAAAGTGGCCCCAGCATTTGATAGCCCAAATGGCATCTTCTTGTAGGCATAGGTCCCCCATTTGGTGGTGAAAGCCGTCTTGAATTGGTCACCTTCTTTTACCATCACCTGATTATACCCTGAGTAGCCATCTAGGAGAGAGAATCTCTCTGAACCGGATACTACTTGCAATATTTGTTCCATTGAAGGAAGTGGGTAATGATCTTTGAGAGATGCCCTGTTGAGGTCTCGGAAATCTACACACAACCTGATTTCTCCACTCTTCTTCCTGACCGGAACCAAGTTTGCAACCCAGCTTGAGTGCTTGATCGGGAATATAATGCTTGCCTCTATCAGCTTATTTAGCTCTTTCTTCATTAGAGGCTCAATGTGAGGGTTGACCGGTCTCTGTTTCTGCCTGACGGGATTAGCATCTGGATCCAATTCTATGGTATGTTGTGCCAAATTTGGATCGAATCCTCTCAAGTCTTCATAGCTCCAAGCGAAGACATCTGGAAATTCTTGGCAAAGTTGTATGAAATCTGATTTCTCCTGTTCAGTGGCCACTTTGCCAATTTGAAGTGTTTTGTCTTCCCCAACCAGAATTGGCTCTGAATCTTCTCTCTTGACCTGTATGTTTGCCTTTTCCTTACGAAACTGGTCGTTAGGGTTGAAGATAGACTCCAATGTTACCAAACCCTTAGGAAGCTTGTTTGTCCACAATTGTACTACTTGATCCCCATCTTCTTTGCTCTAATCATCTGATTCCTAGCTGAAAATTCAGCCTCTTCTTGTAAGAAATTGACGATCATTGATCGTTCTCAAACACCTGCCAGCTTGTGTTGTTATCTGGAACTGCTGGCCTCACAACCACATGGATGTGTGGCTGCGTTTTTTCTCTCCTGATGCTGTCAACCACATCAAATGTCGCTCCAACTGCTGCGAGCCTATCTGCGGCTTCATTTTTCTTCCTGGGTATGGATACAATGTTGAAAGCTTTGAAATCCTCAATGAGGTCCCATACCCTATTCTTGTAGCTCCTTAGCAAGTCGTTCTTTGTAGCATGTTGTCCCCTAACTTGGTTGACGATTAGCTCGCTATCTCCAAACACCTGCAAGTTCTTTATGCCCCTTTTCTTGGCCCAATGAATTCCATGAATCAATGCTTCGTATTCAGCCGTGTTGTTTGAACAGGAAAATTGGAAACGAAAAGCTGAAAAATATTTGATGTCTTGTGGTGAAATCAACATTGCACCACCTCCAGCACCTTGTCTGCTTCTCGAACCATCGAAAAATAATTTCCAAACTTTGTTTTCATCCTTTTGTTCAGGCTGAATGATGTCAGGAATGGGTGAATTTTCTTCGTGTATACAATACACGCCCAATTCAGATTCTTCAATTTCCTTGTATGGGTCAAATTCATGACTCTTGTTTGCCCATTCATCCAAAGTTAAATCAGGAATTCCCTCGACCTTAGTACCTGTTTCTAGATCACTTGAACACTCCTCCTGATAAAAACCGAGCAATTTGCATTGATAGGATTTGGTACATGAGGCTCAATATGGAAATGGGCAATTGGTTCTGACCTGATTGTTGCTTTGGCTCCATACCTTGTCCTAAAAATCATGTGTGACCAATCTGCAGATAAATATCCACCGATTTTTGCAGTGAAGTCTCTTGATAGACACAACGCAAAGAGTGGCGGAAGGTCAATCACAGACACATCTTGTAGAACTGTAACATTAGGATAGGAATGTAGTGTTAGGCTTAACCCTTTGATGACCCCAACTGTTCCTACTGCCGTTCCATCTAGTTGCACTACTCCTTTCAGCACTGGCTCATATTTCAAACCCAATTGATCCGCTATTTGCTTCGGCATCACTGAACTACTTGCCCCTGAATCTATCATGCAGTTGTGTACCAAGTGGTTTCCAACAATCAACGAAACATAGAATGGTGGAGGCTTCAAATTTTTCTTGTCTGGCCCCCATCATGTTGCACTGCATTAGTGAGAACTTTCTCATGTCCCTGGTTTGATACATTTGTGGCAGACCAATTAGCCATTGCAGCTTGCAATAAATCTCGTTGCCCTGGGATCGCCAGTGATTCCCACATGGAAATGTTCACATGTGTCTTCTTCATTTGATCGATGATGTTGAAGGGGGATGAATTGTCCTTTTGCTGCCCCTTACTTGGTGCAACCTTTTCTGGAGCTTGAACAGGTGCATGTGTTGCTACAACAGGTACCTTAGGTTGATTCTGCACATTTGGAGCTGCGTTTGGTCTACTGACCCCTTGTTGTGTAAGAGTGGGTTGAGAAACAACTGGATTACATGGTTGTCCCTCTCCTATATTTCTCTTCTTTGACCGTGTGTTGGCAGCCACGCCTTGAAAAGGTTGTTGGTTAACTCCACGAAGTCTTCCATTTGCCAATTTGCCAATGTGGTTTCGCGGAGGTCCCTCTTGTTGCGTTTCTTCTTTGCTGATTCCCTTCTTGGCTTGGTTCTTGAGCAACACCAATGGTTTGCACCATCAAGGCCTGATTCAGTGCACCATTGAAACATGCTGACTGATTGTGAGGTAGATTGCAAGGGTAACACCAGTCGTACTCCTGTGCCATGTTATTTTGTGTTGGAACCAAGGCTCTTGAGGACGTCGTTGCATTTGGATCATATGGTCGAAATGGCCTGGCAGCTTGAGGCTGTCCTTGGTTCTGGTTTTGATTTGTAACACGAGGTGGTGGTCTATTTTGTTAGTATGGGGGCCTAGCTTGCATGTGCTTGTTTGAGAGGTCGATACTGATCTAGCACTTTGAGCTTGCTTGTCTTTTGATAGTCAAGCTCATTTCCAAGGTTCTGCAATTGTTTCATGAGCTCTGCAATTCCTTTGAAGTATTTGAAGAAGTCGACGCCTCATTATTGCTTTGATTTCTAGGAGTTGGAATGGGATTCAACTCTGGTGCTTGACTGGTTGTAGGATTTCCCATGTCTGGATAGAGAGGCATTGGTGGCCTTGGTGCAAGCTTTCCGGCTTGGATCAAACAGTTCTCTGCTCGATCGCTTGTGTCATAGGACCCTGGCAGCGTTGTCCCTCCCATTGATTGGATCATCATGGCTATGTCTGAATTTATAGCCTTTAAGAAATAAAGGAATGCTCCTTCGGCAGTTGGTCTAACAGCTATTGGGATCTGTCCCATGTCCGTTGGAATCTAAAGTTGAAATCTGCCATTTGTTCGTTAGGAGCCCTTTTGATTGTTGTCAGCTGTTCCAATAAAGATAAATTGTCCGCCCTCTCCCCGAATTGGCTGCAAAGAGCGAGAACAAAGTTGGTTCCACTTAAGTAATAGAGCCTGGGCTTTGTAAGGCTCTAAACCATTGTAAGGCTTTGCCTTTGAAAGATGAAGCCAACAACTTGACCGCAACATCCATTTCATTTATTTAGTGGATTGCACATGCATTAGCAATATCCTGGATGTGATCAATAGGAGTAGTATGATTTTCTCCTGTGAAGTAGGGGATATTCTTTAGCGCTGCAAATGGAATTTGATTCTGAGCATTTAGGGCAAGTGGACTACTACCCGTGAAATTTACAAAGGGATTCGGTGGTAGATGTGCCATTATGATTGGCCTAAGAACCCTGGTCGATGCGAGAAAAGGCCTACCAGGTGGAGGTGTAGACAAAGTCCTGTTAGGTGGAGATGGTGATCTTTGTGGTCTTCTTCCTCTCCTTCCTCTGCCTGGTGATAGTTGCAAGTGGAAAAATAGCCCTTCTTCTTGAGTATTGGACCTGGTTCGAATTCTTCTCATGTGCCTAGGCAACTTGTGCTGCTACACCACTGAATTCTATCCCTTCGGAGTCGCCAGATGTGTTAGAGAACAAGCCTCAAAAGACTAGATTTTGCCAAGTTACACACCAAAACCTGACAATATTTAAACACAAATTTTTTTAAAAGACCTGCACATTTGAGATTTTAGGGTTTGGAATTTGATTTGGAATGACAGTCCCGAAAACCCAAAAAACGCCAGATTTCTGAAAACTCAAATCTGAAATTCAAAAAACCATGAAATTTTGAAAGTCAAAATCTCAAAATTCTAGGAATACCCTTTTGAAGATTACCCCCAGATCTATCAACTGGTGAAATTTTGACTTGTTTCGAGCAAGTTAAGTCCTTGAAAATCGATTTCAAAGTTCAGCCTGGAAGGTGAAAAATCTGGAATTGTAAAACCTGCAATTTTTTGGTCCGAATTTCATGAAAACTCCTTCAAATCTATGGAATGACCTCTTGGTCCCACCGGGCGTGCCAAAACTGTTGGTGTCGAATCACAGCACCCCTGGGACTCTGCAACTCGATGGGTTGAGAATCTCAGTGCGATTGCACAACATGGAGCTTTTCCCAAGTGTGGGACCTTGCGAAATCGGAAAAGCTCTCCGGATGAAGGCCGGTTCCTATTCCTCTGTTCAGATGCACACGTAAAAATGCAGAGGTCTACTCAAAACCTAATCTAATTTTCCAAGGAGACAGGGGGAAGAAAATGCAGAAAATAAAAACCTAAACTAACAGAGGTGATGCACCGAGGAATGAAGAACACCTGTCTTGCCAATAAACACAGACCAAAAAAAAATGTAATGCAAGATCATGCACAGATAACCAGATTTACAGTGAAAGATCAAGAAGATGCAAATAAACACTGAGAGGGTTGATAATCATCCACAGACATGCATTAATTTGCTCCAAAGATTGATACAACACACTGCAAAATGCCAAGAGGCAAAGCTGCATTACAGTTTTAAATGGGAGGTTTTAACTCCACAGATTCACCTGCCAAAGAGAAGAAGGGAGGGGCAAAACAAGAATGTCCAACCTTTAGAAAGAAGCCCCTCCTTACAATTTATAGGAAGAATGAGAGAGAGAAGAGAGAGAAAGTCCAAATCTACCCCAACCACCTTAGGTTGTATCTAATTCATCTCATTATGGTGGTAGGTGAGGACCATATCAAACCCCAAAAGTGGCAAACTGTATTTTGCATTTTTAAGAACTTGTTCCCACCCAATTAAAGATATCCAGTCGTAGTTAGGTAGAGGATGCCGTAGGCTTTCCGAAAAGTCCAACCTTGTGTGAATCGGAGCTCCCAGTCAAAAGTTATGGCCATCTGAATATCTGGGTCGTCTGCTTCCTGTCAGCGTTCAGAATGTTGCGCCTCCCGAAGGTGCGCCTTGGTGCATCCATATGCATGTTGACAATCCTTTTCGGGTGCCAAAGGTGTAAATATGTTTGTGTCGACACATGTTTACGTGCGCCACTTTACCTGCGCCAAGGGCACAACTTTTCCGTGTCAACATTCCTTTACGTGCGTCAAGGCGCGTCTATTTCTATGTTGACATCTTCTTACTGCGCCAAGGGCACATTTAAATTTGTGTCGACATCCTCTTATGTGCGCCAAGGCGCAACTTTTTCCCCTGTGACACTCATTGTTATGTGTCATTTCCGTGCGCCAGTGCGCATCCTTTACATTGTCGACATCCATTTCATGTGGCGCCACTTTCTGCGCGCTTGGCGCATACATTCTCATGTTGACACTCATTTATTTACGCCTTTTTGTGCGCCATGGGCGCATCCATTTTGCTGTTGACACTTTGATTATCGTGCGCCCCTTTGGTGCACCATGGCGCATCCATTTTTCTTTGTCCAACACTCGATTATCGTGCGCCATGGGCCGAGGTTTGAATTTCTTTGGTTTCCATATTCTTTTCGCTTTTCTATATCTACCCTGGGGAAGATATATACAATGATCCCTTTTTGGGTGCAAGAGAGGTTGAAGAAGGGTTTGCAGTCTTCTTCCGCACTTCCTCCTTATGAGTAGAAATAGCCTTTAATTTCTGTTCTTGTCTTATGGCCTTTTCAACAACTCCTTCCATAGTGGTTGGACTGTGAACATCGACCTCTCCCCCTATCACGGGATTCAATCCCATGATGAATTTCCATATTCTGAACTTCTCGTCAGTTTGATACTGCGGTACATACTTGAGGAGTTTTGTAAACCACTCCCAGTATTTAGTTACCGTTAGCTTCCCTTGAGCTAAGTTCTGAATTCTGTCATTTTCTGATCATAGAAAAGTTGTGGCAGCCAACGTTGCCTAAAATAGCCTTTAAATTGATCCCAAGTAACGTTGGTCTCATCAATATTTAGCTTTGGTTTATGACTATCCCACCACGAAGATGCTTCGTGGGAAAGCTACAGTAGGCTCCCAAATAGCTTTGGTTTCTACAGAGAAGTTTTTATTGCAAATTACTTCTCCATTTCGCTGAGCCAGTTCTCAGCTCCATCTCCTAATGTGGTGCAATCATACTTAGGTGGACTTATCCTTTTTATATCATTAGTGAGTTCTATTGCCAACATGGCCTTTTTGTTTTCTTGGTTAGATAGGTGCATTCCCAGCATTAACATCAACACCCATATCGGGGTTGTCCTCAGGAGGTGGCTGATTGTCATTACCGACTTCTTCATCCTCCTCATTTCCCATCACCTGCTTTGTTCAAGTACATAAACGATCTCTTGTGTACAACGGGGCAGCAAGGATCTCATCAAGTTTCTGGGTTGTTGCCACCCCTCCTTCAGGTGGAGCATTATTCGTAACGTTCCCCCTTGTTCTAACCATTTTCTCACATTACAGAAAATTTAGGTTCTTATCAAATATTATGGACACAATAGGCCCAAGAGCTGCAACCTTACTGCTCGATACCAAGATGTATCATCCTCATTTTATACATTAGAACAAGTAATTTTTTTAATTTTTTTTTATAATGCTTCCTGGTTCTAAATACATAATTTAGAACTCACAAATCAAAGCAACCATTCTTATAACAGATAACCATATGCAGCTTGTAATGACTCGGAGTACCTCCGATCTATTCATTCCATGACTCGGTAATCTACCGATCTATTCATGTGTATTAAGAGTTAGCGTTTTTATTTAACACATCCCTCTTGTGGCTCTCTTCCCTAATCTGGGATTCGAATGCTCTGTCTAAGGAACCTATCTGAATAATTGTTACCATTATTCATCGGCATCTCATCCCTTAGACTAGGTGACTTAGGACAACGCAATCAGCAGCTTGCGATACTTTGGCCAAAGATTTGAAACATACTACTTATGTCTCATATTCCTTGACGGCATACTCATCAATCTGGAATACGTCCTTCACCCCATTCCTATGTTATGTAGAATGTCTTATACTGACTTTTTTCAGTCTCTCCTATCCAAGTTATTCACTTGGAAACAGATTAGTAAGGTGACAACATTATATGGATGCTCTTGAGGACTAGGGATATGCTGACATACTGGGTCAACCCTAGTTAAACCAGTGTGTCAAGATACCCCGAGTCTCCTAGGCAGCCTTATAACGTGACCACATTCCTAATCAGTCCCAGAGTAACTTGTTCGAGTTAATGGTGTAAATCTTAATGATCAATGCAAAGGTTGTCATCATAAGTCACCTGCATTGTTGTATCTTCGAGAAGATCCTAATCTTCTCAAAGGTACAACCCTGCAGTTGACTTGTGCCATCAACCTTTAAATCCACCTCGAAAAGATCTACTTATTAATAAGTGTTACGCACGTTGAGTTTAAATTATACTAAAAGACGTTCCCCTAAGGTTAGCCTTTCCCAATCCCTGGGTTCCTCACCTTAGAATGACCTTTCTTAATAAAACCCAATACACAAGAGAAGTTATTAAGACTAGAGGTCCCATTAAGGAGATCATAGAACATACATAATTCTATATCAATGAAATTGGACAATTACTCTCATCCTTCACATGAGATCGCTAACCAAACCCTTTTTAGGTTTATATCAGTTCTCATAACTGAATTTATATCTTACTTATTAATATCGAGATATAGTGATTAAGAATCCAATTAAACATTGTCTTGACTTAGGTCAAGACTAGGAAGTAATAATTTATTCACTTGTTTAACTTCACAGTCGGGCTTATTTTAACCCTAGCTTCCGAAAGACAAGTGATCTAAATTCCAATTTTAGCTTTAGATAGAACATATAGAACTACTAAACAATCATAAGTATTCGATCACTTATTCTTGCAAGCTTACATTGATAATCTTAAAAGTCTCCAAATTATACAATAATAACAATCCTCTCGAAATCATTTGAACCAAAGAAGGTCAAACTATCAAGATAAGAATATAAACATATAAGTAACAAATATATCTTTTTATTCCCTTCAGGCTAATCAAATAAATTTTATGCATTCAACATAGCTGATACAATATTTCAACGAGAAAAAGAACATCTTTCCTCATATAGTACATTTAGAGAATCAAGTGTAATTCATCATAAAACCAAATTAAACAATCGAACATCCTATCGGATCACGTGTGCTTTTACAACTTACGGCAACCATCTCGCAAAATTGTCAACATGGGTCGGTTCGATGAACCGAGCATGATAAGCACTCGATTCTTAAAACAATTGCAATCCACCAATCAAGCTGTTTTCATTAAACAACTTTGTTTAAATGAGATCATTTCACCAAACAAGTAAACATATTCGACTATGCTTTTTTAATATAACATGACTATAAATGCGTAACTCAAATTATCGTTCTTGAATAGTCTAGATACTTTTCAAATATTTCATCAAAATATTAGGGATCAAGAAGAACAAAAGTATCCAAAACAACAATCCATCTGAATCCCAAGGACAACAAACATCACACAGATCATTAAATTCAACATAGTAAAATGAATATCATAACAAATCATGATTCCATCAATATGTTAAAAAGAGTTCTAACGGTTAGATAAAAATATCAACATATACTTTACAACAGAAGAGAAAGAAACAAGTCATTCATTTTTCCCTTCAAACAAGCTCATGACTGTACCGTCTCCTCGAGAGTAAAGCATTCACCTTATACGCATACCAATAAGTCAAGACGAGCGACAAGAAGAACCACAGTTTTGTTAAAATTAAATATAACAAACTCCTGTAGATTACTAGCAGTACAGTAGCTCTCACGCCAAAATAGTGATGAATATCTATCAAATAGACTCCACATAACCTTCCATATGAAGTGACAAACAAGAAGATATTTAATGCCATCGCCTGCTTTGAGGTTCGATCGACTGACTCCTTAGTTCAGTCAAGCTTGAGACTAGATATTCATGATAACAGAAGACGTAATCATGTTCAAACACAAGAACAATCCCACTGAGTCGAAACTCACATCAACATTCAATTCAATATAATCCCTACTAAAACACAAAGAAGGACAAAAATCAAGAATCAAACCAACATACAACATAACGTGGCTCGAGCGATTGCCAAATTCAACCAATACTTATATTAAAGGTTTCAATTGAAGTTGAATTCGTATGACAACAAATCAAGAATACTAAAAGTACTCACAGCAAGAACTCCTACAAATGTTACAACATAAATTACTTTTCAGTGTCTCCACCAAAGTTGATAACATTTAGTATTCATAATAACAACAACATTCACAACCCAGCTTTGAATGAAATTAAAAATACTAGACACCTTTCAAGGACTCCCACCATATCCAAAATCATACAGTATTCACGATATAGCTTCTACAGAAGCCGATATACAAGATAAATATATATTAAGGATTCCAACCGTGCCAATAATGATAAATATTCACAATCAGGCTTTATACAGAAGCAAAATACTGGTTTCGTAACAAGGATTCCAACTGAACCCCTACAACAATAGTCACTCTAAGCTTACACAGAGAGCAAATTATAAAAAGTACACCAACCGAGTGCATGCCAAGAAATTTCTTGCTAAACGAAGGTATTCATAACAGGACAACAAAAGTTGTATTACCAGTTACCCCTCCAGGACTCCGACTGAATCAAACTACCAGTATTCACATACATGACTTCTACAGTAGTCCATAATATACGAACCATTCCAAGGACTCCACAGAGTCATTTTGTATATAAATAAATATATTGCAAACTATCAACGGGTTAAATCCCGTAATTGCAACACAAGGGAGGGAAAACAACTTCTACAAGGTCGCATTAAAATACTGTAAACACAGCAAGTTATCCGTTCAAAATAACCTAAGTATTATAGCGAAACCCAATAAGATTCAGTAACCACCACTTATATTACCATGACAGAACTTACAAAGAAGTCGAATTATACTGAACATTCAAACAAAAATCCAACAGTATCCTTTTCAACAAGAATCAATAGCAAGTATCATTTTGTGCTTTGAACCCAACAAGAAAACAATTCTTAAACTCCTACAGAGCCAAATTCATATATTTTCCTTGCAACATTTCTTCAAAATCCAACTGGAATGCAAAACACAGCAAGGTAATACATCCGTTCGAAACAAAATGCACACCCATCAAGGGTTTACTCGAAAAATCGAGCCAGTTAAGAAAATACAGCAACTAAATCACACAAGGCTACCATAAAAACCAACTGAACCCGAAAATCATTTGAACAGAGTTGTTCTAATGAAATCATTTGAAAGAAAGCAAGATCTTTAAAAGTTAGAGCCTAACATGCCTGGTTATTTGCTTTAAAAAATCTGAAGAAGACCACTGAAAGAGCTCATGCCTTCTCCTCTTTTTCCACGTTAGATTCAACAACAATAACTTGTTATTTCCATGCCTTATAAACTTTCCTTGATAGAGAAAAGAGTGAGTTACACTCATTTTTGCCATGCAACACCAAGTAGACTGGTGCGAAGAACTAGTGATCAGACAGAGGGAAAATCGGAGCGTATGAAAAACCAAACAAACTACCAGTTTTCCATTTTGCATGCCTTCTCGTGAAACCCGAGCTTGAAGACCGAGTTCATTAATTGCATTTACTCCAAATTTCCCACTCAATTTCCATTGCCACCGACCGCCATAGTTGGCGATGGACAATTGCAATTCTAAGACCATATCTAACTTTGGCGACTCTGCCACGTCGGCTCTTGCTAGCCGTTTAAACTTCTACCAAATTACCTGTCCTTCATGCTTATCCATCAATTTAATGCCATAGAAACTGCCACCCATGGCTCGTACCCTTTCATAGGTCCCCTTTATTCCTTGTTCATAGTTAGGTTAGTAACTTAGGTTAGGATTTAAGATAACACTTAGTCTAACCTCCATAGCACAAAGTTACTAACTTAGAACATTTAGCTTATAGCTTAGGCCTAGGTTAGATTAACACTAATCTAACCCCTAGGTTATAGTTTAGTTTTAGGTTACTAACCTTAATAAATCCAATTTAGGTCTAACATTTCAAATGCTCAGAAAAAGAACCTACAAACATACATTCACAAACATGATTCACTCCTGCACTGCCGATAGGCTAGTGGACTAAATGTATCTAAATTTATTACCTGGCCCACGATCAAGACCTTCTTGATATTACGATATCGGGAACCAATTCTTTTAACATGATCAGCTTGAGTTAGACTCCGGAATAGCTTATTCAACGCATTGAGACCTTGCAACCTGCGTAAGGTCTATAATTTTAGTTCATCCCAAATAAACTTAAAGCATCACTTGGATCAATGCCACTGATCCAAGGCTGGGTCTTATAGATGGATAAATCCACAATTCATTCCGAGATCAGATTAAACTCAGGTGTAAAATGAAAGAAATAAAAGAGTCCAATCATATTCCGACTCAGTCAAAGATCTGCAATTTTACAAAGAAGATACAGTCCATATCAAACATGACTTCACACTCAAAGGAACACATCCTTTTACAAAAGAAATCACATATCAACACTTGAATGCTTGGAGGAAGTAACAACGGTTCGGGGTGTTACATGCTTCCTCCTAAAATATTCATTGTCTGATGATTACATATTAGATTAACCTTGGTCATTCAATTTATTAGTTCACAAAACAATGTGACTATTTTCCAACTTGAATAGTTCTAGAAATCAATGTCACAACACATTTTATTCAACTTTGAATAATGTTTTCCTCCATCGGCTTTCATATAAACTTGAAAAAGATAAGTTCATAAAAGAAATGTTTTGTCAATGATTTCATTCTCGTTGAAAAAGAAAAGGAAAAGCAATTTTCATCTCCTCCAGATTTTCCCAAGTTGCAATTTCTTCATTAAACCGGTGCCACTTGGACCTTACATTCTTGTATTTCACGATTTCTCAAATGCACGATTGGCGAGTTTCCAGCACTCGTGTGGGTTTAACCACGATTATTTCTGTCTTGGACCTGCAGGAAATCCAATTTAAAACATGTGACAGATCTGAAATGTATTTCTTAAGCAAAGAAATATGGAAAACATCATGCATGCGAGATAAAGCAGTGGTAATGCTAAACGATAAGCTACGAGATTGATTATTTTGACAATTTCGAAAGGTCCCACGAAGCGAGGTGACAACTTGGCAGCCTTGCCAAAAGTTATAGAACTCTTTCTGGGTTTAACACGAAGAAAAAACTTCTCATCAAGCTCAAACCTTCGATCAACCCGCTTAAGGTCAAGCATAGCTCTTACGCCTTTGTCGGCTACTTCCTTTAATTGTTCACGAATCAACTTAAGTTGTTGTTCCATTTCTGTGAGAATCTTTGGTCCAATTACCACTCTATCCTCAACACTATCCCAACTAACAAGAGTTCTGCACTTTCTTCCATAAAGTTCTTCAAATGGTGCCATTTTAAGAGATGAATCATAAGTGTTGTTATATGTGAACTCAACTAATGGAAGATACTCTTCCCATTTATACTATTGATCCATGCAATACATTCACAACATGTCCTCCAACACTTGATTTACCCTCTCAGTTTGTCCATCCGTTTCCGGATGATATGCAGAACTGAAGTTTAGTTTCGTTCCAAGAGCTGTATTAAGTGTTTGCCAAAACCTTGACGTCATTCTTGGATCCCTGTCAGATATAATCAATTCTGGTACACCATGCAATCTGAAAATTTTGTGTACGAATCTTTTGGCCAGCACTGGTGAATCATCCTTTAGATTTCCAGCGATGAAATGAGCTACCTTAGTCAGTTTATCTACAACTACCAGGATAACATCATGTTTATTCCTGGACATGGGTAATCCTTGTACAAATTCCATGGTTATTACTTGCCATTTGTACTGCGGTATGCTATGAGGATATAACAGTCCAATAGGGTACATATGTTCTACCTTAACCCGCTGACACTCCAAACAATGAGTCACAAAACTAATGACATCCTTTTTCATACCTTTCCAAAAGTATTGTTGTTTCAAATCAGCAAGCATTTTTGTGATTCCCGGGTGTCCAGAGAAAGGTGAATTATGAAATTCAACTAACAACTTCTTCCTCAAATCATTCAGCATAGGTACGTATACCCTGTTTTCATAACGCAAGATTCCTTCATTTTCAAAATGAAAACATTTATACCTTTCATCATTAGGTTCTGCAGCAGGGTTGCTTTTACTTGCTAAAAGTAAATATCGGATCTCGAGGCACTTTTTACCTCATCCTTAAACCGAGTTCTTAATGTTATAAGGGCGAAATGTGCCTCCTACGACTTAGAGCATCTGCTAATCTATTCTCCTTCCCTTTGATATAGCTAATATCAAAATCATATTGTGATAAAAATTCTAACCACCTTCTCTGTCATGCGGCATTAAGATTAGGCTGAGTGAAAATATATTTCAGCCCTAAGTGATCAGTTTTCAACTCAAAAGGTTTCCCAAGTAAATAGTGTCTCAAGACTTGAAGTGCATGAACAATGGCAGCAAGCTCCAAATCATGAGGATCATAATTCAGCTCTGTAACTTAAGTTTTCTACTTTCATAAGCTATGACTTGATCATTTTGTAACAAAACACCTCCAAGACCTTCCCCAGAAGCATCCGTTACAACAGTAAAGCTCCCATTAGGGTCTGGTACAGCTTATATAGGTGTGGAAGTCAGCTGGATTTTTAGACTTTTGAAAGCCGCTTCGCACTTATCATTCCAAATAAATTTCTTATCCTTCTTCTGTAATGAAGTTATTGGTGCAGCTACTTTAGAAAATTCCTTAACAAATTTTCTATAGTAACCAACAAGACCCATGAAGCTTCTTACTTCATGCACATTCTTTGGTGCGAGCCACTCGATTATTGCCACTATTTTTGAAGGATCTATACCAATTCCTTCTTTGCTAATGACATGACCCAAATAGTGAACTTCGAATCAAAAAAAAAACATTTGGATAACTTACCATACAAATTTCTTTTTCTCAAAATTCCCAAAGCTATCTTTAAATGCTCATTGCGCTCCTCAACTCTTTTAGAATAAATGAGAATATCGTCTAAGAATACAAGTACAAACTTGTCAAGATATTCTTGAAAAATATTGTTCATTAAGTTCATAATGGCTGCGGTGCATTAGTTAATCCAAAGGGTAGAACCGTGAATTCATAATGTCTCATGCCTTGTTGAAAGTCATTTGTTTTATGAATATCTTCTTTTCTAATCCTTAATCGATGATAACCGATTGAAGATCTATCTTAGAATAAACACCTTTACGCATCTAATCAAATAAATCGTCGATCCTTGGAAGTGGGTATTTGTTCTTGATTGTTGCTTTGTTCAACATTCGATAATCAATACACTGACCTAAGTGTTCCATCCTTATTTTTCACAAATATTAGAGGCGCTCCCAAGGTGAAACAATTGGTCTAATAAAACCTTTAGACAAAAGTTCTCTTGCAATTGTGCCTTAATCTCTACTAACTCTGTAGTAGTCATCCGATAAGGTGCTTTGGAAATAGGTTCGAGTTCTGGTTTGATTTCGATGGTGAAGTCAAATTCCCTCTTCGGTGGTAACCACAGTAATTCCTCAAGAAAAACATCCACAAACTTTGTAGCGAGAGGAAATCGTTTCATGTAATCATCATCTTCTTCTGAAAATTCAGATATCTTTCTTTGCATAAAGGGTACATCCTTTATTTGTAGCCTTTTAAGCTGCATGTTGTGACAGCTTTTCTAACTGAAATTTCCCTTTTCACACCTTGAGTCTTTGTTGTTTCCAATGATCATCTAAAAATTTTATGTTCTTTTCATAGCAGTCTACCTTTGCTTTATGGTCAGCTAACCAATTGACACCGATGACAATGTCATACGATCCCAAAGGTGTAACATAGAGGTCAACTTCCGTGGAGAAATTAGGTAAGTCAAGGACTGCCCCAAAAAGACACATACTCACTTATGAATGAGCAATTATTACCACCATACTTTGTATGCCCAAGATTTATCCATTTTTCTAGCTTTTCTCTTAAGTTTAGAAGTAATTTTATTAGAAATGAAACATTCAGTAGCTCCTGTATCCAAAAGAATAGTGACAGGTATGCCAAATAACTTACCCGGAACTTCTATAGGTGTCACTTGCTTTTCACCCGACAGCTTGTGCACTCTTTGCGGCATGTATCTTATCTTTGCTGATTACGATCATCCTTCTTCAAAGGGCACTGATTTGCGTAGTGGTATTTTCCACAATTGTAGCAGCCTCCTACAGGTCCCTTTCTAGGCTCAAAATTGCCTCCAGCCTTGTAATTGTCACGTTGTCCTCCATAGGGCTTCTGCCCATTGTTATAATTTTTGGCAAAATTATCCCTTACATTTCCAGCATGCTTATTTGCTACTACTTTCTTACTGTTATCCCCTGGAAACTTACTTTTGTTTCCAATCTTTTTCCATGGTCCCTTTTTGGGTGCAAGAGAGGTTGAAAAAGGGTTTGCAGTCTTCTTCCGCACTTCCTCCTTATGAGTAGAAATAGCCTTTAATTTTTGTTCTTGTCTTATGGCCTTTTCAACAACTCCTTCCATAGTGGTTGGACTATGAACATCGACCTCTCCCCCTATCACGGGATTCAATCCCATGATGAATTTTCGTATTCTGAACTTCTCGTCAGTTTGATACTACGGTACATACTTGAGGAGTTTTGTAAACCGCTCCCAGTATTCAGTTACCATTAGCTTCCCTTGAGCTAAGTTCTGGAATTCTGTCATTTTTTTATCATAGAAAAGTTGTGGCAGCCAACGTTGCCTAAAATAGCCTTTAAATTGATCCCAAGTAACGTTGGTCTCATCAATATTTAGCTTTGCTTTACGGCTATCCCACCACGAAGATGCTTCGTGGGAAAGCTGATAGGCTCCCCAAATAGCTTTGGTTTCCTCAGAGAAGTTTCTTATTACAAAGTACGTCTCCATTTATTGAGCGAGCCGCTTCTCGGCTCCATCTCCTAATGTGGTGCCATCATACTTAGGTGGACTTATCCTTTTTATATCATTAGTGAGTTCTGCTTTGCCCTTTTGGCCTTTTTGTTTTCTAGTTGGATAGGTGCATTCCCAAAGATTAACATCAACACCCATATCGGGGTTGTCCTCGGGAGGTGGCTGATTGTCATTACCGGCTTCTTCATCTTCCTCATTTCCCATCACTGCTTTGTTCAAGTTGTAGACACCAAATTCGTGTCTTACGACCCCTTGTGACCCACATCCCATTTCGCAACCTAACCTCATTACCTAAACCTTACACAATTATTTATTAATTACCTTGTAATTGATAAATCCACCATCACCTTACCTGCCACCTCATTTTGCCACCTCATCATGACCTAGCCCTAACCCTAAACTAACCTAATTAAGACCTATGACTTGGTCTAGACTCACATCCATAACTAATGCCTCCTTACTCGCACTTTTAAAACCGACCTTCTAGCCACTTGACCAAGCCCGCAACTGATCTCTCGGGAGAAAAGCAGGGAAGGTGGGCTATTTTACTAAAAATAGCCTACTTTTTCCTTACCGATGCCGGTTCCTACTCGACCGCCGTCGGTTACGTAACCGCCATCGGCTCCCTGTAAATGGCCTCCCCAAACCAAAAACAAAGGATCAAAAATTCATTTTGGATCAAAGGAAAGGATTTTTGAATCAACAGAGATCATTGGGAGTGAAAAACAGAGTCCAGATCTTCACTTGACCGAGCAGAGACGAGTGAAGAAACCAGAAGTGTTTACAGCAAAGGAGATCAACTTGCATCTTTGTCAAAACCAGTAAGTCACATCTTGCATGTCCTCTGTTATAACATTTCTTATGCTCTTTGAATCACAGTCCTCCTAAATCCATTCTTGGATCCACTACCCAACGTGTTATTACCTCTAACTATCATTCATCTACCTCTCATCACCTTATTTTCTAAATACCACCTATATACAGCCTTACAAACAACACAACTACCCCACAAAGCAACTAACCTACAGATCCTAGAACCCACCGGTATCGGTTATCAGTAACCGGCATCGGTTATCAGTAACCGGCATCGGTTCCTCCGATCAAAACCAGAAAACCAGCCTTTCCCCTACCCAGTTCAACGAAGCAACTTAATTGATATTTTACAGTCTTTTGTGTTAATTCATATTAGCAGGGAAACTGACCACCTTCGAAAGGAAGTTTTATATTTCCTGGGCCCAAGGCAGTTTCCTCATTTATTGTCTAATCAAAATCTTGTGGTCTTGTGTTCTTATTTGCAGGTAGTCCTTCCAAGACAAAAAGGAGTTCTTCACAATCAGCCTGATCTTTCTCTACGGTACGCGCACACCATCTCGACATTCTACAGGTATTCCTCCTAGCCCCTAACCTTATCTGTTTCTAAAAGGAACGAATCATTCCGAGTGAAACATTTTGGCACGCCCGGTGGGACCCATCTTGGGTTTCTGTTTCTCTTGCTTATTTTCATTTTAGGAAGCATACTTGCTGTTGCTGCTTTTGTTATATATTTCATAAAGAATTTGTCTTGCTTTCCTAGTTTCACATTAGTAAAAGTCATCTCTCTTGCTTCATCGAACATAATTTTTGATTTGGGTTTAAAACACATGCATTGCATTCCTACTTGTTGTTTTTCAATTCTAGTGAACGTAGATTAAGTAACAGGTCATACACGTGGGGGTGATATCCACGGTATTGACAGGAAATTAATCTTACATTCACTGCACAACACATACCAAATCACTTCACAATTAACACAACAGCTCAAACATCCCCCTTTTTCCGTGGTATTCCTCCGCCTGATTGAGGCACCTTATAAGCCAAAACAACTTGACATTTCCCCTAAGTCTCTTGTTTAGGATTCTGACATCATTCTACGTCTAAAGGCATAAGCCCACGATAATTAAAATTAACCCTAGGGTTAATCTCTGGATTTGTGTGTGCATCTTGCTTGTTTTTAGTCCTGCTTTCTTTCTCATACTCTATCTTCTGTGATCAATAATTGGACAAGTATACTAAACGTTGTTAAAAATCAAATTAGCAGCCTTTTTATATCTTGTTAGCCCAGACTTCTTACACCGACATCGGTTACCTGACCGACGTCGGCTATAGTGTAACCGACATCGGTTACTAGACCGATATCGGTTAATCTCTTTTCCAATTCCTGACAAACCAACAACCTACCAATTTTACCAGTCTGAGTTTGTTTCTATTCCTGACAAATTGAAACCCTACTGTGAACTCCTGTCCATGGTTGTTATCACTCGAAAGCAAGCCGCCACCATGGTTTCACATGCTTTCTCTATTTCTTTTCTGAATCACCCCCTTCATTCTCGTGGGGAATCCTATTGATACCAACGAGGTTCCTAAAATTCCTATGGGAGATAAGGACTTTGCCAAGTTTCTAGATGCTAATTCCAGCCTTTGAATACTATTTGTCTCATACCCCACCGACCGTACGCTTTGATGGTGAGCTCCTTGTGGGTATGCCTATTAGTATAGCTGCTCATTTAGCTCCCACTCCGCCTGATAACACCGCCTTGCTTCCTGCATCTCTAGCCCCGTCCCCCAATCCGACGGCTTCAGAGGTTCATACGGCTCAGATTAGCTTTCCTTTGGTTAATCTCGGACCCCACATATCATTACCACCGACTGCCCCTACCTCATCTCTCTTGCAGACTGCTCCGTTCATGACTTGCTCTCTGCCACCTATCCACACGAGCTTTCCTTCTCAAGCTCCGCCTACCTTTTCATTCCCATACACGTATCCAGTGACCTCAACATCCTATATGGGACATCCCTATTCAGTTACCTCAACATATTCATCCTCCACACCCTATCAACACTTAACCCCACCAGGATCTAGCGGTGGTCCTTGGCCCAATATGCCTCCGTTTACCACAACCACACCATCATCTCATCCAACTACTGATCTAATTAAACAAATGATGGACAAAATGCAAAACCTGGAGGCTTCTGTTTCAGGAAGTCGTAGTGCCTTGACATACGAGCAAGTTTGTCGGGAGCCCATTCACCCTTCTGTCCCCCTTCATTCATATCCTCCTCAATGGGAGTTGCCGAAATTTACTCGTTTTAATAGTAAAGAGGATCCTCAACAACACTTGCGATCATTTAGACATGCTTGTTATTTGATTGCCCATGATGATGCCTTCTTACTCCGCCCTTTCCCATGTCCTTATCGGGACTCTGCCTTGAGTGGTACAATGCTTTAACCCAACCTCAATCTTCTCTTTTAACCAACTAGCCCAATCTTTCTTGGATCACTTCTCCATTAACATTGCTAAGAAAGTATCCATCACCGACCTTTATGCCATTCGACAATTGAAGATGAATCTATCACGATTTCGTCGGATGATGGCATGGCCTTATCAACCAACTTACATATGTCTTGCCTCAAAGTGAACTTATCGAACTTTTCACGCGGGCATGTCTAAGCACATTTCTCCTACTCTTCAAATTAAAACTTTCCGCACATTTGATGAGGCCTTTACCATGGCTCGGAAACTAGAAATTCGAGCCTTAGAAGAAGAGAAATTGCGGTCACAGCAACAAAACCCCAATTTCGAACTCCCGATTCTACCAATAAACCAAATACCACCACTCCTCACACGTCGTCCAATTCTTCTAAATCAAAAGGAGCTATCCACGCGGTGATGGTTAAATCTCAAGCACCGTCTAATGCCCCACCAAAACTACCTATAAGTACAAAGCCGAGCCCATCAACTACACTCCTTGGGAGAAACATATGGTGTGATATTGGAAAAATTGCTCAAAGCGGAGCCATTACATTACCTCTGTTAAACCTCATTCTCGGGTTTGATTCCACTCGCGCCATACCTTCCTGTACAAAGAAAATGACTTCAGTAATTTCCACCATGTGAAGGGACACGGTCATGAGAACTAAGAATGTTGAAAAACATAGTGCAGAAATGGTTGATATGAGGGGATATAACCCTCGATAATCCTAATGTCCCCGCTTAACCGAAATTTGAAAATCTTCAACAAACCATTCCCGAATCACTCTTCCAACAGTAACACAAACCAGGATATCTTAGCCGAAGAGAGTGTTCATGAGATCCATGCAGTCTTTGATACCCAGCCCAAAGCCTCTATCGAGAAAATTTTGAATCAAGCCTCTTCACTAACACAGGAGCCCGAACCTCCTTTACCACCATCGAACCAAAGCGAAATCATTCCTTTACCCATAAGGAGTTAATCGCCTGACTCCTCTTCCCATCGATGAGTGCTCGCTTATACCACATCCCTACAAGATCGCAACGGATGTTATCTAATCTATCTATTTCCCAGACTTCCCCTTCTACCACTCTTGTTGCACAAGAGGAAGGTACGCCACTCCTTTTGACATCCTTAGACGAGAAATCTCTTGCACCGACATCACCAAATTCTTTAACCATGACGGATCCTCTCGAACACGCCCTCTTACCTATTAGTTCTTCATCACCTAAATCTTTTCAACGACCGGTTGACCTCTTAACATCTATTGATATAGTACCTCATCTACTCACTGTATCACACCCACAGTGGACTGGAATCACAACCCACCTTTCTTCCGTACCAAATTTACAATTCAAGCCTCAAGACTGTCACTCTCCGGAGGATAGACAAAACATTGGGAACGTTTGAGTACGCCATATTCTACTCAAATGCAAATGACCGATCCCGAGAACTCCACCATATACCCGAAGTGTTTACGAAGCTTAAAAGCCCATGTTCTCACCTTCACCCCCTCACCTCTACCAAATGCCTCGTCCACTTCTATTAACTTAGCCAAATCTTCCCCTACGCTTGGGACCTTACCCATACCTGGGTCCTAACACACCCGCCTAAGCGACTAGATTTGTCCAAGAATAAAGCCGCCCGCCACCTAGGAGACACACTCAACCCGTGCCTCTATCACAATCACAACCATCATCATCATACCTACCTTCCATATTAGGACCTCATCCTTCCACCGCACCAATATATCATACCTCCTGCGTTTTCTTTAAAACGATCTACACCTTCGCACCCATACAGGGGATCTAAGGGTATATCAACATTATCACCCCACATATCCTGTCCATCCATCAACCCTAAACAAACTCCATCATCAAAGGATTTATTTTCTGTCACTCCCCTTTCTCCGTGGTTGTTTCCCGCTACCATGTCATCTGTAGCCTCATCATCTAACCAGCCGAACGTAGCTCCTGCGCCAAAGAAACCACGTTTAGTGAAAAACACATATCAACACCCCTCGGTTAAACCACCACCCATACGAACTAACCACGCCCAAACATTACCAAAACCCATGCAATCAATACCCTCATCCTCTTCTGATTTTGACCCACTCAAAGGATCTTACGCCAAAATCCTTGCTATGTTAGTAGATAATGCGACCATTTCCCTACCCCCACTTAGACCTTATGACCCGTCTAAACCTCGACCTATAGGTTATGATGAGTCTAAGATCTGTGCTTATCACCACACACCAGGACATGATGTGGAGGGATGCAAAGCTTTAAAAACCATCCTTCGTCAGTCACCTCTCCCAGATAGAAAGGTTAAGAAAGACAACTTACGAAGGGAGAGACCTTTAGTTTCCATTCCCTCTCCTATACCATCTGTCCCCTCCTCACCAAGATCTGTCATTATTACAACCCCGCCTCTTGAAGACCATGATTTATCCCAATCATCTTCTTCATCTCCGGTCTACGAGATTAATATGATTAGTGTTGCTACTCGAGCGCAGAAAAACAATGAGAAAGCGAAAGTAAGCACACCTGCGTCCTCTCCTTCTCCGTCCAGCATCCCGATTGCACCACCACCCAAAGTGGTTATTCGTGGACCTGCTTACCCCGTCTCTAATGGAGCCACCCATCGAGCCATGATTAAACAGCTTCACCAATCACCCGTAAAAATGACACTATATGATCTCATTCAGACTTCTGAATCTCATCGACAAGCTCTCGTTGAAATTCTTCAAGGGATCGAGGTCTTACCTAATGAAACCCTGCCCGTTGCCTCCATTCTAACACCCAATCACGTTGCCTCTCTCACCAAACAACCCACCACCCCAACCACTTCTGTCTCTATACCACAAGCTGCTGCAGTCAGTTTCTCTGAAGATGAAATTGTCGATTTTGGTATAGAAGATCCTGACCATGCCCTGTTCATCTCATCTTACGTCCGGGACATTCGTGTACGTCATGTTATGATTGACGGGGTCTTGCTAAACATCATCTCTTGAAAAGATTTTCAACAAATGAATATCCCTTCTAGCTACATGTGTGCTAACCCCATCATGTTGCGGTCATTCAATGACGCTATTACCTCTACCTTAGGCACCGTGATCCTCAACATTCGGGTAGGACCATGTACTTTACCCGAACTCTTCTATGTCCTTGAGGAGAGTTCGATATAATATATTCTGGGTCGTCCTTGGATCCGGGCCATGGGATGCGTTCCTCAACCTTACATAGATGCTTAAAATTTGAGTACGAGGGAAGTCCTACACCAAAAGCTGATCCTCCCCCTTTAAAACCTGCAATATGTTATCTTGCCCTAACGATGTGCTTATACCAATCAAGACACCCATACATTCAACCCAACCATCTTCTTCAACTATGCCTCAACCATGTACCTCAATCGCACCTACGCCTTCAACTGATGAAACCACCGTCGCAAAAACCACTTCCCTTCCCGCAGCTAACATCCCAACCGCGGACCCCTTAGTAGATGTTTTTCAGCGCCTTACGCTGGGGGAGTATCGCCTATATAACGTTAGTTCTTTCCATACCCCACAGGAGTACGGACAGGTACATGCCCATCCTAACTATGACCGTCGTGTGGGGGAAGTAATCTCCTACGGACCACCTCACTGCCGCACTAACCTAACGTATGGGGGTGTCGACACATCCTCCATTACCCCAACCTCCTTTTGGTGTGGTTCCCTTCCAATCAGATTTTCAATACTTGACAAATCGTCGTTTCACCCTCACCTTCTTGACTCGCTGTGCTTGGAAAGGCTTTGGTTTTGGTCTTTACGAACAAGGCCGACATACACTCATTCCTGTGACTACCCGCAAACACAATGATCGCAGTGGTCTCGGTTTTCCTGAAACACCTACATAGGAGACACCTCGTGTCAGTTGTATTCTGGAAGAAGATGATGTCACCCCTACCAAACCATCATCACCCACTTTGCCATCATCACCCACAGAATCTATAGACCCTGAATCTATCCCTCCTAACTTTTTTTTTTCATAAATGCTATCTTCATAGGTCCTCTCACTTATCAACGTGATAATGAGGACCCATCTTCTCTTCCCCTTCTGTATCCAGACATGATCGAAGAGGATTCGCCTTTGATTAATGTTGTTGAGTGTCAGGATGACGAATCCATCCTCACTTACCTTGGCGCGGATGATTGTTATATTCAATGAGCCTTACCATCTCAAACCCAAACCATGCTTTGAACAATCTACTATAGAAATAAGCATCCACACGAAGGAGGATCCTCACATTGTGAAGATCGGACAATCCTTAACGCATCGAACAAGTCGCCTTTGCTACTTTCCTCCATGCCGCATGACCAAGCTTTCGCTTGGTCCTACGCTGACATGCCAGGAATTGATCCTACCATTTCCGTCCATAACATCACTCTAAACCCCGATTCCAAACCAGTCAAACAAAATTGAGAAAAATGCATCCACGCATTGCCCTCTTGGTCAAAGAAGAGCTTCAACGACTTCTTTTCTGTTTCCTTCATCTTGCCTATTGACTATCCTCAATGGATTTCTAACATTGTACCTGTCACTAAAGTGACGGGGGGACTTCGGATATGCACGGATTTCCGGGATCTTAACCTCACTTGCCCTAAGGATGACTTCCCCCTACCTAGCATTGACCAACTTGTTGATCTCACTGCAGGCCATGAGATGCTCTCTCTCATGGATGGCTTTTCAGGATACAACCAAATTTTGGTTGCCCCTGCCGATCAACACAAAACTGCCTTCATAACTCCTTGGGGAACCTTCTGTTACCGTGTAATGCCATTTGGCCTTAAGAATCTTTGGTGCGACCTATCGGTGGGCCACGACCTACATTTTCATGACATTATGCACACTATCCTTGAAGATTACGTCGACGATCTTCTTGGTAAGTCTAAACATCGCAGTGAACATCTCGATGTTTTAACCATTATTTTTGATCGCCTGTTGCACTATTCTGTTCGTCTTCAACCAAAGAAATGTGTCTTTGGTGTTCTTTCGGGAAAGCTTCTTGGTTTTATCGTCTCTTTACGTGGCATCGAGGTCGATCCATCTAAAGTCAAAGCTATCATAGAAATGCCCCCACCTACCAATCTCAAACAATTGCGTAGTTTACAAGGTAAGCTCCAATCTATCCGACGTTTCATCTCCCAACTCTCGGATCGATGTCAACCTTTCCATCACCTCCTTAAGAAGGACATTGATTTTCAATGGAGTGAAGAGTGCCACCAAGCCTTTGAAGCTCTCAAAACTTATCTCTTGCAGCCACCCGTGCTTATCCCACCTCAAGACGACCGCCCTTTCTACCTTTACCTTTCCGCCACTGACCACGCTGTAGGGGCCATGCTTGCACATCGTGACTCTAAAAATCAAGAACAAGTCATTTATTATATAAGTCATACTTTGGTGGATTATGAGACTAGGTATACACATGTAGAAAAGTTGTGCCTAGCCCTATCATTCGTGGCTACCAAGCTCCGACACTACCTTCTGAATCACAAAACTTTCGTCATCACCAACACAGACCCCATCCATTACATGTATGCCAAGCCTCATCTAAACCAATGCATCACCCGATGGCTCATGCTCCTCACCGACCTTGACCTTGAGTTCATCCACCAGAAATCAATCAAAGGACAAACCATCGCAGACCAACTTGCGGAAGCCCCTTTACCTGGGGAACAATTTACCAATTTTATATTCCCCGACGAACTCATTGCCACTCTTTCACTCGGGGAAGAGTCGTATCAAATGACCCTCTTCTTCGATGGATCTAAATGCCAACGCGGTGGAGGAGCTGGCGTTGTTCTCGTTCCTCTTGACGCTGAGCCTATGCCTCTTTCATTCCGACTCGATTTCCCTTGCACTAATAATACAGCAGAATACAAGGCCCTTGTTCTGGGTCTCCAGGTTGTGCTGCACTTAGGTATCAAATCTATCAATATTTTTGGCGACTCTCAATTGGTAGTCAATCAAGTTATGGGCATCTACCAATGCAAAAATGAGGAACTTCAAAAATACAAACACTACGTGGATTCACTTCTAGCCTTATTTACTCACTATTCTATCCAAACCATTCCACGCTCTACTAACAAATTTGCGGATACTATGGCTTGCTTAGCCTCGCAAATTCCAGCCTCATCAACTGACTCTGACATTTTTGTCTTGGTCCAACAACTCTTTGCCCCATCTTATTCAGCCCCAGTTTGTTTGTACGATAAATACTGTGTCTGCTAACTCACAGGATACTTGGTATCACCAATTCCATGACTACCTTACAACCTCTGTTCTCCCTTCTGACCTTACTAGTACTGGTAAACATGCTTTTCTTAAACACGTTTCTCGTTATGTAGTTATGGGGGGACTCCTTTATAAACGTGGCTTTGATGGCATCCTCCTTTGATGTCTCACCGGTGCGGAGATCACCCATACCATCCAACAAGTCCATGACGGTATTTGTGGTGGACATTTTAGTGGCCTTGCCGTGGCTAAACGAATCCTTCGCCTTGGTTATTATTGGCCTACTCTCAATAACGACTGCTACGAATATGTTAAGCATTGTGTTATGTGTCAACAACATGCCAACCTTCAACATACTCCTAGCCACCCGCTCTAGGTCGCTCGAGATCTTTGGCCCTTCTCACAATGGGGTTTAGACCTTATTGGTGAGATTCACCCGTCCTCTTCACAACGTCACCGATGGATAATCACAGCCACCGAATATTACACAAAATGGGTGGAGGCTATTCCACTCATTTCAATCAAAAAGGAAAAAATTGTCAATTCATAGACCATCACATTATCTGCTGTTTTGGTATTCCTCATCGCTTTAATAACGAGATAATGGTAAATCTTTTAAAAACAAGTTGTTCAAGACCTTTGTGACAACTTTGGTATCAAACTTAGTTTCTCATCGCCTTACTATCCATGCAGGCCAATGGTCGGTGAATCTTCTAATAAAACCTAACCAAAATCCTCATGAAAGTTGTCAATGAATCCGAAAGAAATTGGCACGATCACATTCCCTTTGCCCTTTGGGCTTATCGTACTAACATTCGTACCTCTACTAATGTCACACCTTTTTCTTTGGTATATGGTACAGAGGCTTTTTGCCTCTTGAAATACAAATACCCTCCCTTAGAATATCTCTTGGGATATTCTCACCAACGATGATTTCCGCGCCAAGGCGGTTGCCCAATGGAGCTTCTTGACGAACATCGTCTTACAGCTCTCGATCACCTTCAAATCTATCAAAAACGCATCAAACGTGCTTATGATAAGCGACTTCATGAGCGTACCTTTAAGGTTGGTGATCTTGTCCTCAAAGAGAATCAACATGTCACCAAACTAGAAAAGAGCAAACGTGGAAAATTTGCTCCCAATTGGATTGGGCCTTACATAATCACTCACACCTATGGATCAGGCGCTTATCGTTTAGCTTCGCTTAATGGTAAGCCTGAGCCTGAACCCCTTAATGCCTTGCATCTTCGACCATTCTACTGTTGAATTTAGTGTTATATCACTTCTTATCTACCTGCCGCTCGTCCCTTGAGCTCACATACCACCACATGCACTTCGTTTCCTACACCTCATAATAAAAATCAAGCTCACATAGTTTGATTCTCACCTCACCTAAACGATGCCTTCCCCTTTTTAGTCTAGTCCATGACTTCAAAGTTTTCAAATAGGCCGTATTCTTATGGGATTTTCTTGAGTCAAACTTCCTACCAAACTAGATGCTTCACGCCAAAAGAACATCTAGCTATCTAAATTATATATAGACTGTTCCCTCGAAGGACAGCTATATGCCAAATTATTGCTGCTATTATATATAGACTGCTCCCCCGAAGGACAGCTATGCACTAAAATCATATCTGCTACTATAAATAGATGCTCCTCGAAGGACAGCTATACACAGTCAACCTTTATCAGAAGCTTCTCGCATTGATCAGCTTCGTGAAGACCTCAAGAATAGCACAATCAATATCCCTTGTAGACTTCCCGCATCGATCAGTCTATATTCAGTAAAATAAAAGCCTCATTCAAAAAGAACTTTTTGGGTCATGGACTTGTCTATTTAGGGTAGGTTCTCTTTTGTCAGAACACTCACTTTGTAATAAATTCTCTGTACCTCAGCTATATCATCCACCTCACCTCACCATTTGTTTGAACTCAAGGGACGTAACGTACACCCCCGATATATTGTGATCATACAACTATTTTCACCTATGGACTTCTCGTCTATGCACGGTACCTGGGATTCAAGCTCGTTCTAGGTTTGGTGGTTTGTTTAGCTCTTTTCACCTATGGAGAACTCTTTCTACTTTGCCTCGCATCTAGGATTGTGTGTTGATCTTAATCGGGACATGGTTCCTACCACTTGGGTAGGCTAACTTTCGCTTCCCTTATACCTTTTACAACATCACCAATTCATTTCCAACACCAACAACCTTACCTTACCAATATTAATATCAATATTCTTACCAATCAACCAATTGCCTAAACCGTACCAAATTGCTGAATTCACCTCTCCCACTGATCCTAAGGAGAACTACATTGTCGAGGCCCCTCCTTGCTTTGTGCAATGGGCTATGTAGGTAGCACTTCGGAGACATGGGGTCTCCCAAGGTTAGCTCGACCATCCCCTACCATAACCTATCATGTGTGGTAAATATAAATATTTTTGTGTATTTCTATTTAATCACATTCCTCTTTATCCTTTTTCAAAACACAAAAAGTCAAAACGAAAACATTCTTATTATTATAACTCAAATCAACATACATATTCAGTTTTATTTAGATGTTAAACAAATACATCTTCTCTATCATCGACACGCAGGTCGGTACTCTTATTTATTCTTATACCTTGCTAACATTTATTTAGACCCTCACGCCTCATCCCGAACTAGGTGATGATCGTGATCGTCGACCCCTCTCGCCAGGCCTCTCTGTCCTCAATGGTACCACGGCATTTGTGGTACCACCCACCGATCTACCAATCTCTCCTGTAACATATGAATACGCCCTCTCGCATGGAGAAATCCAGCCTCTAGTCTCTCTGCCCAGTGACTCATGACCACTAACGATCCTCTTGTCTCATTCACTGTGTTTGGAGTTCTTTGAACCAAATGCTGCGAGACGATCCCTCTCTGCTGTAATCACCGCTATGTTAGGACGATCACGTACACCTCGCGAGTTCTACTACCCACCATAATCTATAGGCCTTTGTCGTTCTGCATCCATTACCTGCGATCGGCCTGCTACCTCTTGAGCCCTTGGAGGTGTTGGGCCGGGAGGTGAGAATACTACCTCTGCATCGATCCTCATATAGGGTCTATAAGCTGGGGTATATCTGCACAAATCCAAATTGTCACCGCACGTGATCTAGAGAATCCTCTCATACTCACTGGCTTTGTGCCCTACGATCCACCTCAATCGCTCTACACCCTCAACTCCTCAGGCTATATTCTCTTACCATATAGTTTCCATAAGGCCGCCAACAGATATCCGCAATCGTCACTCTCTCCCATACACTGCCTATAATACTCAAAGTCATCCGTCATGGCACGGGATCTTGCCTCTGTTATGCCTCGGACCCATCGTCAAATCCCAACCTCTCGTACTCGGTTTCTCTGGACGATGGATCGGCCTATTAGTCGCGCACAAACAATGTGCTCATAGGCCCAACGATTGTAATAAGTATGAACAATCATGTGTCGTTACGTGATTTCAACTACAAGCCCATAAACCCTGTATAGCTCCGCCTAAATATGCGGTGCCCATGCAAACGCGTCACGTTCCTTTCTATCATCTCCCAAATAACACACATCAATGCCTTTGGAAATCTTCCCCCTTACGCCTCGGTAATGCATAATACCCTACCGCTATCATTAATATTCTTTGCTAACCTTGTCTCCTCGGGATGTGCTTTGCATACATTATCCCATACGTAAATGATAAACCTCATTGTGTCAAATCTCGTGCGTATGGACCAAATATCTTGTTATTATCACTCCCAGTGTCGTGCGTCTTTGGTAATGCACGATATCTTGGTTTTCTGTAATTGGGAGTCTCAAAATACGGAACACATCTTCCAATGTTACTGTCATTTCCCCTGTTGGTAGATAGAAGGTATTTGTCTCAGGATTCCATCTCTCAATCAATGCCTGTAACATAGCATGGTTACGTGCAATTCGTGAATAATAGCGGATTCCACTTAACCCCAAACAATTTATCAATGTCCATTCACCAAGCGTTACATCCACTCGTGATTAAGTGACAACGGTCTTTGGTACACTATCATTCATCCTCAACCCTGCCTCTGCCTGCATACATCTAAATAACAAAAAACCATTTAATTCCTCCAATCCCCCTAGGTTTTTTCTCAAATTCTGGAAATTCCTCGATGCTTAGGTATCGTTTCTGACTAGCTAACCGGTACCGGTTGAGTAACCGATACCGGTTATCCCTAGCCGATATCGGTCCCTATTACTTTCATACACCTTGCCCGAACAACCACCTACGACAATAATTTGAGCGTTTATTCCTTTCTATACCTACAAACATACCTGAAACCCCTGATCACCTACCCCGTAACACTTACAACCCTTGCTATCATGGTTTCTTTTTCATATCTACCCACTTAATCTCTTATTCATAACACATGCAAAAATCAAATCACAACCAAAACGTTTACTTCTTGGGTTGCAGTAGCTTGAGGTGGCCCTTGTCTTCCCTCTTGTCCCTGCCTGTTGGATGTTTCTCCTCTTCCTGCCATTATCACTACCTTTTTCAAACCTGCCTTTCTGTCTTCTGAATCTCAGATCACAATCACTTTCCCTGTCTCTTTACTCCTAATCACTCAAATCTCTCATGCAAATACCTGTCTCAGTCGTCAAAAAGCGTCGCGTTCGCGTATTTAACTCTTGCATGGCTCTAAAAATAAGAACTTAAGTTGCCACCCTAGCTTTTCTATTTTTAGAAAAGCTCATAACTAAATAACCGGTATCGGTCATGTGACCGATATCGGTCTAGCAGCTACCGACATCGGTTCGCTAACCGATATCGGTTATAGACCTATCTTTTTACAACATGGTTCTTTTTCTTCATTTTCTACCTAATTTTTTGTCGCGCCCGCCCTTTTTCCTGCATAACAACACCATTATCCATATTTCTCCATCCACCACACATATCATTACAATGTCCATAACATCATCTATTTTACAAAAACAAACAAACCATCAACTAAGTCACATCTACACAAAACCAAAAACTCATCATTTGGATCCAACTCATCAGATACATATATAACAATGTCACAAAACCAGCCCAAAACATGCAACATTTCATCATATAACATGTCATCCATATATACTTGCAAAAACAAAAACATCAACATCATCCATATATCAACATGTCAACTAAACTCATCCTACATTCTATATCACAAACCATCGAAAAATACTTAAACACATTTTTGAACACTTTGCATATGGATCAAAACATCATCTCTATATATATATACAAATTTTCAAATATCTGATGCCTGCACGGGGGCCTCTGTGATCTCATCATACAACTAAGCCGGCACACACGGCCGTAATAACTATCAAAATCTCAACTCGGCTTGCAGAGGCCGGTATCAAATATACAACCCGTACTTGACTCGCAGACCGGTATATAATAAATAAATGAATCCATACATGAATAAATGACGGCACGCAGGCCTCTATCAACACAACCGGTTTGCAGACCGGTGCCCATGTCCTTATACAAAAACTATGTGGGGATCCCTTAGCTCTCCCCACCACCTCGGCACTCTCCTGCTGGTCCTCAGTGCCTCTCGCCTCCTGCTGTAATGAGACACGCCGGTGTGGCTGCACCTCCTGCGATCTCGACTACGTGAGGTCTCCAGCTCGGTGTGCCGCGTGCGGCTAATACTCAACTCCGGTGCTTGCTCAGAACATCCTGATAGTCTGGGCCTCCGCTCTCGCCTCCATGTATCTATCCCGTGCCACCAGTCAGATCTTGGGCTGGCCCGGACTCCTACTTTGCGCGATTACCCCATGTGCTGTCTTTGGTGGTTCTCGTGGGCTTGTCTTTCTGCTAGCGGTGGTATCATGTGTGCTGTGCTGGGGCATTTTGTCTTTCTTTGTTGGTACTACTACTTACTGTGCTGTGCACGAGCTGACAGGCTAGCTTGCCCTGTATAGACCCTATCGTGCTGTGCGGCGTGAGCAATGCCCATGTAATAAGCGCACCTAGCCCCTGATTTGATCTCTCTCTGCCGTCACCATTTGCCAGTCAGGCATGCCGGGCTGTCTTCCCTCGCCTTTATCTGACCAGCCACCAAACCACTGTATGCTCCGTGCACTGACATCATCTACGCCATCATCTGCTTTGGCCTCTACAACCCAATCTGGATCCAAGGGCTGTGGTGCGGGCGGTGGGGCCTCTACATCATCCCTCTGTCTTGAGGGAAGGGAGGTGGCTCGTCTGTCGCGGCCCCATCTGCTGCGTGCCCTCTCTAGGGGTATCCTCTTGTACTCTCCCGGCCTCCGTCTGCTATCCGAGAAAGTGTCTTGGATCCGGCGTAAATCGTACTCGACCTCCTCAGTGTGGGTGATGACCTCTGTAAGGTCTCCATATGATGTCTACCGCATTTGTCGGGCCCTCTAATAAATGTCTATAATCCGCACATCTCGCCTCGCAAGAATCGCTCGTGGCTGCCCACGACCCCCAACCACCTCTCGAAAGCCATATCGTATATAACTTTGTGGCCACTGCTTTGGGTAACCTCTTGGCTTTGATGCGTATGATGTGCTCATATGCCCAACAATGCAACAAAAATGTCGAGCGAGATACCGAATTGCCTCGTCCGGCGATAACCCCGAGCTCTCAGTATAGTTGCACGGATACTGCTGGTGCCCACGCATAGCAAGTATGCTCCTCAATCATCTCAAGCAACACCCCCATCAACGCCCGTGGAAAGCGGTCTTCCTCAGAGTGCGGGAGGCGAAGTAGGTGATCCCATCATCATCAAGCCACGACCCGGCCGTGTGTCTCGTGTCGATGCGCACGGTACATGTCACCATACCCAATGCTCGCGCTGTGATAGGTAAGTAGCATGGCTGCATCTCCAAAAACCTGTAATATGTTGTCCATGGCAGTCTCTGAATCTACCTGGAAGACTACCTCTCCCTCGATAGGTAGTCGAAGGATGCGATACACATCCTCCAACGTGATAGTCATCTCCCCAGTCGGGAGATGGAACACATTGGTCGCCGGATCCCATCTCTCGATGAGGGCGACCATCAGGCTGTGATCTCTCTCTATCGCTCTGTACCTCTGGACTCCACCGAGTCCCACCTCGCGCATGATCACCCAGTGAGCTGCGGACACATGTGGTCTCATCCGCACCAACAGCGGGGGCATCCTATCCCGCATCGTCAACTGCTGACGTGCCTGCAAAACCAACCCACATCCTTAGACCTACTCTTTATCACAACATCTACTTTACCCTCTAAACCCCCTTTTATCCCCCCGACCACACCCCAACTCTATACCACCCCCCTCTAGCACCCTACCTTCAACTACCCAAACCCCTACCCGACCCAAAGCCCAAAACCAAACCCACAACCCATACAAACCCAACCCAAACCCATCCCACCCATACCAACCCAACCCAAACCCACACCATACCCAACCCCAACAAACCCACAACCCATACAAACCCAACCCAAACCCATCCCACCCATACCAACCCAACCCAAACCCACACCATACCCAACCCAAACAAACCCACACACACCCCGCAACCAACACCCCAAACAAAACAAAACCAAAACCAAAACAAAACAAATGCACTCAAAACAAAACAAAAAAACAAATGCCAACCGATGCAGGCCGATATCGGTATGACGCGGTCAAGCCCAACGCACCCTGCCCACAAAATTTGTGACCGATGGCGGTCGCTTAGCAACCGACATCGGTCGCTGTATTTTCCCGGAGCCGAACCCCCGCGCGCCCCCAACTTACATTTTTTCCATTTTCTACCAACATACCCGCCCAAATACCCTAAAAACCTACCCACCTAGCCGCCTTAGCCTATTTTACCCATCTATCCTCCTCGTTTTTCAAATTACGTCCATTTACTCATTATTTCCTAACAAACGTAAATTCCTACCCAAACCCCCATTTTAGCTTCATACCATTCAAATGCACAAAATAAAGAGTTCCGAACATACCCGACGACGACACGTCATCGTGGTGGGATGGGTGGTGGTGGTCCAGCTGGTCCAGCCCCTCCTGCTCCTCCTGCCTGTGCCATGGCTCCAATTCTACTCTGCTGGGTCCCCGGCCAATCAACTGCTGCCTCCTCCTCACTCGGGCCCGCAAACAACTCACTCCTCCAGCAAAATAGCTCCACCTCACTCAATAAACCTCCAATCTCAACTCTCCACGTCAGACAAGTCAATTTGGTTTTCAAAATAACAAAGTGACAATGACAAGCCGTATTTTTCTTTTTATAGGTTTTTCACCCTTAACCGATATCGGTTTCATTTTTGCCCTAGTGAACCGGTATCGATCGCTTAAAACGATATCGGTCATGTAGAATCGACATCGGTTTTTCTCGCCAACTTTCCCCAATTTTTTTGCCCTTATTTACCATTTGCCCTTTTTAACCACATATCACCTATATCCACCTTTCTTTGAACACCATTTGTTTACCTATTCGGCCCGACCAAGGCCTCAACCTACCTATTCGGCTGACCTAAGGCCTCGGCCTACCTATTCGGCTGACCCAAGGCCTCAACCTACCTATTCAGCCGACCCAAGGCCTCAACCTACCTAACCAGCCCGACCCAAGGCCTCGGCCTACCTATTCGCTGACCCAAGGCCTCAACCTACCTATTCGTCCCGACCCAAGGCCTCAACCTACCTATTCGGCCCGACCCAAGGCCTCAACCTACCCATTTGGCCCGACCCAACGCCGCACCCCAACCATTTGGCCCGACCCAAGGCCTTACCACTTCGATACCTCGCCCAACATGCACAACATATTATTTTATCCATCCATCCTGTACCTTTTGTTCAATCGAGCTCACTGTTCATGTTTTAGCATGATTAGGGTCCTTGACTTGATCTGTCCGACCAACTTTGCCTAGACCTAGACCGTGGCGTTTATCTCAACCAAACCAACCATTTGCTACTTTATAGAACACACCTAAATGTTCTGTACCTTACCTATTATATACCACAGGAGCTACTTCCTATGCTTGGATACCGAGGATTATATCACACTTGTTTGGATAAACTATCGACCTTTGCCTATGCACTGCTTCTTTGGTTTGCTCGTCAAATCATGTACCCTAGTTGTACTCTTGCATTTTACCATGCATCCGCTTCCTTGTACCTACCCCACCATCTTACCATCCCTCTCTACCCCATTTACCCTTTATCAACCCTATCCACGATTTCCCCTTCGCTCAATCTGTGCTAGATTTGAGGGGATTACCTATATCCTTAACAGGGAGAAACCACTTCATATTATTATGCAGCTGACTTTACAAAACAAGCTACACGACAATAAGGGGCTAATGTAGACACCAAATTCGTGTCTTACGACCCCTTGTGACCCGCATCCCATTTCGTAACCTAACCTCATTACCTAAACCTTACACAATTATTTATTAATTACCTTGTAATTGATAAATCCACCATCACCTTACCTGCCACCTCATTTTGCCACCTCATCATGACTAGCCCTAACCTAAACTAACCTAATTAAGACCTATGACTTGGTCTAGACTCACATCCATAACTAATGCCTCCTTACTTGCACCCAAAACCGACCTTCTAGCCACTTGACCAAGCCCGCAACCCGATCTCTCGGGAGAAAGCGGGAAGGTGGGATATTTTACTAAAAATAGCCTACTTTTTGCTTCACCGATGCTGGTTCTACTCGGCCGCCGTCGGTTACGTAACCGCCATTGGCTCCACGTAAATGGCCTCCCAAACCAAAAACAAAGGATCGAAAATTCATTTTGGGATCAAAGAAAGGATTTTGAATCAACGAGAGATCATTGGGAGCGAAAAGCAGAGTCCAGATCTTCACTTGACCGAGCGAGAGATGAGTGAAGAAACCGGAAAGTGTTTGACAACAAAGGAGATCAACTTGCATCTTTGTCAAAACCATGTAAGTCACATCTTGCATGTCCTCTGTTATAACATTTCTTATGCTCTTTGAGTCACAGTCCTCCTAAATCCATTCTTGGATCCACTACCCAACGTGTTATTACCTCTAACTATCATTCATCTACCTCTCATCACCTTATTTTCTAAATACCACCTATATACAAACCTTACAAACAACCAACTACCCCATAAAGCAACTAACCTCACAGATCCTAGAACCCACCGGTATCGGTTATCGATGAACCGGCATCGGTTATTAATGTAACGACATCGGTTCCTCCGATCAAAACAGAAAACCACCTTTCCCTACCCGGTTCAACGAAGTAACTTAATTGATATTTTACTGATCTTTTGTGTTAATTCATATTAGCGAAATGACCACCTTGAAAGGAAGTTTTATATTTCTGGGCCCAAGGCATTTTCCTCATTTATTGTCTAATCAAAATCTTGTGGTCTTGTGTTCTTATTTGTAGGTAGTACTTCCAGAGACAAAAAGGAGTTCTTCGTGAATCAGCTGATCTTTCTCTACGGATGCACGCGCACACCATCTCGACATTCTACGTATTCCTCCTGGCCCCTAACCTTATCTATTTCTAAAAGGAACGAATCATTAAGTGAAACACAAGTATAGCTAAACAATCTCTTGTGTCCAACGGGGTAGGATCTCATCAAGTTTCGCAGGTTATTGCCGCCCCTCCTTGGTGGAACATTATTCGCAACGTTCCCCTTGTTACGACCATTTTCATTACAAGAAAATTCGAGGTTCTTATCAGATTATGGACACAATAGGCCCAAGAGCTGCAACCTTCAGCTCTGATACCAAGATGTAACATCCTCATTTTATACATTAGAACAAGTAATTTTTTTATTTTTTATAAATGCTTCCTGGTTCTAAATACATAATTTAGAACTCACAAATCAAAGCAACCATTCTTATAACAGATAACCATATGCATCTGTAATGACTCGGAGTACCTCCGATCTATTCATTCCATGAATCGGTAATCTCTTGATCTATTCATGTGTATTAAGAGTTAGCGTTTTATTTAACACATCCCTCTTGTGGCTCTCTTCCCTAATCTGGGATTCAGAATGCTCTGTCTAAGGAACCTATCTGAATAATTGTTACCATTATTCATCGGCATCTCATCCCTTAGACTAGGTGACTTAGGACAACGCAATCAACAGCTCGTGATAATTTGGCCAAAGATTTGAAACATACTGCTTATGTCTCGTATTCCTTGACGACATACTCATCAATCTGGAATACGTCCTTCACCCCATTCCTATGTTATGTAGAATGTCTTATACTGACTTTTGTCAGTCTCTCCTATCCAAGTTATTCACTCGGAAACGGATTAGTAAGGTGACAACGTTATATGGATGCTCCCGAGGACTAGGGATATGCTTGACATCTTTGGGTCAACCCTAGTTAAACTAGTGTGTCAAGATACCCTGAGTCTCCTAGGTAGCCTTCTAACATGACCACATTCCTAATCAGTCCCAGAGTAACTTGTTCGAGTTAAAGGTGTAAATCTTAACAATCGATGCAAAGGGTGTCGTCATAAGTCTCCTGCATTATTGTATCTTCGAGAAGATCCTAATCTTCTCAAAGGTACAACCCTGCAGTGGACTTGTGCCATCAACCTTTAAATCCACCTCGAAAAGATCTACTTATTAATAAGTGTTACGTACTTTGAGTTTAAATTATACTAAAAAGGCGTTCTTCTAAGGTTATCCTTTCCCGATCCCTGGGTTCCTCACCTTAGAATGACCTTTCTTAATAAAACCCAATACACAAGAGAAGTTATTAAGACTAGAGGTCCCATCAAGGAGATCATAGAATATACATAATTCTATATCAACGAAATTGGACAATTACTCTCATCCTTCACATGAGATTGCTAACCAAACCCTTTTTAGGTTTATATCAGTTCTCATAATTGAATTTATATCTTACTTATTAATATCGAGATATAGTGATTAAGAATCCAATTAAACGTTGTCTTGACTTAGGTCAAGACTAGGAAGTAATAATTTATTCAGCTTGTTTAACTTCCTGCTCAGGTTTATTTTAACCCTAGCTTCCAGAAAGACAGTGATCTAAATTCCAATTTTAGCTTTAGATAGAACATACTAGAACTACTAAACAATCATAAGTATTCAGTCACTTATTCTTGCAAGCTTACATTGATAATCACAAAAGTCTCCAAATTATACAATAATAACAATGCTCTCGAAATCATTTGAACCGAAGAAGGTCAAACTATCAAGATAAGAATACAAACATATAAGTAACAAATATCTCTTTTTATTCCCTTCAAGCTAATCAAATACATTTTATGCATTCAGCATACTTGATACAATATTTCAACAGAAAAAGAACATCTTTCCTCATATAGTACATTTAGAGAATCAAGCTGTAATTCATCATAAAACCAAATTAAACAATCAGAACATTCTATCAAATCTGCGTGCTTTTACCACTTATATGCAACCATCTGCAAAAATTGTCAACATGGGTTAGTTCGATGAATCGAGGCATGATAAGCAATGACTCTTAAAACAATTGCAATCCACCAACTTTTTTTATTAAACAACTGTTTTAAATGAGATCATTTCACCAAACAAGTAAACATATTCGGACTATGCTTTTGTAATACAACATGACTATAAGCAGCGTAACTCAAATTATCGTTCTTGAATAGTCCTAGATACTTTTCAAATATTTCATCAAAATATTAGGGATCGAGAAGAACGAAAGTATCCAAAACAACTATCCATCTGAATCCCAAGGACAACAAACATCAGACAGATCATTACATTCACATAGTAAAATGAATATCATAACAAATCATGATTCCATCAATATGTTAAAAACAGTTCTAACGGTTAGATAAAAATATGAACATATACTTTACAATAGAAGAGAAAGAAACAATTCATTCATTTTTCCCTTCAAACAAGCTCATGACTGTACCGTCTCCTTGAGAGTAAAGCATTCACCTTATACGCATACTAATAAGTCAGACGAGCCACAAGAAGAACCACAGTTTTGTTAAAATTAAATATAACAAACTCCTGTAGCTTACTAGCGATGCGAAGCTCTCACGCCAAAACAAGTGATGAATATCTATCAAATAGACTCCACATAACCATCCATACGAAGCGACAAACAAGAATATATTCAATGCCATCGCTTTGTCAGTGCGGTCGATAGCTCCTTAGTTCATTCAAGCTCGAGACTAGTTATTCATGCTAATAGAAGACGTAATCATGTTCAAACACAAGAACAATCGCCTTTGAGTCGAAACTCACAACAACATTCAATTCATATATTCCCTACTAAAACACAGCGAAGGACAAAAATCAAGAATCGAACCAACATACAACATAACATGGCTCGAACGAGTGCAAAATTCAACCAATACTTAAATTAAAGGTTTCATTTGAAGTTGAATTAGTATGTCAACAAATCAAGAATACCA